>VXAA01002249.1:66526-87441 GCA_013399115.1 Anseranas semipalmata | reverse complement strand
AGCGCAGCCCCTCGGCCCCGCCGGCAGCCATGAGGCGGCCCGGCAGGACACCCCCCGCCGTCCGTCACGCTTTCGGCGCGAATTCCCTAGAATACCCAAGCCTGCTTCAGGCGTTGTCAGAATCACAAAATGTCCTCCCACGGCTTCCTGTGGTCATGGCATGGCGGAGATGGGCACAATTATTTTCTCCAGTGCTGTTAACCCTGGCACCTGTCTCACCGATGAGACAGCAACCGCATGCGTTTCTAAAAGAAACTAAGTTTCTGTTAAGATCTTTACGTCTGTTAACTTCAAAAGGAAAACTTAAACTTTCGGCCCCCAGCACTTATCTTGCCCTTGGTTACTGCTTACAGGGCACATGGGTCGGCAGGGACCTCCTGGGCCTGCAGGTGTACCAGCCCCTGCAGCCCTTCCCTGACAGGCAGGTAGCAGGTGGCACACTGCTCCTCAGCGCCACACTTGCAAGTCTTTTCCTTTCCACAGACTTGTTTTTATTCACTAATAAAAGAATCTCCCTGGACCCTGTCCAGGACTCATATCACTATAGCTGGAGTTATCTTCTTCAAGGTCCTGCACTTGCTTTTGGGAAAGGGAGTGTTTTCCAACTACTGTACATCCAGTAAGAGTCAAAGGTTTTTCCAGCCTTCTGCAGTTCAGCAAACATACCTACCTCTCTGAATATAAAAAGTACAAGTTGTTTTTTTTTTTTTTTAAGCACTGTTTACTCTCTGAATTACTCTTTTTAACCAGACATAAATACATATCCTTTCAATGTCCAAACCAGTTTTAATTCTTAATAAAATTATAATAAACCCTTAATAACAGTGGAGAAAAGCTATTTGCTTTCAGAACCCTAGCTGAAGTTTCATTTTTGAATGGCTGCAGGGGGCATATGAAAACTATATTACTATAAAACTTTCAACTAGTAGCAACCTAACTATCAAAAAGGAGTAGTCGATAATTATCTCCTAGTCATCCAACCAAATAACAAGTCAAACCTGATAAATTCAGTGGAACCAAGAACTATTAAGAAGCTGGAGGTGCTGCATCACTCTGCCTTCTCAGTGGAAGACCTCATGCTATTAAAGGTGTTGGTTTTTTTTTTTTTTTTAAATTCCATGAACACACTACAACAGTTATATTGCTTTGATTCCCCCCTCCAACATCAATCTCTGAAGTTTGGCTTGGTTAATGATTACCCTTTTGAAGTAACCTGTTTACTCAAGCCTTATCAAAAAGGCCTTAAACAAACAAACAAAAACCAGGTCAGGTTTATAGAACCTCTTACTGACCTGCCTAGGAGGACTATTGTATTAAAATCAAGCAAATCTATATTAGAGAATTCAGTCTCCAAGCAGCCTGTAAGCGACCTTATAAAAACCAATGCTAAGTGTCAAGAGAGATTGTTTTAGACAAACACAAACCATTAACTACAATTAGTTCATTTATTGAAATCCACTGTAAATGACAGTCAGCATCATAATTTATGATAGCTTCTCACATTCTATCACAAACGCAACACCGAGCAGTCAGCGGTAGAGAGAATTTCTCTTTCAATCCTCCACCAGCACTACCCACGTTTTATTGCAACCAGGATGGTCATCACACTGCATGGAAAGGCCAAGACAGTATGAGGGGGTGGAGGTGTGGGGGATTTCTACTGAAAACTACTGTTAGATTACATGTCAGATGTAAACACATGTTAAATACATTCAGCTACTCTGAGTGGAAAAAAAGGAGTCTATGGTAGTGCTATCAAAAATTACCAAAGGTTGATTAAAGCTTGTTTATATTTAAGCTTGTTTATAATTAATTTGATAAAACTATTTGTTTACACTGCTTTTTTTTTTTTTTTTTTTTTTAAATCTGCAGGACAGATTTATAAAGAGACATGCAATCTTGGCTGCAATCAAAATGCTCATCTAGTGAAAGTGATAAGGTATTCTGGGTAAGCTTGAATGTCATTAAATATGATAAACATAGATGGATTGTTTACGTTATCAGTTGAACTATCAAACAGATCCACAGAGTTGCTAGTGCTTTTTGCTGCTGGAGTAATCGATCCTTGTGTCCCCTGAGAATATTCTCCAACAAGGACTCGAGCCAGGTACATGTACTTCTTTCCATTCACGTCTGGTTTAGAGTAGGTGTCACTGGCAGAATAGCTGGCATTAACAGCAAAGTAAGTTCCATTTCCAAAGTTTGCAGCTATAGTCAGAAAAGACAAACATTTGTATTTTGTTAATAGCAATCACTTATCTGTCAACAGATTCACAGGCTCTAATGATGGCAACAGGGAGACTTAACAAAACAAATCATTTTGCATACAAGGCAGGACTATGCAGATGGGAGAGCAAATTAGTCCTAGCCATATTCAGGGAAACAAGTAGTTTTGAAATTCACATTACCATGCATTCCAGCGTAGCTCCGATTAAATCCATAGCTGTTAATTAAGGTTAACGACTCCTTACTTGTCCCATGAAACAAAAGCCTCTCATTATTTCTGTTGCGATTTTTGTCATCCATTTGACGCTTTTTTATTTGGTAGGTCTTCCACAAAAATGGGTTCTGTATCCTTTCAATCTGCAAAGTTTAAATATAAGACATTCATTTTTTTTTTTAGCTTGTTGTCATGAAAAGCATTAGTGTATCAACGATTCAATGTTCCAAGATTCTCCTCCTAGCTACACCACATGTATACTAGATTACAGAATAAGTTAGGCACATCACTCCAGACTCAGCATGACAGACAGCAGAACCCAACCCAAAATGGAACAGAAGGACTCCACGGGAAATAATACAGGATAGTTTTGCAGGCTTCTGGGTCATACATGAAACACCTACCTGCCAAGCACATATGGCTTAAGGGAGAAAATGCTCTGCTTTACTATAGCAAAAGTGATCTAATGAAGAACATGCTCACTAGGTGCTTTAGAAGCAATTACTTAAGACTTGCTCCAAATACCTTAATTGCAACGTCAAATTGATGCTGATTAAAATTGGTAAAGCAGATGGTATTACTGTCACTAATCCCTTTTTCTTTAGGGGAACATCCCAAATGAACTCTCACGCAACTTGACTGTTGAGTGGTTGATACCTATGCAGAAGTGACACATACATGCAGAGGTATTTAGTCCTGTGTCACTTCAGAAGTAGCTAATGCTTGAAGCTAATAGCTTGACCTTGAAAAATTTACTGGGCACCTTCATAATTCACGACTGACTTCACATAACCAAACCAGCTCAAATCAGGGTTACCCCCTTGAGGATTAACATGCTAGCAAGCAGTCTAACATATGCTTCTATGCTGCCAGAAGTGAACAGTCAGTAGTGCTGAAACAGGGAGTTTTTAGGAAGGAGTATTTACGTAGACCTAAGCAGTAACGGCCTTCACTGGCAAGTTGCTTTTAATTTGTTTCTGTATAGGCAATCCCCTCTGCTTGCTGAGTTTTGACACGTGAATAAGCAGAAGAGAAGAATGCATGGCAGCTACACAAACAGAGACCGTACACACAGGCACTTCCATTAAAATCACCCTACTCAGCATTTTCTTAGCATCATAAGGCTTGGTGTCAGAAGCAGGTTCTTCTTGAGAGCGGAGATACTTTGTAACAGGTTTGAAGGTCATAAATATCATAGGTAGTAAATACCTGTGCAGGTATTGAAAGTTTTGTGCATCCTCTTCAGACAATTAATTTAAAAAATATATTATAAGTAAGTCAATTAGGAAAGCAGATAAAAACGGCGTCTATTTCTTTTACCATGAAGTCTTGTCCAACAAGTTCCGACAATTTATTTTTCCACTGTTTACTAGTCATTATTCATCAGTTGCTATCAAAGTATTTATGCTTAGAAATGATGACACTTTTACCTTTTCAATTTTTAGAAGCTGACTGGTCTTCAGAAACCTTTCCGCCACCTCTCTGAAGTCTTTTGTCTCTTGTTTTAGTTCCACTACCTTCAGTTGCTGCTTTTGCATATCGTCCCATGTTTCAGGGAGCGCTGTTGATTCTTGATCTGCAGAAGAAACATGTCAATCAATTACCCAAATCCCCTGCTTAAAGTGAAATATGCCCTGCTACAAACCCCTCTGAAAGCTTGTATGTACATCTAGCTTATCACTAGTGCCTGTTGGCTTTTGTCAGCAAAGAGTATTTCTTTTAAAGCCAACCAACCAGAACAAACAAAGGAGTAGGGCATTTCAGTTTCCAGGTTTTCATTGCATTGGCAATTGATGTGCCTGAATGGGTAGCTCCTAGACAAATCTGTTCTCCTTCACAACTAAAAAGGAATCCTTTGCAACATCTTTTACCAGTGGCCTTCCATGCAAATCAAGTTTTCAAGGACATGGGACAAATTCAAAAATACCGAGTAATTAAAGGGTTTGGGAATGGGCACAACACATTGAACAACCCCTTCTTTAGTTGCCTTCTGCCCACGTTAGGGAGGAAATAGGTACTGTTAATTCTTATCAGCTAGGAGCGAAGCATCTGAACAGGGAAGATTTTAGGTTTGAAAACTTCAAGAATATACTCTTTGTCTGAAAAGCAGAAGTCTTCACTTCTCTCACTTTGTGAGAGGCTTAGTATTAAGCTCTGTTGTCAAACACTAACATTGACTGATGCGTACACTAAGGACATCCAGCACGTTAGGTTCCACCAAATCAAGAGGGCTTCATCCTTTCAAAAGTGACATTTTTTGGCAATAGAACAAAAATAAATAGAAATTTGAAAGAATGTGCAGGAGGCACTGGGAGTTGCATGGCTACTTAAGCCTGTCAACTTTCATTTTCAAGTGTTAAATGGAAAATAAATTGTTCCCATTAAGATAAAAAAAAATGTGCCCCTGGAAAACTGAGTGACAGCAAGATGAGGAAAAGTAATCCACTGGGAAGAGTCCTGTACGGATGAGAGCGAGAGAACTCCTTGTGATGTAGATGACCGAAAGTAAACAGAAGAGGACACATGTCAAGAACAGAAATGAAGTAGCTGAGATCTAGAATGAAAATTGCTACAAGTACATCTAATTATTGCTAGTAAGCCTATTAAGAACCTCAGAATGCATTATCTGTATTTCCAACAGTTTTAAAAAACTGTACAATTCTTTTATTTTTGTTTCCCACCAATTCCTATCTATGTTCTCCAGAAATGGACCTGCACAAAGCTCCTAACAATATTTTACATATTCTTACTATTTCTTACTCTTACTAGGCTAGATGCAACCTGGTTTATGTGTGAATATTAATCCGTCAAGATGCTTTTACTTACCTTCAGATTTATCAATACGCATAATGGATTTACGTTGTCCTTGGTCATCTATAGCACATCTACTATTTATGTTCACCGTGTATTTTTTCTCTTTAATGATGACTGAAATATCTTTCTGCTTTCCTACAAAAGCATTTTCCAAGTGCATATTTGTCATACTGTCAAATGGCACATAGGAATCTTTTTCAAAATATTTCCACTCAATTACGTTTTTTAAAAGTTCTGCCTTGATCTCTTCTTGTTTAGCAGCTTTTACCCTGTGGATCATGTCTCGAATAGTTGAATAAGCAAACCAGACATCTTTGTTAACTCCTGAAATTCGAATAAAGTTGCTTCCCAAGTAAAGAGCAATATTTAATCTCTTCTGCAGGTCATGAAGTTCCTCATTCTCTGCTTCACCAAAATCCAAGATAGACTCATCTGTGATTTCTGTTTGAAATTGTTCCTTTAAAATTGTACTTTTCAACCAGGTTTCCGTTTCTTCCACTTGTTTTTTGTTTTCACCGCAAATCTGAACAACAGCCAGATCAATTTTCTTTTCCAAAACCGGTTTATGTTTTCCCTTTGGGGAATGTTTCTCAGAGCTCAGGAGCGCTACATTGAAATACATAAATGCTGTAATTAGCACCAGCTGAGAATGGTTAATATTAAAGAAATTGATCTATAACCTGTATTTAAGAGTGACATCTACTTACATGCTAACTTGGAAAGCAATGATTTGGATTTAGTTTTACCAAGACTTTCTCTTTTCTTCATGCTTGTGTGGAAAACACTCAGCAGATGTGGTTGAAAGATGACAACTTTAATAGTTTTCACAGATGGAGCAGAGTTACTCTTTGCAAAGTCAATTACTGCATCCATCATGTCATCAGCTGCTACATCTGGAAGACGGCCTGCCTGACCTGGAACAAGTTATAAATATTTCACCTTTAAAAAGAATTAATAACTTGCAGCAGATTAAAACACCTTTAAAGAACAGTTATGATCATACCCACAATCGCTTGGATCACAAATGACTCGCAAGTTACTTCAGGCTAGCAATTTAGAAAAGGTTTCAATCTATCAGGAAAAGGAAGTTCAAGACCAGCTTTCCAGCAAGGGAAAAAAACGGAAGCTTACTATTGCTGACATGGCAACTGATAAGGTTATGATATAGACGATATGGCTTGGCTACCTGGTAGGCTAGAGGGCTAACAGTAGGCAACTCTTTGATCCAAGAACATGTCTAGTTTTATTCATGCAAGAGGTCTGTTCATGCATGAGACCCCAATTCTGCATTCTTTTATTCTAGGGATTTTTACCAAACTAACAACATGAATACAAAAATGGACAATCTGTCATTTTTGACAGGTTCACATTCCATCTGCACCAACCCCACTTGTGTGTCTGCTAGATGGAATTCTATCATCTAGTGATTTCACCAGGGGAAAATTGGCTCCCTGGATGTTCTCTGATGAGCTCCCCACACATATCAGGCTGCTGTGACAAATATTCGTGGTTCTCCATAAAAGTATAGACATACCTTTGAATCCCTGTTATCAAGGAATCAGCTAAGGAAGTGTCAGCTCTAGATTGCTCATATGCTTGATGTACGAGCAGACCACAGAGTGGAGCTTTTAAGTCTTCATAAGATTCCAGTGACAGTTTTAAAGTCTGCAGTTTCTGATTTTTTTTTATTTTTTTAAGAAAGAACAAAACAACAACCCTTCCAGAAAAATCAAACTCATCGCTTGAATCCTGAGAACAGCAGAATCGCATGCACTGAACCAGTTCAAAAGGGAGACACAAACCTGTTCCAATTGCTGGGAAGGTGACAGAGGTGTACTGCTGTAATTCACACTCCTGAAGCACTTTGGAGACTGGCACCTTGATATTATTTTGGGTAATAAAATGAATTATTTTTTTGCATGGCAGGCTTCCTGCTTGTGTGGTTATATAGCCGTTGTGAGGTTGCAAGGCTGAAATGTAAGTAGGAGAAAGTAAAGAATCAACAATTATCTACAATATAGATGTGTTCAAATCCTCATTAAGAGATAAGAAATGATGACAAATATGCCCCAGGATAAGCTTCAACTCTCCTTCCACATGCTGATCAACCTCCCTCTCTTTATTTTTACTTTCTAGGATTCACTTTATATTTGAGAAATATTTTGCCTTGTTTGGCAAATAAATTTTGTGTGTCTTTATTTGTCAAGTTTGCTCTGCAGATGTGGAGAACTTCATGCAGACTACGTACTACACAAAGAAGCATGCCACCTACCCTCAGGCTGCCTAGCTTGAATTCTCCTCTTGGTCTGCACAACAGGGGTTTACCTCTCATTTCCTCCACACATAATTTTTCCTTTGGTTGGTCTTCTGAGCGGACCTCCACACCAGCCTCTTTCCCACTTCCCTGATTTTGCAGGCTTTTAAACCACATACTTTTCCATCCTTACTCCCCAGTCATTGGGTTTGCTGTTCACTAGCTGAATTTGGTCTACAAATAAATGCCTCTTCTGAAGCAGGAACCCAAATTCACTAGTTTTCCCTCTTGGTCATACAGAGGATATGGTAGTGGTTTGCTAGTGAAGACAACAATAAACACATATTTTCTCACTCAGGGATGAATAAAGAAGTTGCAGGTAGAGAGTTGCTCCCATTGAGGTATCGCTTCCTCTGTTAACAATTCTGCCAACATCATCCCCTGTTCTCTGTAGACTTGATTTGTCTATGTCATTCAAAGCTTTACTGGAATAAGGGGATGCGATAACAGATAGATCTAGTTCCTTACATATGCTTTGATGCTCTCTCTTCTTGAGAAATGTCTTTTCCTGCCCTCAGTAGATATTTTACAAATAACACAATAACTGATTAAATACTAGCTGATGTGACACAGTGCATAAGACAGATGGATGTACAATAGGCACTGAGAAAGTATTTCAAACTCCCTGCCATGTATGAACCCCTTCAGAAAGGTCAGAAATATTGTACCATACCTAGTTGAGCACATTCATCTTCAACTGCTTTCCCAGCACCTTCCAGAATTGCTTTAGAAACACCTTAAGTGAGAAGAGGCATACGATTCTACTGTTATTACTGTTAATTCCATTAAAGTCCTACCTAAGGCAGAACTGGATACCGCATATTCCCATTTCTGAGAACAGTACAGGTTATAACTGAAAAGCATTGTTGTCTAAATTTTAGGCTTATGCTTTTCAACTCAAAATGATGTCTAGAGAACCAAAAAGCTTCACTGAGGTCAAAACCTCACTGAGGTCAAAACCTCAGTGAGGTTAGTCTTCTCCTTTAGTCCAAGAGATGTTCTATAAGAAGATTCTGTTGAAAAATTAAAGTTATTAGCTTCAATTTTCTGCAAGACTTAAACATGCTATCTGGTAGCATAGAATAACAAGAAAAATAAACAAATAAATAAGGAGAAGAGTAAAGTTTCAGACACTTCCTAATACAACTTTTGTACCCGAAGAAGCAAAACAGAAAGCACACTGTAAAACAAAAGGTTTTGAAACATTGAACACATAAACAAACAAACACACACACACACACACACACACTCCCTGCTCTCCTTATCCAGCCCTTCCAACCACATGTACTGTTTTCACATGTAATACCAACTAAAGTACCTGCTTTGAGGTTGAAATTTTCATTTGTTATGTTTACAATAACATCTCCCTTTTCCTTGGTAATATCACCAGCAGCCACCTGGAACACGATGGAGCCAATCATCATTTCATATACATCCTGTGCTGGGGTTGAAATAGGACCAAAGAAATCTGCAGGAAAGAAATACAGACATTAAGCAGAAGAGAGCAATGAGGTAAAAGATAAGGGACTTGTTCACAGGTACAATGCCTACAGACCACAATTTGGCTCTAGACTCTGCCTATGAAGAAGACTGCCTGCATTGTTAACTGAAAATCATTCCTTCTTATGGGAGTCTCAGATCAACCTTCACCTCTTCCCATCATTGCTATTTATGCTGAGATAGCAGAAAAAACACATTTCGTTGCACACCTGGTACAGAGATGCTTTTTTGCAACATCTTACTATATAAGCCTTTGTGAAACATGGAGGTATGAGAGCAGCAAACTTTTCAAGTCTCACTCCTTTGCTCCTGTCACACAGGGAGTGTTCAGGCAAGTTCTCTGCTACGTGACAGCGACTTTTTACCTATGCGTTATTTGTAAAAACTTGATTGAGTATTCAACATATGCTCATTTTCTACGCTCTGCAGTTCCATTAGACTGAATAGCACCAAGGAAGTTTCAGGTTGGTTTTCCTATTGATCTGAACATAAAAGATTTGAGAGTGTTCCAAAGAGGCCTCTTTAAGACACATAAACAGGAACTCACCAGCCTTCTCAGGAGGTAAGAGAAGACTGCAGCAGGAAAAGAAAAGTCTCACTTGTGCCTTCTGCTGTCCTCATTGTAGTGCCACTTTATCCAGATAACGAATCACAAGTATATTTTTCCTTAGCATCTCCAACACTGTTTCAGACATTACAGACACTCATCCTGAAAGTACTATATGCTGCCTTTGTTGTAGACACTTTGACTGCTACTTGGCCTCTGGGAATGCTTACCAATATCTAAATATCTGTAATGATTAAATTTCCTGGAATATTTAAAAGCAAAACAAAAAACAAAAAAAAAACACACCATGGACACAACTGCTGTAAAACAAATTTACCTGTGCCTTCACTAGCCTCATCTGGAGCAGTCTTGTCTACATTTTTCCCACATCGGTTCTCAAATTCATCTGAAAATTCCTAGAGAAGGAAATTACAATCAACTCCTGTAGAAGTCTAAGTTGCACAGTAGAAATAAGGGCTTGGCAAGTAAAGTTAAAAAAAACATTCAGAAAGAGCTTAATGCAAATTACTTCGTATTATCTGCCACAATGTTGATGGCAAATCTTGACACACTATCGTTCTCAGAAAGCAAGGTTATTCTATGTGAGCAACAGACAGAATTGATAAATAACCAGCACACAATCCTAGCATTAATTATTCATCCTGAAAGACATTAGCTAAACCCATGGAAAGCGCTCCTTTTTCCAAGAGCGAAGACATCTATGCAGAAGTTGCAGCAACTTTGTCTGTAGGTGAGCCCTATGTGAGTTCACAAAATAAAGAGTAATTACACTTTCATCTGTACTATTGCAAAGGAACAGAAAAGGACAGGAAGCAAGCAGGGCTATACAGGACAAGCGGGTGACTTATCAGCAGAAGCACCATAAAGAGAACTTTCACTACAGGCTAGAGAGACTGTCAGCAAACTGTTCTCTTCTTTATTCTTCGAGTATGAGAACAAGCTTTGGAGAACATCAGATAGCCAAGTATCATGAGACAGACACAAATAAAATAGCATATAATAGAGAGAGAAAAGCATGGTAACTCACCTGAATATTATCTGCGTCTTTTGGATGCAACAGAAAGTGAACTTCCTCAAGAGATTTTACTCTCTTTTTACTACTGAATTCAAACACTTTGTCAAACAGTAATTTAGCAACAAGAGACCTTGGGAATCCTAAGTTCCCTGTCCCAATCGCTGGGAAAGTAATTGACTTTAAAGATAGTTCCTCAGCAATCTGCAGGCATTCTGTGATGATGTTGCCCAAGATCTGTAAAGCACAATTATTTTTTCCAGTTACTGAAAGACAGTTTTTTCCAGAATGTGGAATTTAGCACTTTCCCTTTTATCTATCTCTTGGTATTAAAATACAATGATTACATATATCAAAAGGAATGTATTAGTCAACAAGGGACGAGACACACAGCTAGAAAATGAATAGCCCAAACTCACTCATCTACTATGAAAGTCTCCCTCATTTCAAAGGAGAAGTTGCATTCAATCCACTACAAAGCCCAGTCAAATTAAGAGTTTAGGCAAAACAAACAAACAAAACTTTACCTTCTTTGCAGATGTGTTTCCCTGTGACCATCCAGGTGCGACGGCATGAAACACAAAACTGCAACCTAGATTATAACCTTTTGTTGTGAACACAGATCCTTCATCAGGTATTTTTCCGAGGCCTTCTTCATCTAAGTCTGCCTGAAGCCTTGGCCCTGCCTTGCTTAGCAAAGCTTTGGCAAGTGGCCCTTTATTAAGCTGTAGGTCTCTGGCAACACTGACGACAACAACGTCTGTCTGAAAAACACACAAGCAAAAACTCCAGCTTTTAAGCATCAAGTTTAAGTTTTGCATTGATTAATCAAATCAGCCTCTCTGCTGATTTACAAAGTAAAGTTTTGAGGTAGCAATTAGAATGAACAAAGCTTTGGAATAAAACAGAAAAGTTGTACTCAGTTCTAATACCGCCAGCCTGCCTGAAACAGTATAACAGCAGAGTTAACAGTGGAATTTGTTTCAAACTGACAGGAAAAAGTTAGAATGAGTAGACCAGGAAAGCAGAATTCTACCTCCATTTGAAAAACAGTCATACAAGTTTGTTCTCGAAGAGGCTCCCAGACCAAAAGTCTATGTTCAAGTTGCCCTACTCCCAGCATCACAGAGGGATCCAGCAGGAAAAAACTCCAACTCAACTCCTGTGTCTGCTGAGCCTGGAGCACAGCTGACGTGACTGGTCAGGGGAAAAAGGAAAAGGTGAGGAAGAACAAGACCGGAGAAAACATAAGGAAAAAGAGATGTGAGAGATGCAGTAATTTAGAAGGGAGAGAAATACAAAAGGCTATGAACATTGTGCCATGCACTGTATTCAACTCTTCAGGAAAGATCTCTATACATATTTTAAAATATTTATTCTGCTCTGGACAACTGGAGGAGCTGTATGCACAAGCTGTGGGACACATCCGCTCCTGAAAGGATCACCTGGCCACTGCAGAAAGGCTTCTGAAAGAAGCTGCTTCCGGCATCAGTGATCCCAGTAGAGTAGCTACCAGGCCACCTAACAGCAATTCAATGCTGGAGGTAACTGGTAACTGAACAACAGTGAAGTTGGTTCTCCACAAGGAAAGCAACAGCAACTGCACGTTGCATCAGCCTTCACCAACGACACAGTGGGTAACAGTTCCCTAGATCAATATCCTACAGACACAGGGTGAGCCTGGCTGGCTCTGGGATGAGGGCCCAGTAGTACAGGTGCAGGATCAGATGTGCCCGGCTGTGCTGCCTCAGGGACACGGTGGATCCGAGAGCAGCCAAGCCACCTGGCACTAAGCACCCCTTTTTGATTCTGCACTAGCACCATCTTTTTACTGCACTCTTGCGATCAGGACTTCCAGGAAGGTCAAGGCTGCACGCAGGTGGTTCCTGCCCAGCAAGGTAGGGTCAGGAGTAGCCCAGAATAATTTCTGCTGACCCCAATTGTTTTTGCAAAACTGTAATGCACCACACACCACAGGAACTCACGTGCCTCTGTTAGCAGATGACAGAACACAATGCTACACAGCCATCTGCATCTATCATATACGACAGTCATCTTAACAGCAATTAATATCAGCATTGATAGCCAATTCCAACAACACATCAAATATGTTACATTGCTAATTACAGATGATGGACTAAGGGTTTTTTGTTGTTGTTGGTTTGTTGTTTTTTTTTTTTTTGTTCCCCCCACCCTGCCCTTCACGTTTTGGAATGTGCTTTACTTCAGAACGGTCAGAGAGCCTATCATTTAAAACACTTACTCTAGCATCTTCAATGCTTCCTTTTTTCAGCATGATGTCAAGACCTTCCTCAGTTGTTACCAATGCGAAGTTCATGCTATTTGGAGTTTTCCTTTTGCTAGGCTGATGAGCTGTATTGGTCTGATGCACTGACCTGCAAGGAGGTGCATGATCTGAAAACACTTCTTTCAGTGCCTTGACGAAAGCCTGAACGTTTTCCTCTGTGATATCCACAAGATGAACCTCCTTCAAGCTGCTTTCCCCCCTGGATTCTTCCAGGGTTTCCTTGATGGATGATACAATTGAATTTGCACACGTCTGCAGCGGGAAGCCAAAAATCCCTCCACTTACAGAAGGGAAAGCTACAGAACAATGATTATATGTTTCAGCTAGTTGTAGACTCTTTTTAATTGTCTTTCTTAACAAATACACACACTTTCCTGCTTCATCCTTCCTCCACCTGGGCCCAACAGCATGAATGACACGTTTGCAGGGGAGTTTCCCAGCACCTGTGATAACCGCACACCCAGGCTGCAAACGCCCATTCTTCCTCACCAGCTCGTCACACTCCATTTGCAGCTCTGGACCAGCCGCCTGTAGCAGTGCCTCAGCAAGGCCACCAATGTGTTTCAAGTCTTCGTTTGATGCATTTACCACAACATCAACATGATGAGTGCGCAAGTCAGCTTTATAAACCGCTATTGAAACTCCATCCGTGGTCACCTGCATATAGGGCTTGCCAGCATTGCTGTGTTCTTGTTGTTCTTCCAGTTGTTCTTCTGGCTGCTCTTCCAGCTTGATTAGACAGCTAAACTCTTGTTTCACACTGGCAGCAAAAAAGCGTTCTCTTTCTTTGAAATATGACTTGGCTCCTGGCTCATTAATTACCACACGCTTATAATGCAGGCTGGACAGAATTTGCTCAACTAGGGTGGCTCCCTTCAGCACTTCTCTTCTTGGCCCACTCAAGGATATAACTCTACATTTCTTCTGTATGCCAAAGTCAACTTGCACACCTTTATTCTTTAAGTCACCCCAAACAGAGGTCTTCTCTTTCTCAAAGTACATTATGACTGCCATGGGCTTTCCTCCGATGACCTTTTGTACTTGTGTGTTTTGATCTACAAAGTCAAAGAGTTCCTCAAAGGCTTTTGCCACTGCTTGAGAACAACCAGCAACAATGATCTCACTCCCTACCCGAGTGACTGTTACAGCTTCACTAGAGCAGTTCTGCTTGGTGAGCACTGTCCATTCCTTCTTCTCAAGGACTGACTCATCCTCCAAAGTAATGCTTTTGTAGTCCAGTTCCTTCATTATTTCTTCTTCTGCTTTTAGGAGAGTTTCCTCAGCATTCCCCTTCAAGATGACAGTATCTGTGCCAAGCTCATAACAGGCACTAATTTGTTTTGACATAAACAGGCTCTGTGACAGGGTTTCATTATCAACACCTTCTAAAAACTGGAAAACATAAGGGTGGATATTAATGGTTTTCTTTGCCATTTTGTGCATATTATCTAATATTTCCCCCTTGACTTTATAAACTTCCTCAGGCACTCCATACAGGTTAATTATTTTCTGCAAACGATCATAAGTTATCTGCAGAGCTGGGAATTCCACGTGAATTTTTTCTTCAAGACCAATACTCTGTAAAATTGCAAAATCCCCTGGACTTAGTAACACTATTTCTTCAGTTCTTTGCTTTGCTCTTTCAATTTCTGTGGTGGCTTTTGCTATGAGAAGTTTCAGTTCCCGTTCAACATTCTCCAGAACATTTTTGTCACCTACTAGAATGAGTAAACCCTTGGAAACATATGGGATTATCAAAAGTTCATTGTGGATAAAGCTGTTTCTAATGGCTTCCCACACCTCTGCGCTTACTTGGTATTTAATTGCTTTGTACTTTGATATGCTATGTGAAAACTCTGTGGAAACGATTTCCTTCCATGTCCTGATCAATCGAGCCACTGATCTATTTTGCTCAGACAAAGCAGCTGAAGGACGCAAAGTAACTTTTGGTTCTGCACAACTGGGTTCAGGCCATGTTATCTCACAATGACAATTTGCCATTTTAGAACTTATTGCCTCAATTAGGCTTTTTTTCCTCCTTAAGAACTGCCAGATATAGGAATCCAGTGGCACTGTAACTGGATCTGGCTTTTTTATTTGTGGCCCTTCCTTTCCATATAGAGCTGTTCCCAGTGAAGCGTAGTAAGGATAGACAGAGATTCGTGTTTTGTTGAGTAAATGCTGCTTTGCCAAGATATTGCTTACATCTAAAACAAACAAACAAGACAGACAAACAATTAATGCTAGTACTTAAAACCAAGGCTCTTAAAAAATAAAGCAAAATTTTAAAGTTTACTACCTAATAACATTTATATGTAAGAAGAGTCTTACATGAATTTCCCCCCCTTCCCAGATAGAAATAATTCCAAATTATTGAAGAGTTACTAGTTTTAAATGCCAAAAGCTAAACTAGGGAGAGCCAGTTAAGAATCAACACTGCCCACCTCCAGGAGGAAATATGTATAGCACAGCACTGTCTTTGTCCCCATCTCTGTTATGTTCTACTCAAAGTGTCTAACTCAGTAGTTGTCTGGGCTATTATTCAGTAGTATCAAATCACAACTCCTCCATTTTCCCCCAAGAAAGTACTTATTTTGTTCCACTTCCCTTAGCTCTCCTCCTGTCTGCAACGCCGCCAGCTCCTTCAGCTTCCCCCTTGTCCTCCACCTTCCACAGATGCTCATGTTTCTGGCACTGGCTGGACCAGCCACAGTACCTGTTGTCTAGCCAAAAAGCTGTCCAATAAATTGTCCTCAGATGAGCCAGACAGCACACACTGCCGTAGGGCAGCTGGTGGTGAAGGCAAGGGCGAAGTACCCTGCACTATGTGGGCTGTGCTTTCCTCAACTGAACTTAAACTATAATCTGAACTTTGTAAGGGGAGAGACCTGGGTGAAAAAAATAAACTGTATAAGAAGAAAGAAGAGTTCTGTGCATCATGTTCAGCTGGTCTTTAGCTTGCACTCCAGTTGGCAGAGATCTGCTTACAAAGCAGCAGATCTGCTGTTTTATGAGGGCAAAGTAGCCATTTCTTCAAAAAAAAATCTGCATTTTGTTAAGTGAAAGGACTGCAAGAAATAAGTTTTTTGCATTTCTGCATTACCTTCATGATCACTGAATGTAATGATAGCTGCACCTTCGTCATGCAGTTGCTGAACATCCACCACTTGTGCACCTCCATTCTTCTTGCTTTCAAAGTAGATAGTTATATAGTCACTGGGTGTGTTAGGTGGTATATTTTCAGCCCTAATGCTTTTTGTTAACTCAAGGCAACGTGCAGTAATATTTTGTTTCTTTGCTCTTTGGCTTTGATTTAGCTTCTTAACAATTTCCCCTGTAGCTAGAAAGAGAAGGGAGGGGAAAAAAATAAGATGAAATCAGTAGCTCGTTCTCTGCTATGATGAGAGCAGACTACCACTATATGCACAGACCAAAGCACTGAATTACAAAGCACCTGTCAAAATGGTGGTGCCCACAAAGCTAATTTCTTTCCACACTCAGTTTCCATCACCTATTACTCACCAGAGGTTGATCATAATTATTGAAGTAGAACGACTGTAGCCAGAATTTATCACTAGCTTTCCTAGTGAGTAGCACTTGGTCTCTTTAACCCGAAAAGAAAGTAAGATCGGGTTCATTTATACACAATTAACCAGACAGAAGTCCATAGTTTAAATTTGTATTCTTGCAGTTTTATGATAAATACATTCTATTTTTTGGCTATTTCCCACCCTGTTGTCACCATGGTAAAAGACAGACAAGTCCCTTTCAGATCTGTCAAGCAAACACACACCTAAGTTTTTAAAGGATCTACTTATTTCCTCAAGGCTACACCAAAAATCTGGGATTGGACTAGGATGAGAGGTGCTTTCCGACTTCTACAGTAGAAAGTTCTCTCTTCTCTCTTGTCCTCCCTCCTCAACCAAAGTCAAACACAGGGACAAGGTGATTTTACATAAGTGGGCTCAAGCACAGCAGCACTCACAGAACGCTGTTACCAGTTTTCTGCTGTCAGTTTAATTCAATTCTCTTGGAAATTAAGCTTTGTTTTCTCTATATCATCAGCTATGGCACCGGCTTTCACCATTTCTGAATCTTATCATACCACTTACTGTTCCCTATGTCCTGGGATGGACTTTGTTAACAGCATCACCCATAAATCTTGGCAGGAACCAGGACACCCCCCAACTTCTCACTGGTGAGAAGTAAAAACAGACACAGCTCTGTCACGTAGAAGATGCCTTTGTCATCAATCACCAATTAGGAGAAAAAAAAAAAGAAAACACAAAAACACATACACAAAAAAAAAACCAACACCCAATGGGCATGCAGTAGCTTAACAACTAGTTGGTACTGCAGCATCAGGCAAAGCATATGGTGTTAATTCCACACTACTGAAGCTGCCACTCTCCGCATGAGGACAACTGGGCTGGCCTCAGCAGCCCAGGCTCCATCCAGCCCAGTATCCTGTCTCCCGTCTCCTGCAACGGCCACAGCAGGTATCTGGAGAACAGCTGGAAGATGCTGCTGCTTCCCTAGTTCTCTACCAACCTCCAGCTATTTTTAGGACAGTAGATTTCCAAAGCATGACGCAGTCTATTTAATAACCTTAAAAAGCTCTGTTCTAAGCAGTTGTTCAATTTTCCCTTAAATCCATGCAAACTTATTACACATAACACCTTTTCGCAAGTAGAACCTTTATCATTGATCTATTCTAAGACCCACCATATACTTTTGTTGCTTGTATATACTTTACTTTTAACCCTACCCATTCTGTTCACTCTTTTCGTTTACACTGGCCTTTATACCTTACAGATAAGAGACCTCATTGACAATTATAGAGCCAGTACTCATTTAAAATGACACTGGGTCAGATTTTTCCTTAAACCTATGCCAGAAAATATTCTTCATTTCCTACTTAGTCTCCTGCAAACAGAAAAGTAGCTAGTGAGAAAAATCTGCAACCTGGACTTCTCCTTACCTGTACTTCCAGTAAAAGTAAGTACAGCAGCCTGTATTTCAGGTATCATTTCCACACTGAAGTCACCATCTTCCTCTGACAAGCCACTGATGTTCTCTACCAGCATAATTAACATGTAATTGTTTACTGTCTCCTGTACATTTTCAAGCACAACTAAGGGGGAAGGCAGGGATGCTTCAGAGTTTTCCACTTGGCGTGGCTCCTGGATAGTCTCCGCTTGCCAAGGCTTCACAAACAGATTAATTTTCTTCACTGAGTGATGCTTCCTTTGCAAGACTTCTTGGGCATCTAGTTCCACACGGAAGCAAACAAGAAAAATGTGATTTCCATCTTCCTCCCCCCTCCCTCACTGCCCAGAGCGGATCGATATTGTAAAGTTGCATTATAAAGTCTGGCCAGCCATATTTTCCTCATATGCAAGAAGAAACAGAAATAAGGTAAAATTACATCAAAAGTTTTGCGTCAGGATAGAAGTTATTCTCTATGATCTAGATGTCCCCAGTCCTGCTCCCCCATAAACAAACCACAAATGAAAAGAGAATGGGGGGAGTTATTTTCTGAGGTGCTTCCTCCTTTCTACTACTGTCCTCAAATGCAAAAAAAGTTCTCCAAATTAGTAGCACCTGATAAATAGCAAATAAAGAAAGTTTTTTTTCATCCCGCTTATCTTGTGCATTTTACAGATATTTAAAAGATACGACTATTTCTCCTGCAGAAACAGTTTCTTCTTTTTGTATATGTCCTTCACTTGCTAACAAGTAGTCAACACTACTTTGGCATGGGGGAAAGCATAGGAAAACTATAGATAAACTGAGGCTGCTTTGAAATCATTTTCTCCAGAGGTGAGCATTCACTTCTCTTACAAAGACCTGGCACTTACTGCCTCTTTTCTTCCCAATCTCCAAAACCCTGGCAACTGAAATTAATATAAAAAAAATTGTATTTATCTACTATGATCTGCAGTTAATTTATGTACTATGCTTTATCCCATCTCCTGAGGGAGAACTAAAGCTGACTTGTTCTGCAGTGCTCCCAACATGAACTTCCCTGTATTATTCTCCATAAGCCTTGATCAAGCATTTGGGACAGGCCTAGAGAACCACTTCTTTCCCTGCAGGTTATTATAAACACTGTCAGAAACCCACATCTAAATTGTATAGCTGGGTACACCTGCTGCTTTTACATCCCGTCACTCTCTGGAATAATACGACATTTCTGCTGTAGCAATGCCCACAAAGAGATCCACCACCAGCAAGGGTCTATTTTTAAAAGGGAGCATTAGTAATACAACACCCATAAGATACAATCATACCTTCCTCATCCTGAAAGGTGATGATCATTTGGTGGTCCTTTCTGTTCCAGGACTTGATGGGCCCCCCACCAGACTTCTTTTTATTTTCAAAGTACATTTCCACAACCTCATCTTCTATTTCTTCCCCAGGGGCAGTGGTTACTACTATGACAGAATTCCTAGGGTTTACCGTTTCTGCTTCCAGATTCTCACATGATTCTAAAATGAAAGATCACACCCTGATGCCTTAGGTAAAAATTAAGAGAACAAACAAGCTTACTATCTTCCAAGCTTTCACACCAAGTTTCGTTCAGATTGCATATAAAATCAGGTAAAAGAACAGACAAATAAATAGTAATTCAGTTTTATTACACAACATCCTTTAAAGCCCAAAGGAACCCAGCATATCACTACTGTAAGTTGTCCTATCAACACGTGGGGAGAAAAGGCTTCCATTCATCCCTGGTAGTGACAGTAGAAGTAATGGCTACGAAAGCTTCTTCAAAATCCAGCGAGGAGAACCATCCCTCTTCTGCCCATGCACTCTCCCCACTTACAGTTCACACCACCGCTGTGTGTCACCATGGGTCTGTATCTGCTGGCTGCCACAGGAGCTCAGGTGTACCCAGGATACACAGCTGATGATGTTCTACCACCGATCGCCTAGGTGGGATGAGAGTCCTTACACTGCCTCACGGGTGGGGCTGGCGGCAGCTGGGAAGGTCTGGGTAGTGACATCCTTACCCTGAAAAGGGTCAGCATCCACTGTGCGCTTCCTGAGGAGCTGACCCTTCCGAGACAGTCAGTGAAGTGGGCCGTTTCTTAAAGGGACTCAAATATTTTCCTTTGTACGAGTCCCTTTAGGAAGTCATCTTGGGCTAAAAATATACCTTTTAGCCTAAGACAATGATTTTTACTCTACATTAGACAAACACCAAAAGCCATCCAGGTGACCAGGGCACTGCTGCAGCACAAAGGTCAATGAAAACCCTCAAAGCAAGAACACACTGGTCTTTTGATAAGCGCCATACTTACCTGTTTTCTCCTGCTGAATGCACACAGAAGCATCCTCATTCTGGCAGGTGGGATGAGACACCAAGGGCTTATCAACTAGAGATAAATGACAATACTCTCAGCTTCTGTGTACGTAGCTACAGCGCTGCTGAACAAGGGATCTGCAAGTTGTCCCTCCTCTGGAGGGAAGCACCTTTAAAAACCAGGCACCTCGGTAAGGCGTTCTGACCCTGTGAGATCCCTACCTGCTGTTTGTTTTAAACCAGCAAGGGATGCTGCCAAATGAGAAGACACTCTATAAGCGGTAGCAGCCACCAGACCGCTTTTCCAGCGCACACCCTCAGCGCTGCCCTGCGCTCTGCCCTCGTTTGCACAAACAAGCACTCTCCATGCGGAGATAAGCGTGCTGCGCGAGTAAACTCCAGCCTGGGGGGAGCACACACAACATCTCAGCCAGAACCGCAGAAAGCGCGCGGCAAGGTAGTGCCTTCTGTTTCCATGCATGGCAAGGAGCGAACGGCTCGGGGCTGTGCTTTATGAATTCAGGCAGTTTTCACACACGGACGGGGGAAAGGAAACAGAAAGCACTTGGCCGGGAGCGGGCGGGACCCCGCCGCCTGCCGGAGGCCCCCGCGGGCCGGCACCCAGCCCTGAGGCGAGCCGGGGGTGCCCG
>VXAA01002249.1:33967-66116 GCA_013399115.1 Anseranas semipalmata | reverse complement strand
AAGGCGGCCGCCCGCTGCCCCGCCATGGCCGCCCGGCCTCTCCGCCCAGCCCGCCGCTTTCGGTTTCATTTCCCCGGCGAGGAAAAGCCGCAGCGCCCGGCTCCGCTCCGCCCCGCCGCCGGGGGCGGGCCCGCCCTTCCCCGGCCCCCCCGGCAGGGACAGCCGGCGGCCGGGGCCGAGACTCGTCGCCTTGTGCCCGCAGGCGTCCGAGGAGCCGCGTTGAAAACCGCAGCTCGGTGCCCGAGCTGGTCATGGGCAGGGGGTGGATAAAGCAGGTTTTGCTCCTTTGCACTGCTTTCAAAGCAAGTCACGCTACAAAGTAAAATTACCCGTTTCCCTAAGTCTGCCTAAGAAAGACTTCCAAAACCTTGCTAGATTGCAAAGGTGTATCTTCCTCCTGACCAGCACACGTGCCAGCCGAGGCACTTTCACCTGAGCGTGCAGAGCGTCCAGTTACAGAGGTTACAGTCTTTAACTGGCAGCTTCTTGCTGTGTGTTTGGGTTAATGTGCCCAAACATGAGACACTGAAATAGCAGGTAGGAAATGGAAATACTTTCCCCTAACTGCACTGAAAATACGTTTAGGAAGTGGTTAAAAACCAAATGTCACTAAATATGATAAACACGGATGGATGTCAGATAAATATAGGCGTTGTCAGACACGCTGCTGGGCAGACCCACGGGAATTCCTTTGTCTCTTGGTGGGTGATTAATCTTTTGTTTCCTAGCATGCTGCTCTCTCCACAGGCAGCCCAGGTGTCCTCTCTCATCCCTTACTGGAACCCAGGCAAAATACCTGACTTTGTAAATCAGACATTTATTCCTGAACTGTACAGGTATGATTAGAAGATAAAGGTCTGTGCAGCTCTGATTACAGGATAAAGGCTTGGCGACTTTCCCTGACAGCTGGCAGGACTCCCACTCCTCTGGTGGCCCTCAGCCTGTAAAACTTTGCCATAGATAAAATGGGGGCAGGTGAATTTTCAGACATTGTCTGACATTGATGAACTGGCTTATTGGGATAGAAAGTGAAAAGACAGACCCAAAGAAGAAACTGGGGGGATTTGATCTTCACAGCTGGTTTAAAGCGTGCAGAACAACATGAAAACACGGTCATTTAGAAGCAACTGGTATGTTGCTATCTTATGGCAGAGAAAATGGAGAAAACTTGCAACAGTGTAAAATGTGAACCCAAATACAGTAAAACAAAACCACAGTGGGAAAGTCATCCCAGTTTACATGGAAACCAAACTGTGCCCACTGCTAAAAAATCTGAAAGTCACAGTGGTAAAGTAGCACTGCCTAGTAACCATGGAGGGAATTTACCTCTTTATTTTTTAAAAAGAGGATACGTGGGGTCCCAATCACTTTGGAGAGGTTGCTGGGAAGCTCCTAAATCAAAAATATTACAGAAGTGTATGTCTCTAAAACAGGAAGAAAAACTTGTACAGAAGAATGCAAAACTAAGCGGGTAGTAATTTTATATTTTATTTATTATATGCAGTAGCCTACACAAATAGTTTAACTTATTACAATTATGGCTACATTAAGTGAAACCTATTTGTTTTCTACCATCACAAAGGTAATTGTCAGGCTATTCGGACAGCACAAAGTAATGACAAAGTATCTTTATAATAAAATTTAAACCATGTGTTGGCAGCAATGGGAAGAATAGTGTTACATGCAAAGCTGACTTAAAAGCAGTATTTAAGCTTAAATACAATTAAAGGCACAGAGCCAGGACTTCATTATCAGAGACACAAACAGTTACCTTCTGCTTGTCCCAACGAGGCTCTGAGCATTCAGCATTTCTGGACACAGTTAAAAATACAGCAGCATCCACATACCCTATCACACAACATTATCCATGCTAATTTCATGTTTAAACCCAAACCATTGATGCCATCTCTACCCTGAAAAGGAAAGGAAGCAAAAGATCATGGCCATATACAGCTGATACTGTAAGAGCTGCATAAAAATCCTCCAGCACAGAGGTTACATGATGCTATCCATGACGACTGGTATAATAACATGAAGCTGAAGTATTTGATCAAAGAAAAGCTAGTAATGGATTTGTCAGTTTGGAAGTCAGACTGAAGACTTGTAGGACAAAGCGCAGATCAGATTCACTGCTAAAATGAGAATAAGATACACAACCTGCTATTTGACAAGTGCAAGTACAGATGCTGCACTCACAAGACCCAAATTCTGTAAAGAGGGAAGCATATAGGGAAGCATTGTTCACAGAAGCAAATAATGCATGAAAAGAACATATATCTTTCAATCAGAAAAGATTACTTTTCTTAGCTGACTGTGAAATACAAATGATTTAAGTATAGCAGTTGAACAAACTAACTTCTTTCTTCTTAGTGCCTGAATAGTAAATTAACTGCTGCATGTTCAGTTATTACACTTCAGAGATGACGGTTGATAAGTTTCTTTATTCAATTCCTCTTGCTTTCAATTCTAATCGAACCCGCTTCAGATAATCAGGATCAGGGTAACCAAAACTAGAAGAAGAAGAAAGGACTTGTTTGGGCTACTTGTGCAATGGAGCACTTGACAATTTTACACAACCTTCACATCAAAATCTCTTAAAATACTTTACAAATTTTATATGCACACTTCTCACTCTATAGAGAAGACAGGCCCTATTTTACAGGTGAGATAAGTGGCACAGAAAGGGTAAAGCTAAAAACTTGCTAAAAACAGCTGCTGAATTTGGTTGTCCAAACTGACACTAAGAACCTCATTTTCAAAGCTGCCTGCTGTCTCACTTGCAAATGATAGGACACTTGGGTATGCATCTTTCGAAAAAAACAGACCAGAAGTGTCTCCAAGTGAGCATTCAGAACACAAATATAATAGCACCTCTGAATTTTAAGTAGCACGTCACCAAAAGTGTATATGAAGCAAGTGATAAGAAGGGAGAGCATTCAGCAGAGTAGGGGATAAACCAAAATTGATACTTTTTGCTTTTTTATGATCCTAGCCCAGGAGGGAGTATGTAACTCTAGGCACAAATCTTCAGAGCTTGCAGGAAGACACCTGACCCTGAGAGGCTGCAACAAGCTTGAAAGGACTGTTCCAAGCCTCCCTCTCGTCTCTAAGACGGAGCATGAAATGTGAAAGCAAAATATTTATGTTCTCAGTAGTACAACATGATTAGAGTTTTGACAAACAAGTTTGTATATTACTACAAAATGAACCAATATTTAACCAAGATGTTTACTATTGTACATGTAAGCTATGTTCTCATTTCTTTCAAACGATTTAAACAAAACTAGATATATTTCATGTACATAAAACCTCAGGTGACAGAAAGAATAGAAAAATGAATGAAAGAAAAATAAAGCCAGCATCCAATTCTTCCATATTCTGAGCTCTGATACCATTAGTTTTGTTTATCTAGTTAGAAGTGTTTTGCTTCAGTTACTAATTTTCTAACGAAGCTGTCTCTATAAAACACATTACTTCCAAAGGCTAGTATTTTACACCTTAAAAAAAAATGAAATACTGTACAAAAAATATGAAAACTGTATGATTCACAGGAACAGGCAAGAGAAAACACGAGCTATTCTTTTCTATCTTGTAGGTCTGATTGTAGTGCTGGTCTGTACCAGCCATAAGCCATTTAGCACCAAGACTTATAGGTCACATCAGTTTCTAGTAGACATACTCAAAGCACCAAATCCTATAACTGGTGAATAATACTGTCAGTATTGGTCTCCAAGAAAAGGTTAAATATAGAAAGACTTAAAGGCAGAAAGCGTCATCAAGAAATGGTTCTTCCTGAGACAAGTTTGACGGATGCAGGATTGTTTAACCTATCTTATTTCACTCCAGAGATAATTCATTCCCAGGCTTTCATATTACTGACCATGACCACTGCCAGATTCAACAGACAGCTGTGCTCCAATGTCTGTTTTTATAAGCAACAGGATTAACATAAACCAACAGCATTGTATTTTTATTTCCAAAGTGATTCTCTTGGTAAGATTCATAATTTCCTGGGAACACAGGCGAACATCCTGGAGGTCTGTAACTGCCTGTGTAACTGAGAATGTGTTGGAAACTGGTTTGTAGGTGTAATGACCCTGACCAGCCAGTGCTGTGCTGTGCACGTGCCTTGGCTGCAGAATTAACTTAGCCTGCTAATCGTAATGGAGGAGCCTGCAGGCAGCTCCCACTCAGCACCAGCGATTACACCACCTGCGTGTCCTTGCCTTATCTAGAAGTGCAGCAAGAAGTTTTCATGTGAACATCCTTTCTGTTTTACAGTAGAAATGCTCCATAGAGTTGTCTTCTTGTAAGAAAATCTTTTAATAGCTTGAATGACCTAAATGATACCCCATCTACGGATGGGGTCTGCATGGTATGCTGTGCCCTGACCAGAGGCCCAGTCAATGCTGCACAACTCAGAGCTCCCAGCATCTAAGGGACTTAGGATTATCAGTACTATTCTCTCTTGCTTCATAGTGTTAGCTCTAATAAATAGCATTTTAAACAACACTTTAGCACCTGAGCGATTTTCTTACTACTCTCCTGCTGTGTGGATCCTCACAATATTTCTTTTGCGTGCTGCATGGTATGTATCAGCAAACACTGTGTCACATACACCTGCCCTCCAGCTGCACCAAAGCTCCTCTACTACATGACACAAGCCCCGTACCGTTTGGTGAAATTTGCACCACAATTGTCTTAGTGGACATGGAATGAGGGATGCGACCCAATGGAAGGACATCTTCGGTGGTCCTAGCCCTAACATCACTGCTATCCTACACTTATTCTCACAATCAGTATTTGTTTTACTTGTCATCATTCTTGTAGTATTATTCACAGCAACTGCTTTGTATGTAAGAATTTTTCAAGTAGCACCAACCAGCTTACTGATATAATCTGTAATTAAGCACATCTTTAAGAAAGGTCAACTGTATGTGCCTCAAGCAGAGGGATGTAGTGATCCTGACCAGAAGGCCGTTACAGATTGAGGAATTAGTGATCCACGTGACAGAGCTGCATGTACAGCACGGCCTTCAGTTTGTGTTGTGCCATGCACATCGCTTGGCCGCAGGATAACCTCAGCCAGCAAACTGTAACAGAGGAGCCTGAGGGCAGCTCCCACTCAGTACCAGCGATTACACCACCTGCGTGTCCTTGCCTTTATCCAGCAGTGCAGCAAGAAGTTCTCAAGAAATGCTGAAGAGAGTTGTTTTCTTGTAAGAAAATCCTGTAATAGCTCAAATGGCTAAAATGGGGTAACCCTTTCTAGGGACAGAGACATCCTGTCCTGTACCAGAAGTAGTTTCTAATCACAGCAGGTATTAGCTGATTAGGTACCTCACACAACTGATTTGTGAATGAGCGGCCTGAGGGGCAACAGAAGACTAAGCCCGTCCGTGTTCCAACTGTCAACCCTGGCTCTGTGATTTACCTATTGCTAAATGCAGTGCTGCCTATGCTTTTCCTATCTCCACTTGCACTAGCGGCGCTCAACCTGTGTGCTATCCCCAGCAATGTTCTGCATGGACATGGAGAGTGAGATACTATGCCACAGCCACACAAAGGCCAGGAAGATGGTTCAAGCCTGGATCCACAGAACTTTCCACAATCTCTTTGTTAGTAACAAACCAGGGCAGACTCTTTAGATTTGCCAGTGGCTTGCAGCGCAATCAAAAATCTGAAAGCTCTCACGTGGTAAATACACAGGGTAGCCATCCCGCCACATCTGACTAGCATTACAATTACTAAAAGAGAAGACTACTTACTTTGTAGGTCCGCCATACACGGAGGTTTTGTGGTGAATATCATTCCATGTGATAACGCCTTGTGCACCAGTAGTATGTGACTGCCCCACTGTGAAAATCAATTTTTGGTTAAACGCTCTTCGGAGGAGCTGCAGAATCTCTTGCCCTTCCTTATTCTTAGGTAAATACGCTACTCGAGAAGTTGCAGAATAAGGTTTCCCTGGGTTTGGATGGTTGTCCTGTTTGGTAGAAAAACAAAACAAAAATGCGGCCTGTATGATAAATTCTTTTAAAGTGTGGAAATCATACATCTCAGCTCTCACAGCACTTTTTATCCCTGTCTTTGATCCATTCAGAAGGATACAGCAGGAGTGATTTTGAATGTTCTTTGCTCATTATGCAATTTCTTTCATATACGTTTCATTCATATTTTCTTGTCATCACGCATGCATCCATTGTTATTTTTTAAATTTGTTTTTTCCTCTTTGCACTCCCAAATACATGTCACCCCATCCCTGACTTTTTCATTCATCCCATTTTCAGTCCTAGTCATGACTCCAAACATGTAACATAAGCAGGTTCTTAACATGGAAAACTTACAAGCCAGCCTGCTTTTCATTTTTGCCAACTGTTGTCAGTAGCTAAGAAAATGCCTCAGAAAAGCCTCATTAAACTTACAAGACTCTGTTTACACAATACCACTCCACAGATTTCAGTTCAGTTGTTCCCAATATACAAATTAAAGACAGGTAGCTCATTCCTGGTGCATATAAAATGAAGGGCTACCATTTGACTATTTAATTTCTACTACATTACTTAATTGCACCCAAAATTACTGAATTAAATACTTGCACATTTGTACAGAACAAAGAAATGTTTCTCTAGCCCATGCATGAAAATGATGGAAAAATACTGAATTTTACATTCAACGTTCATTTTGCTGGGGGGAAAGTATATTTTTTGAATCTTTAAATATACTTACAGTTTGAATACCACCTTCCATAGCATATGTGATCACAATAGTACCACAATTGGGATAACCAGGAAGAGATGAAGGAATCGTTTGAACTGACATTATTCCCTCAGGTTGATTTCCTTGCATGAGCCCATAGACGGTATTACAAACAGGACAAGTTTGCTTGTAAGTCATGGCCTTTTTGATGCAACTTTTGCAAAACGCGTGCTTGCACTTTGTCAATATTTCTTTATTATTAATTCTCTCCATGCAAATAGGACACATTTCATTGGCGTCTTCTTCTGTCTTTGCCTTAGCTTGTTCTTTGAAAGAAAAATTACTCTCTTGCCTGCCACTGTATTTCTTCTCAGACGTTCCTGTAGCTTCTTGGTTGCTGAGATTAGAGGACAGCGGTGTCCTGTATTTAGTTTCTGCAGAGTCTTCAGCAGTAAGAAGGTTCAAAATGTGCTTTTCAGCAGCATCAAGATGGTTTGGCAAACCATATAAAATGAATTTGTCTTCCTTCTTCTTAAGTTTTACATGCAAGTTTTCCAATTGTTTTCCATCAAGAAGCATATTTAATCTTTTTTCCTGATTCTCTGAAAGTTTCCAGCTGATGAGTTTTTCTCTTAACATTGCAAAGGCATTCTGAAATGCATTGATGAAACTTTCAGTAGCATGTGAAAACATATCAGAAACTTTGGTCCTAGGCCTAAATATTATGAGCATCTTCTGGCTATCTGAACTGTCTTTCTTTTCCATTACAGTATCAAAATTTTCTTTAATGTCCTCAATTTCTTTTCTTAATGCTGTTTCCAACAGCTTGAACACAGAAGCATCAACTTCAATTCCGTTCCTGTAGGTGTACAGTTCAGATGATATTTTCATATTCTTTTCAGCTTGCTTGTTCTCACTTTCCTCTGCTAGAAATTTTTTGGCAGCCAAAAGTTCATTTGTTGGACCACGGAGAAGCAATTGATTCTCTTCCTGTTTGGCAAGAAGATTTCTAAACCTAGCATTTAATTTCATTATTGTCTCATTTAACTCATAACTGTTTGTTACGGAAATTTTTTCCTGTTTCACATCTTCAATACTTTTCTGAAAAGCACTGGTAAGAAAATCGTTAGCTCTTTGTATTGATGCAGAACTTGCATTAGAAATGAGGCATATTGATGTGCTTCCATTGTAACAATCTTTACTTCTTATATGCACTCCAAAACGTTCATACAGTTCTTTAATTTGATCTTTGCAGGTATGACAGAAATATTCATAGAGAGCTGATGGAACTATAAGTGTGTTCATTTCTTCATGATTTAGACCATTCTCATTTTCCAAACCATTCTTACTTCCAGTATGTGAAAAATCACGGTGTTGGTCATTGCCTGCAAGGATATCTTTAAAGTAACGATAAGCTTTTTCAATATCTGTATAATCTCCTGTCAATTTCTCAGAGCCATCGATATCAGAATTTCCTTCTCTTTTTAAGTTTGGACATATAATAGCAATTTTCTCCCTTTGCTCTTCAGTGAACATACTGGTATTCAATGTTGCAGTTACTGTAAGAAAAATCTAAAGAGAAGACAAGAAGATATTAATATATATATATATTTTTCTAAGGTTCTCAGCTTGGTGCTTCTGTATTTTGAGTAAGGAAAACCTTGATACAACTCTGTAGGGCCAGACTAGTATAGACAAATTTGCACACTGTTTCTTTTATGTCATGTATACAGACACTACATATAAGTAAAGCAATCTGCTTCTAAGTCAGCAGCAAAACTGAAGTTTGTTAATGACATCAGTACTGCAGGAACAAAGAAAACAAGGAATTTTGCTACTTAGTTTGAAAGGCAACGCATTTCAACAGCATATATGTTATAATACATTGTTCTTTTATTATATTAGACTTTCTAGTCATTTTTACTCCTTTTTAAATCCAAAAGTAATGCTTCAGTAACTCAGGATTAAGGCAGAAAATAGGATTCTGAAAAACATTAACAAACATGTTCACATCTCTACTTTGCACTAAAAGGATAGGAGAATTTGCAGTAAACTGCTACAGATATCAAATAACCATTACGTTAGCACATGCTATACCTGAAAAGCTACATCTATGCTACTGTGCAGAACAGGACAAGCTCTCTGGGCCAGATATCAGCGTCTCAGTAGAGACACATCAGCATCACGTAACACATAGCCTGGCCCTACAGCTTACCCCATGGCCCTAATGCACACTTGATCTTTTTTGCATGACGTTTAGTTCAAAGTGTCTAAAATGTTTGTTGCGCTATGCCCCATTAGAGCAGATTTTTGTAAGACTGAGGTATGGGATGGAAGTAATTAGAGCCGTTTGAGGGAGTAAAACACGCTGACATAGCATTAGAGATCTGTGTAGCAGGAAGAGATCCAAACCTCATGCAATTCTTCCACCTTTTGGGAGCAGTCTTTGGTGCATGCTACCCCCTCAAACCTGCCAGGGCACTGTTTTCGGAGCAACAGTGCCAAAACCATGCTGTAGAGCATGCTACATGTTAATGTGCTGCAGTACAGCACTCAGAAGTCGCTCCCCACTCCCGTTTTATCGACTATGACAGCATGAGTGATATTTGTGTGGTACGAAATACTGAAACACAACAGAAAGCAGCACTATCTAGCCTTTCCCAAAGGACTCATGGGACTACAAGCAGGGCAGGCTGTGACGCTGCTTTATACACCGCTTCCTGCCATACCTTTTTGGTCATGACTTCTGTCGCCGTGTCTCGCTGGCCTTCAGCCGCCTGCGGCACCCCAGACCCCTGTGGCGGAGGGGAGAAGCGGTATGGCCGGGAGCAGCTGGGGGAGGCCTGCGATGTCAACTGGCTCAGGCCCCCTTCCCTGGGCTGGAGGATGATCTTCAGGCACTTGCCACCCATTTCCAAGATGTGATCCGCGCGGGACTCCACGCTCTTCTTATCTGCGGACATTTGGCGGCAGAGGCACGGCTGGATAACGCTTCGTGAAAACTGTACGGCCACAGAGACCCTTCGCCCACCCGCCCTGGCGCGACGCGGGGGCACAAGATGGTGCCCTCGGCGGCCATTTCACACCCCTCACAGGGCGGGGGCCGCCCACTCGCTGCGGGAGCTGGGGACGAGCAGCCCCCCGGGGCGGCTCAGGGGCACCGCGGGAGCTCAACCGCGACCTCGTCCCCTCAGCCCCGGTGGCGGGGGCACGCCGAGCCCGCCCCAGCTCCTCTGCCCCGGCCCTTACCTCGCTCCTGCTGGAAGTACACCAGGTAAGTGCCGGGCTCGGGGCCCGCCTGCACCTCGCACTCGCCGCCCCCCGAGCGCTTCCCGGACTGGAAGTAGCTCTGGAGCTTGAGCTTCGCCTTCTCGCCCGCGGCGGGCGCGGGGCAGAGCCGCACGAGCAGCGCCGCCGCCGCCATGGTGCCCGCCGCCCGCTTTCGCTTTCGTTTCCCGCTCCGCCGCTCGGGACCGCGGTTCCCCGCCCCGGGCCCGGCTCCAGTCCCCGGTACCGAAGGGGCGGCGACGGCGCTGAGGTAATGGGGAGCTCCCAGGTATGAGAGCGGGGCCGGGGGCCGGAGGAGGCCGGAGCCGGCTTGGGCCGAGGGCGCGGACCCGGCTGCGGGCAGGCGGGGGGCGGGCTCGGGGGCAGGAGCCGGGACGGGCGGCAGCGGCACTGCCGCTGAGCGTCCCCGGGGCGCAGCCGGGATCACCGGGACTCGAGCTGAGAAATAGGCGCCTGGAGGACGCTTTTGCTTTCGGGTAAGCCACGGCCGCGGGCAGCCCTCGGCCGGGCGGCAGCCGCTTCCCAGGCGTTTTGTCCCGTCCCGGGCCTAGGGGCGGGCGGCGGCAGCCCCGCCACACGCGCGGCCTGGTTCCCAGCGCCGGCAGCCTGGGGAGAGCTTCGCCGAGCGAGGAGGAGGTGGTCCTGCCTTCCTCGCATAGCCCCAGGCTGCCCTGCACCTGATGGGAAGGGTGGCAGCAGTTTTCTAGGCTCTGAAAAAAGTGGTGCTGTCCTCTGGTCTGGCTCTCAGGAAGCGGTAAAATCGCCCAGCTTCGTGCCACCCACAGCTCGGCTTGAGCTAGACGAGGTTGTGGGTGCTTCAGCTGCAACGGGCTGCTCGTTGTAATTTCATCTCTGAATAGCATTGTAGGTATTAGGAAACTTCCTCCAATTTTTTTTTTGAAAAGATGGTGCTGCTGGCTTGGCTTGTAACAGAACTGTTTCTGTAAGAATGCAGTGCACTGAATAGTAACATGTATTTTCTTTTTTTTCTGTTTTTACAATAGAGTTATCAGTCACAGACCCCAGAAGACAATAACAGTTCAGGTAAGCCTCTCACTTAGCCATCTGGAAAGCGTGTTCCTGTATTTCAGTTGAAAATTGCAGCTACAACCAACAAACTGGAAAACATTGTTATGGGACAGCCAAAAGCAACCCTAAATGTATAAATAGGACATAGCTATGAGCCAACATTATTGTTCGTTACTTCAACAGGATTTGCTTGTATCTCTCTTTGATCAAGTAGAGCTCAGAAGTGCTCTGATGTATCCGTGTGTATGCTGTGTAAGTGCAAAACGTTAGACTATTTTTACAAGTAGGTAGCATACTCCAACAAAAGTTTGATTAAACTCATACAAATTGATTTACACTAATTAACATTACTACTGCTTATAGTTCTGTTGACATCTGCCACCAGCAGTCTATATAACCCAAGTAACAACATAAACACTTCCTCATTCTGTTCCATTAATTTTGTTCCCTAAAAAAAGTGGTTTAAAGAGCCCTTCTGAATTTGTAAGTTCCTTCCAGAGAAAGAACTTGCTCTTGGGATTTAAGTGCAGACCAAAGAGGAGCTGGAATTAAAAGACAAATGAATGTACCGGCAAGTGTTCCTCTGGCAGTGTAGTTGTGGGTCACTCTGCAAGGGCTGGGATGCTGTACTGACCCTTGGACTTTACCGGAGATCAGCAACAAAATGCCACGAATGCCCTGAAGATGGCAGAGATGGGCAGGCTTCAGCCCTTTCAGCAAAACAAGCTCAGAGGGGAGAAGCGTTTTCTGCTTTTACAGGCATTTTGAAGCCTTGTTTATGGCAAGGCTTTTCTCATTTGCTTTTTCAACTGGAGTTTTAGTGGTAAATGCAGCACAGCGTCACAGTGGCACTGCAGACAGTTAGCAAAGCCCTCTGACAGTGTCTGTTCATTGTCTGTCATCTCTGTGAGAGATGTTTCTCTCACACTTCTCTGGTCCTTTCTCCTCACCATTTATTCACAGCCCATTCAGTCATGCTGCTGCGTCTGTCTTTAATGTTGGTGCTTTAAATCAATTTAAGTTGTGTGTGTGTGTTTTTTTTTAATTCAGATTATGCTACTGATTTATTTAAGAATATGTCTCTGACAGAGGTTGTGTCAGCCTAATGGTGGAGAGAATAGGCAGTAGGAAAGAAAGAGAACAATTGAAAAGAGGAGACACATCGTAACCAAACTTCGTCCTCAGTTAAACAATAAGGCAAACCTAAACCTTCACCGTGGGCTCACTGGTGGTGGTGGTGTTTTTTAGTGCCTCTGGAGGAAGGATAGGGAAAGAAAAGCAGTAAGTCACTTCTAAGGAAAAGGTATTTACCCAAAAGACCTACAGGCATGCTGGTAATCCCTCCACCGAGAGGACTCTGGGGGGCTGAACAAAAAAGCAAGCTTTTTGGGGGCTCAGGCTGTATTTCACCAGGGCTTACTTCTGCCAGGTCACAAGAAGATACGGCAAAGACAGACGTTCAGGGGAGGGAGGGTGCGTGGTCTGTCTGAGGACACTGATCAGCAGCTGGCCGCGCTCGTGTCTGCCCATATTCAGTTAGGGGAAGGGGGCTGCTCGTTGGCTGAGAAGATGAAACTGGACCTCCAGGACGCAGCAGACAGCATAATGCTGATTGTTTCCCAGAATCCAGATATGTTAAGCTGACAGAGCGCAGCTCTCCCAGGAAAGGAAAGGAGTTGGTACCCAACTGGAGCAAATATAGCATATTAATGTAATCCCTCCCATAAGACAAGGTTCTCAGTCTATGTATTTTCACTCGAAGCCTTTATTTCTTTGCTTAGTTGTGCTTTCTAAGCCTCTGAAAAAGGGAGAGAAAAGATCAGACTATAACAAAAAATACTAGTAAGTAGTGACAATGAGACGAAATTCAGAGCTCTAAAACACACTTCTTTTATATATATATATATATATATATATTTAATAAGTTTTGTCAGTGGTTTCTTGGATTTCACTTTATATTATTCTGGATCCTAGGGCCAAGAATGGATGAGGACAGCTTGACGATCCCCATCAATAAAGATGCTTATGAAGTTCTTAAGAAAAGAGAGTGCTGTCTAAGTAATCTCATTTACAAAAAGTTTGCTTGTACGTTAACTTTCAAAAGTACAAAATGTGCTGTTGAAGTATACAGAACAATACTAAAGCAGGGAATTCACATATCGGTTTGTAAGGATGATCTTACAAAACACAACGCCGATGCTTTGGTGAATGCAGCCAATGAACACCTAGAACATGGAGGAGGCCTTGCTTTAGCTCTCTTGAATGCTGGAGGGCCAGAAATACAAGAGGAAAGCAATATTCATATTAAAAAACATGGAAGACTCACAGCTGGCAAAATAGCAGTGACGGGTGGAGGGAAGCTTCCGTGTAAGAAAATTATTCATGCAGTTGGTCCAAGGTGGTCTGAATATGAAAAGGCAAGATGTTGTGACCTACTTCAGGAAGCTGTTGTGAACGTTCTGAAATACGCTAATGCTCCAGAAAATAATATAAAGTCTGTGGCTATCCCAGCAGTGAGTTCAGGTATTTTTGGCTTCCCAGTCACTTTGTGTGCTCAAGTGATTGTAATGGCTATAAAGGAATTTGTTGAGAAAAGTCTACCAAGCTGTCTCAAGGAGATCCGCCTGGTGAACATTTGTGAGCATACAGTAGCAGAAATGAAAAAGGCCTGTGAAAAGTTTCTGGGTGATAGCAGTTCGCTTCAGGAAACTGCTGCAGCTTCACTAAGCCAGCCTGTACCCGTCATCATACTTGGAAACATTCGCTTGCGTATCTTAAGAGGACACATTGAAGAGCAAAGGGTAAGTCCATCCTGCAATATCTTGAACATGGAGCTGCCTCCAACTCTCTGCAGGCTTTGGAGCCCAGGAGTACAGAACACATGTTGTATTGGTCCACTAAATAGTTATCTCCTCATCTTGGTGGGAATTTACGAAAGGTGAATGAGTTATATCTGCAAGGAGTTAGTTTTTAAAATGGGTATTGAACATTAGAAAGTTTTTATTTCTTTTTTGTATACATGCTACTATGGGACAATAGTAAGCAGCTAAATATTGGATGATTAATAATAGTATATCATTATTATAACATCATAGGAGTTCACATTTTATCATGCATTCCCTAGAAGTCAACTCTTATTTTTTTTGCCTTTTTTCCTATAATTTATGTTCTCATAGCTGTCAGCTGAAAATAACTTAAACAGATGATGTGTACCTTACCTTTAAATGGTGCATCATTCAAATTGAATCATTTAACTTTTTTAGTTAGAAAACCTGTAACAAAATATGTGAGCTTAGTTTTAGTATTCCAACAGAGCTGTTGGACTGAAAGCTACGTCACAGCAATGGCATTCACTTTTAGCAAATGCTGTACCTTAAAAAATTTCATTACTTTTATGTTAAAGAAGGACCTTTATTCTATAGGAAGTTTATTTTTTTAAGGTGAGAGCAAAGAATAGCAAAGTTGGCATCGTAGGGAGCTGTATTAACCAATTATGCAGCACTGAAAGATACCACGTGCCTTCAAGACTACTAGGAAAATATGCTCCAGAGTCTTCCATCTTTAGATAATCTTCATCAATTAACATTAGAACAGTTACTGCTGTTTTACAGTGTTCTGTAAGCACATTGTTTGCATTTGGCTTATTTAATTTGAAATATATCAGACCTACTATAGGGATGTGCTGTTTCTACGGGAAATGGAAGCAACCGTAGCTTTGCAGTTCTTCAGTTTGCACTGACCCCACTCGTTTGGCTACCAGTGCTTGCTGCCCGTAAGCTGGGAGCATCTGTGTGGGATGGGGTCACAGACATAGCCATAGTTCTCTCCTACTCAGTGATAACTGGCTGCAGATTTGCTTTTGATGAGGTGCCTGTGGCTGCAGTAATAATTATGTTGACCATGCTCTGATGAATTGAACGAGTCTTATGCACGCTGTTGGCTTCTGAAAAAAAAAACCTTTACTGCCACTACCAGGTGCATTCCAGCACTGTGCTTAGCAGTAGTAAGAGAACCTTTCAAACAGCTGATCTGCTGCAGCTGGGATTTTTAAAGAAAGTGTTCCTAGAAAGAATGCTCTCTGTAGTAGCAAAGCTTGCAAGAAGTAAACTTGAAGTATACTGAAACTTTGGACTCTTTTCTTGCAGACTACAGCTATTGTTAGCTCCGTGTCTTTGGATGGCAAGTTTTACTCTCAAGTCTCAACAGCAGTGCTGCAAAAAGCAGGCCCAGGTCTTCAGGATGAAGTACTGTCTCAGCTTAAGTATCCTTCATATTATAAGGAACTCATAATAACACAAGGGTATAATCTGCCCTGCAAGATTGTACTGCATGTTGTATGGCCGCAATACAGCCACAGGGTGTTACTGTGTGAGGTAATGATCAGTTAAAGTGGATTTTAATTGAAGATTTTCAATTGATGTTGAGTGATGTGAGGACTAAATCACTTCTTTTTCCTGCAGCAATTAAAAGATGCAGTTACAAACTGCCTGCGTTACATTCAGGATTGGAAATCGCCCTCAGTTTCTTTTCCGGCAAAGGAGATTTGGTCATTAGTGCTGCCTGAGGATACAGTGGCAGAGATCATGATTGAAGAGGTTTTAAATTTTGCCAGGAAATACCCTGAGAAGATGATAGACGTGCAGTTTGTCCTTTGCCCAAATGACAGTGCTACCTATGAGGTAATAAATTCGTTGTTAACTATCAATAAGGTGAACCCAAAATAACTGTAGAAATAGTCCTATAGCTGACTACAAGTTAAAACAATCTGAATTCCATACTACCTATAACATTTGTGAGTGGTAGTTTCCTTATCAAACTATTTGACTTTCATTAACAGGTGTTATTAATCTTTAAAAATCTTTATTTTTTCTTCACTAATCCAGAAGTCTTCACCCTGTGATCTGATAGTGTGGGGAGGGAGCTTTGAAATTATGACTGTCAGCAATTTTATAGCAGAGTCTACTCTTAACTCATTAGGGAATAAGCATTTTCTTCATCAGGAAATTTCTTTAACAGATTTTTTTGTATGAAGTTCCTAGGGTAACACTGTAAACACAGTACATGACCTAACAAGGCAGAAGGGTTGCAGACAGTTTTGTGGATATTTTCATACACAGTGCAGTGTGCCATTTTCCACCTTTTGAATATTTGGCTGGTGTGATTAATATGCAACTATTTTAGATAGCCATCTATTTAATAAAGGTTCAGAGTTTGCTTTTGTTCCATTTAACTTCATCTATTCTTTCAACAGGTACAAGATCAGATCTGTGTTCTATAACAGAACCCATAAACTCTAAAGGAAGCTGTATGACAGCTATGTGCTCGTCACTTAATCCTTTGATAATCAGGGCACAGCAGACACTCTATTTGCTGCATAGGAAAGGCAATTTACCAGATGCCAAATCCACTGCCTAGCAGAGCAGTGTTTCTCAGAGGCTTTCCATGTGAGATCATGAAGAGGAGCTTTGGGGTAAAGGTAGGGGGATAGTCTGGGTTTTAAAACTGAGTAAAGATTTGTCAACAATAAACCACAAGTAATGGACACCTTCATCTACTGTGGATCTGTGAGTTCCACATATGCCACAGCCACAAGGTGCTGGGAAAGGTGCCACTCTGTGTAAGGTGGCTTCCCTTAGGAGACTTAGAAGAGCAGAAATGCATTGGATAGTCAGAAATAAAATTTTGGCAAAAGCTGACAAATATGAGCTGTTAGCATGATTTCAGAATTTGTTGTGTCATTAGAACTGTATACTGCTTATTGAACAGAGTTTTGAAGAGGCTAATTGCATATTTGATAACAGAGGTTGCAAACTGCTCCTAAACTTTTCTCTTTCAAGGTGTTCCAGAGAAAACTTAATTCAGCAGCAAGAAAACTGGAAGAAAAGCAGTATAACAACGGAAGTGATAATCCGAGTAAGTAATGAACAGAAGGGGCATTTCAAGCGAATGAGTGGTCCAGATTTGAGGATCTGAAATCACATTCCTTTAAAAATAACTTCATATTCACATACGTGTCATAGGCAAAGGCAAAAATGTACGAGAGCTTTGCATTTTGATAGTTCTCATTTTTGGTAAACACTAAAAAGGGTGTAATGATCAAGGGAGAAGGTTACACTTACTCTGAAATTGTATTTTGTAAAAGTTATATTAAAACTTACTGGATAATAATAATTTAGTCTGCCTGTTACTATTCTTAGGTTACTGTACAAAGGAACTAACAGTGCTGAGTTAAGTCCTCAACCTGCAGTGTTTTGTCTTCTGAAGTTAGATTCAAGATGGGAGATAATTATGTTCAAAATGATGTTTCCTTAAATTTGAAGAATCTATCTGTGATAGTTACATATTTTCTTCAAATTAGTCATTCTTCATCACAGTTTCCACCATGCCAGGAAACAGTGCATATCATAAAAATTGCACGAGGGATATTGTTTCAAACACATTTACCAAGCTAGATACAAATTTGTAGCTGGCTACTATCAGCCTCAAACTGTATCTTTAAGCAGATGACTACCACTCCTTCCTGCTCTGACAGACACGTTCAGTTACATATGGGCAGCCTTGAGTCAGCTTCTCCTCTCCCCCTGTGTTTGCAAGGATTCATGTAGAGGATGTGAAAGTATCTGACCTGGATACCTTAAGGTAGTGACTGTCAGGTCTGCTGAGTCCGATTATGTTTTATGGATTTGCTTGGGATCTGTGCTTTATATATACTCATTTTTTGTAGTTATTTTGAGAGCAAACATTGACAAAATGGTATTACTAAGACAGCTTTAAATAGAAGGTTTTTCTGTGCCTATTTACCAGTCTTCTTCGGGGGTTTTAACATTAGAAACCATTTGTTTTTATAGATTTTCCAGATTTTTTTTTTCAGATATTTGCTTCTGACTAAATTTAAAAAGAAATGTGATAAAACTTAGGCTGGACCTTGTTGACTACATTTTAGACTGCATATATAACTGTATTCCACACCTTCATCATGTTAAGCAAATATGATAAAACTCAGCACCAAGAAGCAAGTCCTTTATTACTACTGGGTTTCCATCATAGTTTAACTTTTGGCTGGGATCTTCCTGGCAGTTAGTGGAATTGATGACTACACATGATGGAGCTTATGACTATATCTTCAGTTCAGGGAAGTGAAGTTGTTCCCTTAGGCTTGGGAATAATTATATGTTTCCTGGGTACAAGTGACCAATGTACCAGGCCTCTACAAAGAAGTCTTAAATAATAACTAAAGTGATATATCCACTGTAAGAAAAGTTTGAAAAGAGAAAACATGCTGTCACTTGAAACGTAACAGTGTAGGATATGCATGAATAAAATATATGATTGCACTGATTTACTTCCTGCTTAGAAAAAATTTTGGCATTACTTGTCAGTATCACTTACGAGATTTGTCATCTTGACATTGATAGGAATGAAGCTGGAAACTCCCTTAGAAAATTTTCAAACAAAAAAAAAATGATAGCCAGTGCCAAACTTGTTGGAACTCATTTAGAGGAAGGCAAAAAAATTCTACATGTGCTTTTTTGTTTTTGTTTTTGTTTTTTCCTGTAAACCTTCTGGTATCTTATCTCTTTTTTGAGCGTATCAGAAGAATAGAATGTTTCTTGCACTGCATCTCTGGGAATACCTAGAGGAATTCGTGATAGCACTTGAAAGCTCTTCACTCTTCCAATGCACTTACATAAACAATTTTTGTTCCAGGTACAGAGTCAGACAGTCAAAGCATAAAGGAGACTACAAATAATAAACCAGCTATTGAACTTAAGGGGAGCACACATGTTGCATTGAAAGCAGCAGAATTGTGGATCCAAAGCACAGTACAAACTCAGGAAAGTCACTGTGCTATTATTGAAAACAACTACATTTTTAGCCTTGGTAAAAAGGAATTTGCAGAACTATCTCAGCAGCATTGTAGTGTACGTGTATCAGAAAAAGTGAGAGGTGGGAAAGCAAGTCTGGAATTTCATGGATCCCTGGATGCTGTGATTGATGCGGTGCTTGCAACTGAAAAATTGCTGCTTGGTATGCAAGAGAAGACTACAGCCAAACAAGAGGAACTGCTGCAGTTAATGGGTATGAAAAGTAAATAAATGATTAAGTAAATAAGCACATAAATAAGGTCAAGTATGAAGCAACATATACCTGTGCATTGCTGAGAGTGGGCAGACTTACATTCTATTCACACATACTGAACATTGCTTTAATTATTGACACTAATGTACTTCTATCATATGAGCCCTTGAAAGACCGTTTGTTAGCTTGGTGCCTTCAGTTACTCCTCACTTGGCAGTACTCCCGATAGGGCCTGGTTTATATGGGGGCTGGCCGTCGTTGCACAGCCAGCTGCAATGCTGGCTTCCTTCAGAACAGCTTAATTTCAAAGCCTGACCACTGGAGACTTACAAAATTTGCACTTAATTAACACGTACTTTTGCTGAGCTCTGCTAGCTACAGGTGTACCACTGTTGGAGGACCCAGCAATGGACTTGTTCTGCAGAGTCCTTGACTTTGATTAACAGTTGATAGAATTAGTGGAATTACAAAGAGCTACTGAGTAATCCATTTTTCCTTGTGTTTGTATAGTAATTTAATATAGATACCGCTGTATGAAAGTTTGGCTGTGGAGAGATGTAATGGAGAAGATACATTACTTTGCTTTTGATTTCCCTGTTTCTTTTTTTTTTTTTTCCTAATAAATACACAGAAATAATATTATGAATATATATATATATATATATATATATCATTTCCTCTCAATATTAGCCTCTGGCATTACTTTGGAGACTACTTAACGTTCTTTGTTCTTAACTAAACTACGAAAATAAAGTACTGGATCCTTCTTTCTTGCCTTTGCTTCAGATACTATGATATATAAAAAAATTTACTTCCTTATTTGTTTCCAGGCCAACCAAAAGCAGCAGACCAGCTTTCAGAAGGACACCTTCACAAGACAAATACTACTAAATACTTCGAGATTTCACAGGTAGAATCACACCTTCAGGAGTTTAAGGACAGACAGAAACAGTTTGAAAGAGCTGGGCTTCATGTTCTCAAGGTAAAGAGGGTATTTATGGCAAAATTAAATCTCAACTGATATATTTGAAGTAACTTGTTTAATATATGCTTTAAAAACTTGAACTGTTTCAATATATTGCCTTTAAAATTGAGATCAAATTGACCTAATCCTTAAAATAGATTTAGTCTTTATTCCCAATAAAAAGTATTTTGAACATACTGCAAATAATCACTGAAAAAAGCATAGTTAATTTTTGAGAATTCCTTTTAGCTGTACTGTATATTCTGTCTCATATTTCATGCTTCAAATGTTCTTCCAAAGGACTCTAGAGGAATATGACATTGTTATGTTAGAACGAGTACAGTATCCCAGGACACTTTAATGCAGGATCTCTGTTTTATTCTTGTGATCTTGACATCAAAAATTAGCAATTGAATTTGTCAGAGTTATGATTTGGTTAGTAGGTTGCTGAAGTTGGGATCTTGCTTGGATATTGCCTCTTTACATAATGAGAGGAGCATGAGGTTGTGCAATACAGAGAAATATGTAAGTTTGTAAATAGGACTTTGTGTGTCTAATAACAGCAGGTACCTGGAAACCAGACTGCCACATGCCTACCTGCCTTTCATATGAGAAAGATATTTAACATTGAAATAACAGCAAGTATCAACCAGATGAAAGCAAGTTCTTTTTCATCTGCAGAACTAATGGATTTGTTGAGTCTCAACACAAAAGCTACATCAGAATTCAAAACAATGCTGAGGATCAGGCATAGCTCAGTTAAATGGCTTCAGTAGAGCAGAACCTCGATCATGCTTCAGCACTTGCTTGTTTTTAGCTGAGCAGTCATAAGCCAGTTACTGGAGAAGAGGCCTTGCAGGCCCCGGGTATTGTCTGTTGCTGTAGGCCTGTGACTAGCCTACTGGTCTGGTCTGGTATGCCAGTGAGATCTTCAGGGGGCCCAATTTGCCTGAAGTTCTTTGTGGTGTTCCTCATGCTGCATGCATGCAGCTGTGCTTTCAAGACACGAGCTAACATAAAGACTCTCTTACCTATGGACCTTTTTCCCAGAGAGCCCAATTTACATCAACTGTAAAGTTTTGATCAACGAGGGCTGAGGTTCTCCATGCCTTCCAGGACACTTCCAGTTATTTACAAGATTAGGCTGTAAGCACCCCTGAAGCTTATTCTCACGTATAGTTGATGTTCAGTCTGTTCAGCACAACACAACTACTGGAACTCAGTACAGTAAGATATGTTCCTGCTGATTTCAATGAGAGGCACTGGATAATGGCATCGTTCTTTTACTGTGGATCAGCTGCACACTTGAGATACCTTATCTGCTACATGGTCAATGCATATAACCCAAATCAAAGGTTCTTATGTTGAAGAACATAGCCTGAACAAGAGCTCTCACGCATGTCATAGATACTGGTCTGTTTGCTTACACTAGACTTACTTATGTTACAGATTGAAAAAATCCATAATCCTCTTCTGTCTGCTGCATTCCAACAAATGAAAAAATATATGGAAGAAAAAGAAGGTACCTCCAAAGTAACCCACAAGTTGTATCAACATGTTCCTGCAGAGTTCTGTAGCTTGGTATGCCAAACTGGATTTCATAGAATATATTCTCCACCAACAGGTAATAACAACTTGCTTTGACATCTTTGATCAAAGTGAACAATGACACTGAATTTGGATTAAAATCAGAAAGAATGGCCGTCTTACACAAGAACTGCTTCTTACCAGCATTAAGAGCCTTATGAGCTTACTTTTTTATCTATAGCAAGATTCTACTGCTTTTCCTTCCTGATACTGTAGTCAGTAAGGCTCTGGGAGGATAAATTTGGATTCTTGTCTAGCCCAGCTGCTGCTGACAGAATTGTTAATCTACACGTAACACCATGTCCGTTTTATTTTGTTGCATCACTCTTTAAAGGTCCAAGTCCATATTTACTTCCTGCAAACATGCGTTCAGCAGCTCGATGCTGTAAAACTTGTTTAAAAGAATCACAGAATTGAGGCTGGAAGGTACTTCTGAAGGTCTAGTCTAATGCCCTGCTCAAGTCAGCTGCGATCAGAGAAAGCGGACGATCTGACTAAGCAGAGTGCCATTCAAACTAGAGTAAAGTATATGGTAGTAAAGTATATAAAGTAGTAGTAAAGTATATAAAACCACTCAAACAGAAAGCTTGTTGTTTTGGTTTGTATGAAATGTTGTAATAGATGGTGTTCAAGATGATTTCAGAAATGGAAAGAATAAGCATTTAGTGCCTCATCCTGCAATAGATCAAGGGCGGTAGTATGTGATACTTTGCTTGTCAAATGCAGAACTGGGATTTCAGGCAACAAACTCTTCAGAATGTGTATTTGCCTTTCCTCATCTGTGCAACATACACGGCACATTTTCACACTTTCAAAATAACACATAGGATGATGGTCTCATTTACTTCTTTGCATTTTTCCACAACAGTGTAATAGCATTTTTATGCAGCACTCTCATATAAAGCCCAAAGCTTTTTTTGCAGTTTACATTATTAACATCTTACCTTCTTGGTAATATTTGTACCTATCAGAATCCTACTACATAGTGACATGTTTACATAAATACGTTATACCTTGATGTTTCTATTACTGGATTACCAGTTAAATTAGAATGGCCATCAGCTGTCATTGCTCATGGTTTCAATGGGAATTCAGTGCTAGCCTCAGAGCCACTTAACGTAAATTTACTTCCAAGAGGATGGCACACTTTGAGCAGAAACATGAAATGTAATACTGAATAAAGAAGCAGTCTTTTAGTACTACCACCCCAAAAGAACCAACCGGTAAAGACTTTTTTCTTACTTTTTTCTTTTTCAGAGCAAAGATACGGAGCTGGCATCTACTTTAAAAGAAACCTGAAAAGCCTAATTGAGGATAAAGGGGATTGGGAAACAGACTCTAAAATGTATGTGTTTGAAGCTGATGTATTAACAGGCTTATATACCAGAGGCAGGCAGTCTTACATTGTGCCACCAGCAGTGGAGGGAGATGCCAGTAAGGTATATGACAGCTTAGTAGACGATGTAAGCAATCCTGGCATCTTTGTGATTTGCAGCAGTGTTCAGGCCTTTCCACATTATTTGTTGACTTGCTCCCAAGTGAAGGAAGAAGCACATGGACCTCTGAGGAAACCAGCAGCATCCTGAGTAAGAATTAGTCAGAACTGTAGCTATGGTGAAGCCCTCCTCAGAAGAAAGGCTAGTACTTAGGTTTACTAGGTAGAGTACCCTCTTGAACATGTTGTGATCAAAGAACCTCTTGACAGCTCTGAAATATCCATGAGGAAAAGTAAGCTGATACCTTAAGAAGATCAGAGCAAAAAGATCTATGAATGAAAATGGAATGGAAAGTATCATAAAATAGTTTAACATTTAGCTGTCTTATAGTATTCTTAGCATGTGACTATACATTACATGTTTGCATAAGTTGTCTTTCTTTCATTACACTTTCTTAATCTAAGATATTACACATAATAATGAAACCGAAGGCATCGAGGTTGATTGGATTCTTAAATTTTCTTTTGACTTAAATGGGCAAATGTATCGGGTGAATGCTGTTTTCCACCTAGGAATGTGCTGCTATTAAATACACAGTTATGACAGGTATGAGGCAATGCTTCAAGCTTTCTAACAGGAGTTGCTATTACAGTTTTTATTAAGATTCCAAGCATTGTAGATTAATGTATTCAAAATAAAAAGTATGAATGATACTATCAGCTAATCTTTTTTTTTTTTCCTTATAGTATTAAGAATGTGACTTGGACTGTATTTGAGCTTCAGATTTCTTAGTGGTGTGCAATCTCTTTGAAAGGCTACAGTGAAAGTACAGAACTGGTTCAAGTTACAGATGAAATTGCTCTTCAATAATCCGCCTTTACCGGTATCTTTTAGAGATTAGTGTCAACGTTGGCTTCTGTCCAGCTCTCAGGTACTCTGCAACTTTCTGCAGTAAAGCCTGAAATTATATCTGATGTTAGGAGGGTTCAGAACTAAAAGCTACTAACAGATTTGTACAATCCAAAGCATTTAAAACCACCACTTATGGCCGCAGCTGAACACCTTAACAGGTCATAACAGTGGTGTAATACAGAAATAAGAGCTCATCTCTCAGTGTCAGGTCTGCTTTTAAACTGAAAAGTCACCTATGGTTAAAAACTGTAATTATCTAGGGAGAAGTTTGCACAAAACTAGTAAAAAAACAATGAGATTATCATATGAAAAGTGTTTCATCTGCCCATGAAGCACTGTGCTAAGAGAGCAGTCTGAACCCTAAAACACAGATGTAATCAGTGTTTAATAAAATTTTTCAAAAGAATTTGTTAATGAGTTCCCAGCATGTTTGTACTGCACCTGGAACTCCCAAGGTAACATTCATAATGCTAGGAACAGGTTACAAGCCCAAAAGAAATGAAGTTATAAAAGCCTAATTCTGCACTCTTAAGGGGGTTGCAAGTGGAGAAATGTTTCTGAACCACTGCAAAACAAAGAACTGTTAAATTAATATATTCATGTTTTTGTTTTTATTTATGTCTACATTTTTGCAAAACAGCTTTTGTAGGGTGTGAGCCTAGTATGCTCTAATGTGATGTTAAATGGGGCAACACCCCTTCCCCCTGCTGGGAGCTTGAAAGAACTATCTGAAACAGGAGTCTAGTTCTCACAGAAATCCCAAGGCTGCTGGAATTTAAAAACACAAATATTCTATTCCTGTTTTAACTTCCCTATTTAAGCAACAGATTCTTCTTCTCCATTTCTGTGCTGCATTTCCTCATGTTTCCTTATCCACACATTATTGCCAGAAAAACAAGACACGCTGTTAGACAGCATGGAATAGGCTCTTATTTCAGCTTGCTTCAGGAGGTTTCATTCTTTAAAGCAGTTTCATGGCAGAAAACTTGTTTTTCTTTTTTTTTTTTTTTTTTGGGGGGGTGGGTTAAACTCAGTACAGAGCCTCTGAACTACTGCAAAAATTTCTAAGCATCAGTTTTCAAAAAACACTAGAGATTTTCTTTTTTTTTTTTTCCATAGTATATCATCTTTCCTCCTACTCTGAATAAACAGTTTTAATAGCACAGTACAATTTTAATACAGTAATGCAAGAACTGGTAACAACCTTTAGTAACCTTTTATTAACTTATGTAACCATTTTCCTAACAGCATCTGAAAAACGCTGGAAGTCAGTTTCATAGAAAAAAAAGTAGTTAGAGAATTTTAACAGCTTATTCCAAAACTCAGCATGTGCCTTCTCTCTCCAAATACACAAGTTTAAAGGATTCAGTCTTACTGAATATTGAGCTCACATTTTATTATAGCAAGGTGTTTTTTTTTCTAGTATATAATTTCCACCTAAGTTCACCTGCCCTCTCTGCACTTAGTGATATATATTTTCTCTCTATAGTTTTTTTAAAAACTGGTAGTGTAAGAGCTTGTATATAGTTATGCTCATCTGGTCCTCAAAAAGAATATTTTCATGTACAGTACCTAGAAAATAAAACCAGCACAAACTAGATGTACCAAGTAGTACATATAGAATAGAACAGTTCAGCTGGAAAGGACCTACTATGATCAGCGAGTCCAACCGACTGACCACCTCAGACCTAACCAAAAGTTAAAGCATATTAGTGAGGGCATTATCCATATGCCTCTTATTAAAATAATTACCACAGTAATTGAAAATTCCTGATCTTAGTCCTACAGCAATCAGTTAACTAGAGGCTACTCCAAAGCCTCTGGGATTTCTCTGTCATCCACAATAAGAGTATGAATAATTCCTTCCTTTCGTTTTCCACTACTGACAGCCTTAATGAAACAGCTGTGGTCACCAACACTGAAGTGAGTTTCAGTCCCATCTTCTACAAATTCACCCTGGGAGAAAGGAGACAAGAATAAAAACAGACATGGTATTTCAGTAAAACAAAAGCTCAGTGCATCAGACTGTTTCCAAGGTCATGATCACTTGTAGCTCCGGTAATTAGAGCACCCATGGGTAGCTGCTAAACAAAGCTGCAGAATCTCAGATATGGCTTTGTCAAGACTGCCAGTTAAAGATTTGTGTTATTTACATGACAATCAGAATTTCACATAGACAGAAATGGAAAAGGTTGAATTTGTGAATTAATATAGTTGGTCCAAACAAAACCAGAAAAAACAGTTTTCCTTCTGAATTGTGCAGTACAGCCAGGAAGTACCACACAAACCCATCCTGACTTGGCACTAAGATGTGAAGCGTTCAGTGGTGCCTTCTACAGCAGGATGAATAGATCCCTGAATTGAGTATAAGCTACGTATTTTGGATGCACAACTCCTCCTGCTGTTACATAACTTCCCATTTTGGATTTTGCACTCACATGCAACTGCTCTAATGCAAGCACAGTTTGACAACCAAATGTGTACTCCTAGCTGCAGGATTATCTCCTAGTACTTCTGTTACATTCCAGAACCACCTAGAAGGCTAAGAACCACCAAGAGCAGGAGTTCTGATTCACTGTGAGGAGATCTTTCTTCCACAGATTACTGAAGAAAGATTTGGTAAATCTTTTCATCCTATTCTCAAGTTTGGCAAAACTGTTGATTTCACAGTTTGTACTCATCCAGAGCAGACTTGTGGCAGCAGTAATCATAGAGACAACTCTGATGAGAAAGCACGTCCCTTGAGGATGGGGAAGCCTACGTAGTATGCATAATGAAAACCATCATAAAATAAAAAGACACCAAATTCATTAAGCCTTTTATCTGTCAATCTGCTCTACACATTAATGTAGATGTGACAAGAACATTTTATTTGTTCCAACAAGACTAAGCCCAAAGTGTTAGGGACCATCTCTAGATCGACAAAAATCACCAGTCATAAAAGAATACCGGTGTTCAGCTTTCAGTCACCACTAACATGAGCAGGTCTGGATGGGGTGGCTCTAGGGTCCTTGTCAAGCTTAAGTCCCTCCCACTCCCCTGAAAGTTTTCTCCCTAAAAACCCTGGACAACTGACCCAGATTTGCCTGAAAAGTGTAAAGCACTGTTTATCCTTATACGGATGGACTTCTGGCATCTTAACTGTTAAGTCAGGATACAAAATACTCCCAGTTATAAAATACAGTGAAGGAAGTTGAGGGCAGACTAATAAATGGCGTACTGGCTGCCTAGACGTACGCTCATACTCCCCGTTAAAGTGAAGTGGCGTGCTCCTCGCTGTGGCTTAGCTAGCGCATTACAGATACGTGCTGTGGCTCAGTTTGGCAAGCTTTGGTTGTATAGCCATAGCCTGTGAGAAGCCTTTGGAAATGATCACGTACCGCTGTTTCCATTTTTTTACCGTTGCACCACACATCCATAGTCTCCTTTTCTGTGAAGGAAAGGAGAACAAAAAGTAGAAAGAACAAGATTCTCCCTCCTCCCCCTACAGACAGGAAGATCTAAGAATTTTAAAAATTTACTGTTCAATGGAACTTTTAAATCCCAAAAGAACTTCCTAATTAACGATAGTACCTGAGCTACATAGTTTGTTCTTATATTGGAGACATGGGAGGCTCTGCCATCAATAGGCAAACTACTTTTGCTATGAGTATGCATTTTTACCTCTCCCTAGCCCTGGCTATTAACACTGGATTGCTCTCAATATTGCAAGAGATGTTCTGACATTCTTAAACAGAAAAACTTGAAAACAGAAAAATCAAGTAATTTGTGACCGGGCTATCTCTGGCATTAAAATTGCCTTTCTTCCCCCCAGCATCTTCATCTTAGGGCAGTTCATTCTGTCCTTAGGCTCAAGAAGAAATCATAGCCCAAGATCTCTCGTATCCAGGTTTAACCATTCAGGAATACCTAAGTGGAAGTTTTCCCACTAGATGCCATGGACAAATTCTCAGTGGATCCCTCCCTCCCATCTTCTTGTAATGTATTTTGGAAAGGGGGACGGAGGAGAATAAATGTATTGGCCCGCTATTGAGAAAGTGCAAAAACATTATCTGAAGATTTTAGATTAAATTTGTAGTTAAAAAGTGCTGCAGAAAATAGCATGCTGATTAATCTATCAAAAAAATGAAGAGCAACACTGTTACGCTTCTTCAGTTAAAGACTCCTTGACTTTGGCTTACGGTTTCTGAAAGGAAAGCCTGGTCACCCAGTTAACAGTGGTGCTGTAAAACAGAAAACTAACAGCAGGCTCACACAGACGTGACAAGACCGCTAGTTTTCAGACTGCCTGTGGCATCTAATTCTGAAGTTCCAGACCACCCAGGATTTTACAACGCAACAGTGCTGGCCACTGAGCTATGCTTTCTCTTAATTACCAGTTATTAACTGCATACAAATTTATTTGAGGGCAGCAACATGAAGTTATGCAGCATTTACTTACCTAGAACAACTCTATAGTCTGTACCACCCAAGCTCAGTATCCAAGTATTGGTTGTTTTTGACCTGTTCTCCATGTATTTCTTGAGGCTTTTTCCATTGATCTCCAAAGTATATTCATATGCAAAGCCACTGACTGCATCGATGTTAATAGTTGCTTTTGTTTTGGCTGCTCCAACAGTAAATGTTTCTTTACCCACTAATTTAAACATCCATTCTTTTCGTATTTCTTCCTGTGGAAAAAAACAAAGACAACGGGTATTAATGGACAAACCTGAAAATATGTTTTAATATGAACAAAAAATGAACCAGACCTCAGGAAACAGCTCAGTACGTAACTATTTTTTTCAGAATGTACAAATACACAGTATTTTCTAAGTACAGAGTGCCTCTGCCAAGGATGGCAAAGCACTTCATAGATACTCACACCTTAACACTAACTGAAAAACAGAACGATGTAGTTCATTAAATTAGGTAAAGTTAGCCAACTGAATATACCTCACTTGCATGTATTAGTCTTGCTTGTTCTGATGACTTTAGAATGGAAGTGCACTTATACAATCTGTATCATAGTGAATTTTGAGCATATAGCAATTTCACCTTTCCATCAACATAGACAACACGTTTTCCTGAAGTGGTCCCATGTTCAAATTCAATCTTATGAACACCATCACTTAAAGCTACTTCCCAAACAGCCACCAAATCCGTCATCTTCTCTAAGTGTCTGTACCGAGACCTATGGAAACACCAACAAAGTAAGTTAATTGTCATTGAAAGAGTTCAAATAGTGATGATCACAGTTCAAAGCTTTACTGCTTCACGCAAGTTACCTTTCACAGCTGTAAAATGAGACTTGAAAGACTAAAACTTATACAATACTTACATTTTCATGTTTTACATCACAGAAAATAGACACTTTGACAAACACCATACAAAGATACATATCCATCTAACTTCTAAACCTTCCGTTTCAGGTGACAGCATAGCTAAAAAATTGAACTTAGAATTCAGATGTTCCATGACAGGTATTTCTTGGCAGGCATTAAAATGCAGTATTTTATTTGGTCTCTGAGAAACTCTTTTAGCTTTCTAAGCTTGAAAAATAGTTAGGACGACCAGTTTAGCTATTATAATAATGGTACTCTGTTTTAACAAATTTGTCTGTAATCTCTCACAGATGTTACCTACATTGTCCATAAACGCAACACTGCACACACAAACAACGCACAGGGGAGGAGGCCTGGAAAGATATCCTTTCATTTAAATATTTTTTAAAGTTTAAATACAGCCGTGAGTGACCGCTGGAATGGTGGATATCTTTCCAAAAGCTGTTGATACTGCAGTTCTGATATTTTACCTTACTTCATCTTCACAGACAGTAATCTCCTCGCGGGATGCCATAGTAACCAAAGCGGCTTTTAATCCAACTAGCAGCAAGAAAAAAAGAAAAGCAGAATAGCAGCAGGAAAGTGCTGAGAACTAAATTTTCCTAGTTTTCTCCAGGTAAGATTATGGGTATTTTTTAAAAGTGTCATGAACTGTCACGCACTACCAGAAATACATGCTGTAATACAAACACGCTTTTTCCTCTCGGACAAAAAGGCAAATGTAAGTATTAATTTACAAAATCAGTACGTGCAATTAATTCTAACTTTAGTAGCTCATGATAATTTTGTCACCTATTTGACAGAAAAATGGTTTGCCTGACTTGTGAGCAAAAGCTTGGAAACGAACAGCTTGACCAAAGCAGGAACCAAAGCCAGAACTCTGTATCTCAGTCACAAACTGTAACTAGAGACCATTGCCCCTAGAGACCATTTCACATTCACCAGGGAACAGGAAATAGCAGACGAGAACAATTTCCACCTACTAGTTTTTCTAAACCATCGTTGCAGTTTTCAACAATACGACCTGGCAATTCTATCGTAATGTCTACAAATAAATCACTTGTTTCTTACTTGAAGAGGTTTTTAGACAATGACTGTGTTTTTTCAACACTGCTGGCTTATTTTTATCGTGTTTACTAAACAAATCAATTTGTGTGAGAGCTATCTGCATTAAGAAAAGGACTCTTAACTACACTGTTAATCACGCAAGCTATAATGAAACTCCCTTCAGGTGTCAGGGAATCATACTTTCACATTTCACAAGCCTAAGTAAGAATACCGTAAGGCACTTTTCTTCCAAAGCAAGTTCTTTTGCTCTAACCCGATGTAGTTAGTTACCAATAGATATAATTTAAGTAAGTGACAAATTTTTGATAATTGTACTTTTCAGTAAAAAATGAATTAAAGTGGTAAGCTTTAGGGTCTGTCTTCAGCATTATGGTAAGCATGCATTTAAAATTAAACCTCCTTCAGTCTGACTTAAGCTTCTATCTTAAAACATGCTTAAGTACTCTGCTGTATTACTGTTCATGTTTTTGTCATTAATGCTACACATTTATGTTCATAAACTGAAAAAAAATTGTTTCAAAGACAGCAACATTTTAAGAATGTAAGGATGCAATTCTCACATTAGTGAGCAGTCCACAGCAGCTCATAAATGGCTTCAAGGTTATTTTGGTGGTTCTTAAAGTCACAGGCTGATCTCTGTAAGGCTCTCATCCTCTGGAACCTCACGGAAGCCAGGAAGGTTGCATTTCTGCACTTCCCCCTTTCTCCTCTCTGTCGCATGGAGCGGGCGCTGGGGGCTCAGGACGGACTTCTGCTTGTCCCTGCCATCTAATCAACACAAGAAGTGGCCTCGAGCACCAAAAGAAGTGCCACAAGAGGTGGAACCTGGAGCGTGTGCACAGCCTGTTCCCAGAGACCCCATACCTGTGGCAGCATGTGACCCTGCTGCGTGAGTTTTAGCAGGTAATTTAGGATCAATACTAAAGAGGTTAGAAAACAACACACACTACCCAATTTCCAATTTCCTTTTTTTTTTTTTAGCAAGTCATCTGGTAATGGGCTTTTTTAATCAAACCTGAGTACGAGGCACAAAGTCCAGGCCAGCTTTATTTTTCTAAAGGACAGCCGATACAATTGCAAACTGAAGTGAAAGCCATAGGCTGGTGGTCATAAGTGACTAGGAAAAAGTCTGTCATTGAGTGAGCCTTCGAAAACTCATTTACTGTCTTGAATCGAAGAAAATGAACGTGTAATAAATAAAGACTGCCTCATTTCACACCATTTTCTGTTAACCAAGTAAGCAGCCCAAAATGAGATGTGCTTCTTCATACACAGGGCCTTGCTTTAAAACGCAGAAGCAGGATATCCATTCTGAATCCCCCTAATCCGCCCCTGCTCAGGGACAGTGGGCACAGATGGCACAGCAGAAGTACACGAACCCCAGAGAAAGCAAGGCTCCCCCACAGCCACACAACATCTCTACCGGGACTTAAAGCACCCCCGACACCATCTCGAGAGCCTGACCTCATTCTGTAATGTGCCGTACAGAAGGAAAAAAAAAGAGTTTATTGCTAAAGATTTTTTTAATTAAGCCCTGACAGCCGCATTTCTGAAGCTCTCCTGCAGCAGCTTATCGCCGATAGCATCAATTCCTCACACCCGAATAACCGCACGCAACCGCGCGGCTCCGAGCCTCGCCCCGGCACAGCAGCTGGGCACGGCGCAGCCGGCAGCGGCCCCCGCTCACACCGCGGCACCCAGGCCCCGCCGCCGCCGCCGCCCCTCACCGACGGCGGTGCCTGAGGGAAAGGCAGACCCGGCCC
>VXAA01002249.1:0-33862 GCA_013399115.1 Anseranas semipalmata | reverse complement strand
CGGTGCAGCGGCCCCCGCGCAGCCCCGTACGTGCCTGTGCCCCGCCGCGGCCCCGGTACCCGCCGCCGCTCCGCGCCCCGGTAACTGACCTCTCTCCTTTCCTTTCTCTCCGTGAGGGCCCGCAGGCAGCGGCAGAGCGGGGCCCGGCCTGCCCTTCCCGCCCCTGGTGCGAGAGCGGCCGCTCCTCACTATGGCAGAGGTACCGTGGTGAACCCGAGTGTCCTGTACCTGGGAGCGAAAACACAAAGAAAAGAAAACAAAAAGCAAACCAGTTCCCCCGAGGCCGTGACTCGGGTGCCTGCGGCACTGCTGGGAGGGTTTTGCATGTTTTTATTTAAAAGGACAAGTTTTACACATTCGTACGTGTTTTGCCCTTATAACAGTGATCAGAAAACCTGGGCCGTCTGTATGCTGTTTAGTACATTCTTTCCCAATATTTTTACAGATCTTGTCGGAAAGTATTACAAGCCCATCATATAGCAACTGTGGCTTGTGGTGGGTTTCTGGTTTGGTGGGGCTTTTTTTGATCGTTTGTTGTTGTTTTTGTGTGGGTGTTTCTTGTTTTTGTCGTTGTTGGTTGGTTTTGCTTTTTATTTGGGGGCATTTGGTGTCTTCCACTGTATGCACAGCTAGAAGAATAGGAGACCATAAGCTGATCTTCAGAATTCAGGTTTCTGCCTCCTCTTCCCCTTCTCCCAACTGTAGCAGGAGAAAGCAGAATGGGAAAACATAAACAAACTATTAATGCGTCATGGGTTGAAACCAGTGAGCCTTGCTGCCCCCCAGAACAGCAGAAATGTATCAGGTAAGGAAACGCCAATTTTACATGTTCTTGTATAGTACGCCTAAAGTCATAAGGTATTTCTAAAGCCATCGCTTCCAAATGGTAGTGGAGATGCAATCTTCTTCAGTTATTAAAAACCTATGTTAAGATTTTGTTTATTCTGTGTATTTCCAGATATGATTGTCTTAGACAGTCAGTCTTCTCTGGGAATAAGACTTGCATTAAAAACATTGGTGGAAGACACCGACCGACAGCAGAAGATGATGCAAGGCCTTATGGAGGCTAATCATAATCTTAGGTGAGATGCAGTGGAAGGAACTTACTAATGCAAAGCAAAAGCACTGTCAGTGCCTATTTTCTGCCAGGTGGAGCTCTTGTCACACCTGAGGCCTAAGACCTTTTCCCTGAGATTTTTGTCCAATATGCAGCAATGTTGGCCTACATCTGCTTGAGCTTTTGTGTTATTTAGTCTGCTGCTTTGTCCCATAGCAACATATTTACTGTACCTGCTTCCACAGGCTGTTATTAGGTGTCATCAGATGATGTTTGTCAGGCCTGTGCTTCCTTCACTGTATTTAGTGAATTGAGTTTAATTTAAATTGAGGATTTATTTTTTTAGAGATGAGATACGACAGGAACGAGGTCGTGCATCTCGACAAGAACAACGGGCTAATGATTTGGAAAATGTGGTGAAAAACATTAAATCAAAAATTTGTCAGCTGGAAGATGAGACGATAGCTAAAGTTTGCCAGCAACAGAATCAGGTCAAAGAACTTCAGAAAGATCAACAGGTTTCACAGGTAATTCAGATAGTGCTGTCCGAAGGCTCAAACTTTTGACTTATTTTGAAAGCACTATAAATATTTACATAGGTCAAAATAAACATGAGTCTTGTGTCAGAGTTAGTACACTATTTATCGGTATGCTTTTACATTTTATGAAGAATTTTCTAATGATAAATTGGAAAAATATATGAACCCTTCTTCCACTGCCTCCTTGGTATGGCTAAAAGTCAGGTACTAAGCTTCCTTGGGACCAAGTGCTACTTGGGCAGGTAGAGCACCATCTCCAGCATGTGAATTAGAATAATTTCAGAATGCTCCCATTTTCTGTTCACAGGCAAAATATCAAAAGCAACAGGAAAAGCTGCAAGAACAGGAAGAGGTTATTGCCCATTTGCAGAAGGAGCTGTGCAAAGCTGGGATGGAGGAGCAGCAGCGTGTTGCCACTCAAAACAAAATGTTTTGCCGTTTTTGCAAAAGAGCTCCCAAGTCTCTTCTAGATCAGCAGTAAGGAATTTTCTTTATTGGCAAATGATCTGTAACATTAAATGAAGAAACAGATTTTAGAATAACTGTTCTTGATACTTGCATGAAAAAAGTTGGAGACCTTAAGAGTGCAAGCTGAAATACGAAGCCTTGTAAAGGTCCATTAATACGATAATTTTTTCTCACATGATAAATGCGAACTGGATAAATCCATGGCAAAAAGTCAAAATTCTCAGCCACTGTATACGCTAGGTGTCAGCAAAGAGAGAAGAATGATTCACTCTGGAAATGCAGCATCTGCTAGGGTGATTGCATTCTGGGATTCTAACATTTTAAAACGTAAATGTAAAAAACACAACAACAACAACAAAAAACAACCCAGTTTTGGAAAGCAGTCTTTGCAACTGCTAACCACAGGCATACTGTAAGGCTTCCTAGGTACTTTTGTGCAAGTTCTGAAAATATTCTAAGCCTATGTCTCTGCAATAAAATCTCTGTATTTCTGCTATAATCAGAGATTGGATAATTTTTAGGCCTTGTGTACCTGTCACTTAATTTTGCTGGTGTGGCCTAGTCATCCAGGTCTGCCTGGTAATGCTAACCTAGGGAGAATTTCAAAGGGATTGTGTGCGTGCCTCTGTTTCTTGCTGTGCCCTCACTAAATGAGAAGAAGGATCACTGAATTTGGTTCCCTGGGTTTTCTCACCTGTATCTCCAAAACAGAAAATCTCAGAATGGCTCAAGAGGAAAGACAGTTTGTCAGCTGTCTAGCTCTCTGTGGCTTTATTTTCTTGCAACCACTTCCTCAAAAAGCACTTGTAGTTTCTTTGGAGATGGATGTTCTTAGGCTGTGTGGGAACCTGTGTTCTGGCATCTCCTTCAATGGTCACTGCAGCCCTAGGACTCAGGAGTGTGCCATGTTGTTAAGCTTGCTGGGTAAACACAGGCACAAGGTGAGGAAGCTGTCAGAAGGATTTAGCTTTTGTCTCGTCTTGAGTAATTTTGCTACTTTCAATCTAATAAAGAGTTAACGTCTCTGTGTTTCTTTTTTGGAAAACTGACTCTCTGATACGAGGGAAAACCTACTCTTTGATGCAGTCACTTCTGAAACAGAGTGCAGTTGTGCAAGCTGTCCTGTTCCTGTGGGTTGGTCACAGTATCTTTAAGGCACGTTTTTTTGAGAGGACCTGAAATTCACAATACCATTTTTCCTTTTCTTTCAGGTTTCTTTGTCTAATTGATTATTATGAATCTCAGATTAATCAAATGAAAAAGGAGCTGAGGTAGGTCTCATCTAATACCTCATGGTCCTACTGCTCAAAGTTTTCTTTCCCCTTACTGTTCTTAAAACTTGTAATGGTAAATGTTCGGTGTTCCAGACATTACTAGCATGTAAGAAACAGCAAAGGACTCTAATGGTCTTGGAAGTTTGGATTCATCCTGGGAATAACTTGTCGGTCAGTCTAAGCAGCTGCTCAGTCAGGAGGCCAGTGCAGCTAGGCAGGCGGGTGTATTTAGACACTTGAGCTATAACCCTTTGTTTAGTTGGTTTTCCCCTTCCCCTTCTGCAATGGTTTACAGACAGAACTACTGCATTAGCTGTGCTCGCTTGACTTAAAAGAAAAGAAAGGAATACCAGCTTCTCAGCTCCATCATGGTGCCTACATGATACAGAGCAACAAGCAGATACCTGAGAGACATTCCTGTAATTTGAGATTATTATCTTGAAAGCTAAAATGGGATTTGCTTGTACTGGAATTTCTCTTGAGGAATAAGTGTACTCAATTAGTATATGAAACAGCTTCTCAGAATAATAGAGGAGAGCAGTGGCTCTTAGGGCAAAATTTCTATTCCGATTATTTTTCAATTTATGGGAACATTATCATACATAACTGCTAACTAAACCAACTTAGACCTTTGAGGTAATTGAATTGCAATAAACTGAAACAGTTTATTTTTCCTAATAGGCAATATAAAAAAGATGAAGATCATGTACAGAGAGAAGTAAAAAGCAAAGAAGAATTCTTAAATCTAGATGCTACTCCTAATTATAGAGCGCTGCTCACGGTATGGAACTGCTAAGAATAAGTCCATGCAGATCTCTAAATGGTAACCCCTAAAGAACCACATAGAAATACATACGTGTTTGATTTCTATCTGCTTCTTCTTGTCTTCATAGTTTGTAAACTCTCTGGGCAGGGTTCACTGTCTTCATCTGTTTATGCAAAGATTGAGTACTATATTGTGAGTCTTGTTTGCTGAGCACTAATAGACCTCTTTAATCACAGGTTCTCCACTTGTGGGCTAGTACAGCAGGCTCTTGATCTTAGTTGGCTATTTCCTCATCCATGCTTTCTTGCTGTGTAAGGCAAATGGGAATCTCTCTTAACACATACATACTTTAGAGTGTTGAAGCTTGTTGATTATGGAATGAGTGAAATAAAAGAAATAATACAGCCTATGTTGCAGTCTTTCCAGAATCAACTTGTTGAAACAAAAGCCAGGAATGAACAGCTTTTGCTTGAAAATGTAAATCTCAAGAAAGATTTGGAAACAAGGTGAGAAAGGATAAATATCAGCCTTTGTAAAGGCACTTCAGTAGACTTTGCTTTACAAAGACAGAAATTGAAAGCACCAGCAGTTGTAAAAGTGTAGTGTGAAATCTGCCTTTAAAAGCAATTTGTAAAAGAATTCATATTCTAATAGGGCAGCAACAATCAACCTTCCCTCCCTACACCGTTAATAATACCAGCTATTATTGTGCAGTGCATTGTGTTGGACAATTGCACTGATATTTGCACTTTAGTTAGCAAAAGCAGTAAAAATGCGTGTGAGTACAGCCTGAGTTCTTCATGAGCTGGCTGACCCAGAATGCTCACAAAAACTTAGTCTTTCCACTAATAGCATTACTGCTATGTCTAAAACCTGCTGGTCAAGGTAGAGATGCAGACTGTTCTAGTAAGAAAGCCTGAGCCAGCAAAAGTGGTTTTTGGTGGTGTACTATATCTGCATTACAGTTATTGCCACACAGAAATGTTGTAGAATTTCATTTCCAGAATGATGTTATGGTACTGGCAGAACTTTCTTACTTTTTCGCTTGGCTGATTTTTATGGATGTCTTCAAATGCAAGACATATAATATGGTATTTTTTCTTTCCAACAGACCTACTGCACAGGAATTAAAACTTTACAAGCACCAAGTGAAGAAACTAGAGAAAATTTTAAAGAAAACTATCCAGTAACTATTTTTCTTCAGTAACTTTCATGAATCCTCTGAACTTCTAAAGGCAAAGATACTCTGCAATCTCTAACATAGAAAACAGCATATAAAGCATGTATCTTACCACTGTCCCTTAGAGCCTGGTTTATGGGAAGCAAATGCTTCTGCATCTCTGAAGACACCCTGTGAATCTGAAGTGATGGCATGGTGTCCAAATGGGTGCACAGCAGTGTCTTTGTAATTTCGTTTTGCCTTTTGGTATTTGAGTGCTACCATAGGCAATATGGGCAGGACCATAAAGAAAGTTACTGTTTGCACTGTGGATTATGAATGAGAGAGTATTATGAGAGTTGGCAAAGTGTTGCAGCTACCTGAGATTATGTCCATATTATCCTTAGAAATTTACTTAGATTTTTTTTTTTCTGGAACGTTGCTAAGAAAGTACATTGAAGTTAATAGAGATCTAGTATTGACAAAGTGTCTTTATCTGCAATTTCACTTAATCATTTGTGCATGCATATACGAAATACTAAATATTTTGTAGCACAGTACCTAATCTGAAAAAGACGTTACTTTAAAAATGTTTGGTTCTTCATTTTACATTGTGTATGTTTAAATGATCTTTTCTCTCATGCAGTGGGTATGGTTTAAATAGTAGTTTTAGACTGAAAGTCAGCTTAGATTTGACAAGAAGGGTAGTGAGCTATATATAGTAGGCCAGGAAAGATGTTCATGCAGAAGTAGATAAAGACTGTGGGCATGGAATTTGAGCATTTTGATTAAAATTCTGGATTTCAACTCTTCAGTCACTGTAGAACTTCTAGTAACAGAATAACTGTACATATAGTGTTGTCCCCTCTAAATTATTAGCATGCAGTCTGGAATCACATCAGCCTGGAGACTTGAGATAAATTTCTGGTATTTACATTAGGTATTATATTCTTCAGCTAGTTCAGTTTGATGGAATATTATTGGCAGGCATCATAAAATGGAGACTTTACTTTGTAGGTATAACTGTATATGTGCTACGAACCTCGTTCTTTTATCAAGTTGAAAATGGTATCTCCTGCTAAGGCTACTTGTGTAACCTACTGTATTTGGCATGTAGGTCTTCGGGGAGTAGTATCGGAGAAGGAATAGAAGAAAAGAAAGAACCTGAGAGTACTGCAGGAGTAGATCAGCTGCAGGCAGTTTGCAAGCAATACTTGCAGGTATGCAAATTGCATCCGTACCGTGTGTATCTAGCACTTTCATAATGAAATATAATAAATGAGTTTTGTTTAACTATGTAAACTGAAGCATGCTATTTTTGAATCTAAGAGTTCATATAAAGTCCTGTACATAACATGTGTAATGTTCTGGATATGGCAGTTAATGTAGGCTGTCTTAGTGTAAACTACCTGACAGTACAGCAGAGAAACAGAGACTAGCTTGGCAAACAACAAATCAATGATTTAGTTCGCAGTCTTTTCAGGATAGGGGATCTGATCACAGTCCTTTGTAAAACACATCTTTATGTTACGGTTTTAAAAATGCCTGAGGAGATGGTAGCTTTTGTTTTTCCTTGAATAAAGAAAGAGCAAATATAGTAAAACTTAACAAAATGTAAACTGTGGAAGTAACAATGTCACAAGGGGATAAACATCAAATTATCCCTCAATGGGTAGTCTATTTGCATTACTTTTACATATCTTCTAGCTAGTATATTTTTAAATCTTTCCATGTATTATATATTGAATGCATCTATAAAATTCATCAATGGTAACTTATTGGAGATATTTATGATTTAATGTTTCGATGATTACGATTCTGGTGGTGAGGAATTTTATTATTGCTCAAATACAACATTTTATAACTTTTTTTTTTTTTATTTGGTATTGAAGGTGCTGTCCAATATTGATTCCATTATACGAAGTCCAAGAGCTCCTCCATTAATATATAGACGCAGTAAAGGGCCAACGCAAAATTATATTAAAGAGAATGGACAGGAATGTGGATTTGAGCACCTTCCACTCACTATAGAAATGTGGGCAGATCAGCTAATGGCCCTAAAGGTAATGCACTATCCTACTTGGCTTTATATTCTTCCTTTAATCTGCTGACAGCCCCTCAAGTGTTTCCCTATACATATTTTTTTGTGTGTGTGTAGCTTTTGTTGTTGTCTGACTTGGTGTTAAATGGAAAGCAGAAAATTTTAAAAATGTATATACAACTTTAAAACATAGTAAACTGAAAAACGTGCAGTGTGCCTACAGGCTAGGTATATTCTTCTGTGTGTATCATCCAAATGTTTTTGTTCACTGGCTGAGTCCCTAGGACCACATGTAGGCTTTGGAGCCTGTGTACTTTACACGTAAATGATGGTGCATTCTCTCTCTCCCTTTGGTCTTACCAGAACAGTAACTTTTTGATTTAAATACAAGTGAAGTAATTTTGTTCAAAACCAAGCTCTCTGTGACCAACACTTCTTATTTCACTGAAGCAATAATATATGAAGTACTTTCACTTTCAGAATATCAGTGTTCTTTTTAATTCAAAGAATGTAAGCAAGGTACTCCGCTTAAATTTCATAAAAGCTAAGACCTCACCATCTCCAATACTGAAATACTTTTGCATATAAGAAACAGAAAATCAGCCCAATTCTGTAGTAAAAGCAACTTTAGGCAGTTACTATAAGCTGTGTCCCCTCCCTTTTGAAAGGATTTGCATAGGTCGTTGAGAAAACTGACTCTGGAACTGGTGCCCTGGCACATCACAGATCCACAGGATAACAGAGAATCCGTACGAGTTCAAGACCTTCAGTTCATGGTAGATACAGTTTTGGAAGAAATAGAAAACAAGGAAAAGGTAATTCTTACCAGGGGCTTGTAATCAGAAGTTACTGTGGAATTCTTCAATGTATTCTTCATATGTTGGTTAGACTTGTGCATTTGAAAGCCTTGTGGGGTTTAAGAAATAGCTGTGTGAAGATGTTCAATAGTCAAAGACTATTTTAACGTAATGGATAAATTCACCCTGAGGAAGACTGCTTTAATAAAAGTCTTTTGACCAATGATGAATTTGCATTGCCCTGTAGTCTCAGGTATTATCCTGTTCTGTTTCTCAGTCAGCATTGAGAATACATAAACAGATATAATAAGCAGCAGAAAAGAAAGCTTTCAAAAGAATATTTTTTTCAAAAGAATAATTTTGGTTTGCTGGATATTTGTGTCTGAAAACCCTCTTCAAAATATCTCTTCAGATTTAAGAATATTTGAAATGTCTTGATTTAATAAGGGAAGTTACACCTGTTTTTCTTCATAGACTAGTTCTAAGAATGTTTCATAGTTTAAAAGAATCCTTGCTTTGTTAAGCGACAACATTGACAAGTTTTTCTTTCTGCTTGCTACAGAACAGCCAGACACCGTCGCTACCAACACTGTTTGCAATAGTCTCTCACTTCCAGAAGTTGTTTGATGTGAATTCTCTGAATGGCATTTATCCACGAATGAATGAGGTTTACACAAAACTTGGGGAACTGACCAACGCTATGAGAAATCTCCATGAGCTCCTGGAACTAGGTAAAGGCTTACCACCTAGCATTTGTTCAGACTATTTCCAAAGGAAAAAGAAGGTAAGTGAAAGGCCAGCTCTTCATAGAAAATATGTTGAGCTGCTGAGTAATGAGTAAACTAGGAAATTCTTCACTGGGAAGATAAAAATAAGAATTGAGAGTTAGCAAAAATCTGTTCCTTGTAAGCCTTTAGCAGCTGCTGAGGAACACCAGGAAAGCAGGAGAAGGGAATAACAGATGAAACTGAAATATCTTTTTTTTTTTTCCATAAAGCTTTGTTTCATGTATGCTCACTTTGTAATTCTCCTGATCATCTTTCACTCCCTACTTGAAAGATAACAGGTTTAAGAAGGTGTTTTGTTTTGTTTTGTTTTTTTAATTATTTTGGAACAGCTGTTAGATAGATAACCTTTGCTGTAGATTTCAGCTCAGTAACTCATTCAAGGTTAAGTATGTCCAGTCCTCAGGAACTTCCTTCTTATGCTCCTAAAGTTTAAAAAAAAAAAAAAAAAAAGTTGTTGAATGTCAAGAACTAAGTGCAAGTACTCAAAGGCCTGCGTAGTTACTTCCAAGCGCCCATCCCATTTTCTTCAGGTTTTGTACCTCTGAAGAACAGCAGCTGCTAATTTTCCCTGAGCTCATGGATTTAAAGGCTTGGCTGTGCTGCAGGATGTACAACCAGGAGGCAAGGCTCCTGGACTACTAAGGTCTTTGGAGCCTCATTCAAAGAGGGAAGCAGACTTCCTGCCTGCCACCAGCACAGGAGATGAGGAGGCTTCTTGTCTCCCTAATAATCACAAAGCAGCGGAGCTCAGAGGGTACCTTCTCCACAATTAGTTCTTCTGAAACTGAGTGAGAGAAGGACAAGGAGCCTGTTGCTTTCATCACAGTAGTCAAAGCAGGTAAAAACAATACCCAAACAAGTTCTGGCTGTTAACAAAGTATTAGTGAGCAGGTTCCTTGTTGGCCAAGCCCCCTGTAACGTACTTCTGTTGTGTTACAGGAATGAATAACCTTCTCTCTATCTAATTTCAGTTGGCTGCTTTCCACTGACAGCGTAGGATAGACTTTAGTACCATTTCATTTGTGAAAACACAGATCTGACAAGTTTTTTAGCTACTAAAGGATTAATGAGAGATTCCCTCCTCCCAGTAACATTAGTTTATTTCTGAACATCAGCACTTTGTTTTCTATGAATGATGAAACTTGTACACCTAGATGTGTGAAAGCTGAATAAAATCTGGGTACTTATAAGAATTGAATTATGTTTTACTTTCCTGTTTTTACTGTTACCAGAAACATGAAGTGTTTGTTTTCCAGATAGTTCAGTTCCACCCACTGTGGTAGTGGATACTGTTGGGAAACTATGTGACATAATTAATGAGAATGTGACTGAGCAAGTACAGCAGCTTCTGGGGACCCAAGACATTCACAGGTATTTAGGGCTGTTCCATTGGCGACAATTCTTCAAAGGTCAAACTTACTAATTGAGAGAACTGTCTAAGACTGATACTGAAAACGACTTTAATCATTTGCTACAAAGTCAGTGAGCTGTGACAGTAAAGGATTTACTGCTATCCTGCATGGAACAGATCTTGAATACTTTCAAAAGAGTATAGCTGGTAAAGAGAAAAACTAAGGTTCTCTAACCAACATCTTGTTGGTTTGCATGGATGAGGTGATCAAATAAGCCTATTAAACAAGCGTTTCATAAAGAGACATAGCAACCACTGCACGGTGGTGGGGAGGTGGAAGTGTTTCAAGTGTAATACTGAAATGTATCAGTTGCTGAGAGAATGTATGCCTCAAACTTCCTACAAATATTTTGGGAACTGGACAAATCTTGTTACCATCTTCAACAGATGAGAACATACGTGGTAGCAAATTGTGAGAGCTTGCATTGAGAATGTGCTATGAAAATGTATAAAAAGATTAATAATTGCAGCAGTAAATTTGACACAGAGTTAACAATGCTACAGTACTAACTCCCTCAACCTTTCTGTGCTTCTTACAGTTTTAACTAGAGATGAGCTGCTTGTAAAATATTCCTTGCCTCCACCTCTGAAGCAGTTACATCAGCCACCCCCAGGCAGTATATTTAGCATATACAGACTACTGTTCCAGTCCAAAAATTACATGGCACTATGCAAGGAGGAAAGGAAGGATGTATATAGGGCAGAAACAGTGAAATCAGAGAGAATCTTTTGACAATTAACAGTTGCTGGCTGCATGTTTCAGAACTTCTGAGAATGCAGTTTTGGTGTAGATGCATTTATGTACTACTAAGTAGCAGTGTTTTTCAGAAAGCAATGACACAGTATGGCAAAACGGCCCAGGAAATGAACTTAAAATGTCCTTACATCTTTGATCTGATAGTCTTACTTACAAATTTCAGTATAATGGATAAGCTAGAAGAACATGAGTGCTTCTTTCCACCATTTCAAGCTCTCATTCAAGATTTGCTCTGTCTTCTAGGTGAGTAATATTTGCAACAGCTGTAATTATCTTCACGCTAAAGTTTCCTCCTCAGACTTTAAATAGCTAATGCGTATTTTGTTTACTCCTGGTGTGCAAAAGAAAAACAACACAAGGGAAGTGTGAGAAAAGATGCTAACTTTTGCCTCACTCTCTTCTTTCCTGAGAAAGTGACTGACATAACTTTGTTTTCACTAAAAATGGGGTTGATTTATATTCAATTGTATTACTTATAAGTTAAAATGATTTTTTTTCCTAAAAATATTAAAAGGTTTGAGGATTTTATTCTCTGCAGTACTCTTTGCTCACTAGCTGTATTTCTAACATTTAAGCTGGAATTTTGGTTGAACTTGAAGGTGTTCTATGCACGTCTTACCATTTTGCTTTTCATTCTGTTTCAGAGATCAGTAACCTGGATGATATTTTACCTACTGTACAAAATTTGAAATTGGCAGCTAGTTAAGAGTTAGCCTGGTCTATTCTAGGAAGACTAACCTGTGAAGTGGCCTGTTGATGTATATGATATTACAGCTACCTCTAATCTCTGTTAGCCTAATGAACAGTTTCATTCTTTTTGACATAAATAAAAGCTTGGCTTTGCCACTGCATTCTTTCATTTTCCTGAATTCTTGTTTCGTGATCAATTTAAGAAAAATTTAAAATAATGACAAACAACTTGTCTGCTCAGTCCCAGAGAGAGAACCAGTACACACCGTATTGATCTAGGAAATTGAACCCAGCACAAAGCCAGAAAACATATAAAGCCACTAACCATTTTGATTGTAGCCAGTACAGTAAGTATGAGAGAAAGGTGCTCTAACTGCCTTAGCTATTAACACTTTAATCATTACCTTGGTTGGCTGGAGAGCTTACTTTAAAATGCTGTTTACATCTTTGGATAACTTTGGGATTTGAGTTAGTGACTCTGTCCTCTTTTCAAGTACTTATGATTTCAGGCTTCCTGCTTTGTACTGCAAACTGTTGTTCAGTGAGTATTCTTTCTGGTTATGGATCAAGACAGGCTGAATTAATGTAATCTAGGCTGAAAATATTTTAAGCCTACTTCAGGTGGTGGTTTACAGGTTTTTGCCTAGCATGGATTTAAAGTTACCATGTTCATATTCTACAGGTCAGTTTTAGAAAGGCATTGTTCAAGTTCCTTAAGCAAGACATTTCAAAGTTTATTGTAAACAAACAAATATACCAAAATATTTTTGGAAGCTTGGTGTATTTTGCTCCCATATTAATAAAGCCTAGTTTACAAAGCTCTGCTGTTCCTCAGCCAGAATGCTTTACTATCAAGGCTTATGAGATGTTGAAATGTGCTGTAACAAAGAACAAAACATGTTAAGGCATCACAAACTAAAACCTTAATGACATCTTGGTAAACTAATCTCCCGGCTTTTGGAAGCTCATTATATGCAGACTGCAGCCACAATCTGCTAAGATACTTTTCAGAAGTGGAATATTAATTTCTTAGTTTCCCAAGAACAATTGTTTATTAGTCTTACACAGTTTATTTGAATGGGTTCTGTAGCCTTACAGATGAAGGATGCTGTTTAAAAATTTATTCTTTTAGAAGTACAGTGCTTTCAGATATTGTTAAAACAACAGGAGTAGGCCCTTGGGGAAATAAAACTGTGAACAAAGTAATCACACATAGCTGACAATCTTCTCCAGGTACAATACTTTCTTAAGAGCATATTCATAATTATGGGCTCTTGGGGGAGATACACCAGAAACAGCAAAAATAAATGACTTGTTATTTAGAGAGAAAATATTTCCACTGTTTTTTTTCTTTTATTTTTTACATCACTGAGAACTAATCTCTGAGTAGGATCGTTAAATTTACATGTCCTAAGCAGCAGATGGCTTCAAGTTTGCAGTGACTGTTTCAAAACACTTTAATTACAAAAGAGATATATACAGTCAATATAAAGTTTAAAAATTATTAACTTATATACACGAGAAGAAATCAATTTTTCTTGCGTCTACTTCTGGTCAGCTCATACCTGCAAGACAGATACAGTAAGTAGTTTAAGACTTTGAACTTTTAAGTGGCACAACTGAGAGAACTTGGGCTGCTTTATTGCTTGTGCTTCATAGGCAGCATGGTGAAGGAGGCTTCAGAGATGGCCTCAAACTTCACCTCTTTACCGGGAAATTTGGATGAGTCATTTTTCTCCTATTGCCACATGCTTCCATGAGACACACACAAGCTGGGGAACTTGGTTTTCCTATACTGCTGACCACACTATTGGCAAGCTACTGGACTACTCACACTGCATTCCTTGGTCTCCTTCACTGAAGGATAAAGGAGGAAGAACAACTGCCATTAACTAGAGACGTGGAAGGAAAAAACCACTGGTTCTTAATCTTTGCCTCAGACCAATACTTAAGGTTGATGTCTGAACCACAATGAACATACAAGAAGAACTGTAAGTGGCTTATTACAATAGCTTCTATAAGTGCTTCGTAATTAACATTTTATCATACATATATATTGCTGATCAGTGTTAATTTAGTTAAGATCTTTATCCAAGTTATTTGTTGCAAGTTTACTTTAATAAACATAATTCTTTACTTATGTGTCCCAGTGGCTTTTATGTAATTGAAAATATGCTGAAGACTATGAGAATAATTGACGTATAGGCCTCTTTTTACAACTGTTTCACAGGGTAGGTATCACACTACTAACCAGATTCACATAAAGTTTAGATAAAACTATCAGATTAGTTCAAGTTAGTCCTGCATTTGCAAGTAAAATATTATTGTTGCTCACCAAAATACAGAGCCTTCTACCATCACCCCAACAACAGTCATACAAACTGAGCAAAGCCATTAGCAGGGGTTTAAAGTATGAAGTTGAAACAAACTTACCATTGTGCAAAACCTTTGATTAAGTCCTCCTGTGACAAGTCAATCCGCACCTTTAAAAAAAAGGTATTTTTTTATTTTATATATATTTATATATTAATATTAATTAATTTATTTATTTAATAGAAGTTGATTAGCTAAGCTAGCACTCCTCCAATTTCCACTTCTAAGGTCTAGGGCTGCAGCTCAGGCTCAAGGGAGACAAGTTTCATGCATTCCCAGGACACAGGCATTCGCCAGCCTCAACTCTAAAGCTCAATTTCCTAATAGCACTGCCTGGAAATTTATCTATCACTGAAGAAAGGATTCATGTTTACTATTCACAGAAGCAAAGCCTTTCACAGAAAACTTCAAGTGTGGCTGGCAAATTCTGGGTTTTAATCACGTCTTTCTCAGCTTCATGTTTTCACAACTGAAGCTATTCCCCGAACAGGCAGCAGGGGATCCCAGGAAACACATTTTTATTTCAGGAACACTCCAAAACGAAGCAGTATGGCATATCAATCACATGAGACCACATAAGCTTCCACAGGAGTATAGCCTGATTTCAGAGAAAAATTTGGCAGGAAGTTGTTTTCAGGCTGCTAGTTCTATTATTCAGTTAGTTACCAGAAATGCGGTTCAGGATTACAGGAATGTCTCAAAGTCTTCAACTCTTTTAAACAAGTCATGCTACTGGTTTAATCTTACCTTCCCCAGCTCCTTTTTTTCCTGTGAAATGAATGGCCTGCTGTTTTTCACTGCAACATCTAGTGTCCTTTTCTTGACATCTTCTAAAGATTCAAAAAATTCAAACCTAAAAATAAAATTTTGAAAGGAGAGTCTTAAGTCGAAACCTAAAACTCTATACGTATCTGTGGCCGAAATACAGCAATTTTAATGGAGAAGGAACATAGCTTCATACAATGACCTTTACAGTGGAAATGAATCACATCCAAAGTTTGAAAAGGCTTTACTGTCCATGATAAACCTTGAGAACATTGGTGCCCAACCACAGCATGTTTTAGCAGACTTTGTAGTGCTGACTACAATCCACATGTGAACACAACGTACTTACTCTCCATGGAACAGAAAAGGCAATTCTATAGTTAGATGTTATTAATATTGTAAGAAATCTCTCCCAGGCCTCACAAAAGACTATGACACTGTTGGTCAGACTGTTCACCATGCCAGGGGGATGAAGGAAAACGTGCATCCATAATGAAATGCTATTTACTATCATTTTTCCCCTTCATGGAAGATCAGCATGTTTTCCATGCAACCTTTATTACTCAGAGGAAATAGCTGAGGCAATCCCCCAAGTTTACAAAGTAGGCTTATACCACATTAAGAGAAGACAAAGAAAAAAACCTGTGGCAATTAAATTCTTAATGGCTCTGACTCATGGCTCTGGCACACATCATCAAATGTCATGTCAATTTTGTCCATGCTAAATCATTTAGGTTCTGCCCACCTGAATAGTTTTTCCTCAAGTCAGAGTTGTAAAACAGGTAATGTGTTTTGGAGCTAAGTATTGCTCAAGCTGTTATACTTAATTGAGGATGTACAGGACATGCCAATACCGGGGATGAGGAGAAGGATGCTGCTCCTAACAGCTGTGCTGGCACTAAGTCAATGGACTACATGCCAGGGGAGTTCAAAAGAATAGGCTGAAGCAAAATCCACAGCTGGAGTGACTAGTGTTTCGAGTGTTAATAGGAAATATTTTAAAGTTTTTTCCCCATTTCTGACCTACAGACATGCACAGAAAGGACCTAACAATGGGAAACAAAAAAAACTCAATTACCCAGGATCACCCAATATTCATGTATATTCACACGTGTACCTTCATCTAAATACTGGACTAAAACCACCTCTCAGCCCAACTCTACTTCTAAGCACTACTGTGATTGGCTTTACACAAAACAATCCTTTTCCCTGGCAAAGCTGTGGACATGGCAATGTCAGCAAAGAGGTGGCAACATTTTAACTTGCTCCCACCAGCACCCAATGACAACATCCAGCTGTTTGTCTGAAGAATGGTCCAGTCTCAGAAGGCTTTGTATTTCGGCCTTTGATTTTTGGAAAGATGTCAGAGTAAATAGTGGGCAAAGAAGTATGAACAGAGAAGCAGGCTCTGTGAGGTTCCCAAATGGAAAGACTGCCTCTGCAGTGAGGGGGAGTTAAGCATGGTTAGGGGAATGTCTGTGTGCAAAGAAGCAAGCGCAGCCTGCATCTGCTAGGATCAGGGAAGGGGGTAGGAAGACACGACAATACTGTATGCAGAGCAAAGCCAGCCCTAAGGACTTGCAAATCACAGTTAAAGTGCCGTTTTCTCAGAAGACCTGCAAATATTCATGAATCAATCGTTCAGGTACAACAGTGCATACCTAACATGAGCCCTTCCGTTATACAGAGATTGCAACTATTTCAGCAGCAATCATAATTATCATTTTCTTACTTTTCATCATATTGGGGGTTCAGAGTTTTTTTCTTAACGGAAGTCTTCTTCCTGCTTGTCCATCTTCTATCTGGAAGCAGGTATATACGGACATATGGATCTACTCCACGATTGGAAGAGGGTACTAAGTTTCTGTTAAAAGAAATACGGTGTTCACAAGCAAGACAGCTTCTCCCACTGTGTGCGTTTTAATTCCTTGTCTCTCCTAGAATCAGACCCACCCTTCCTGGATTCATGGGCCAAAAGCGTTTGTCTTGGGAGTTGAAACATAAGCAAATTAAAAGCCTTAAGGATGTGAAGCTAAACAAAATTTTCACTACTGAATGCATGGCCACTTACAGGGGTTCCTAAACTAACATTTACAAATTCAGTCATAGGTGTCAATCCTTGTCACAACGCTTGTACCTCCTTGTGTCAGTTGTCAATGGTGTTCAGAGGAAGTTTTGGATGGATGAAAGTTACAGTATCTCTGCTGCAGCAAGCACAACTGCTGGCCACTGTCACAGACCCGCTGCTGACAGTGACCAGAGCTGGTGGTTTCCACCTGCCTGGGCTTAGGGAGGCTGCACAGACTGAAGTCAGCCAACAGTAAGGCATCTTGGCTGGGCAGCTTACGCTTCGCATGGTTGTGCTCCAGCTTTGCTGAATACCTGACACAAGCTCAGAGCTCTTCCCCTTTCCTTTACAGATAGAGGCAAGCAATTGTCAGCATTACCTGCAGCCATTCACCAGCACAACAAGACTCTGCCGTATTGAAGCATAACGCACTGTGAGCTGGATCTCTCCCAGAGGCATTTCAGTCCCGCTGCAAGACAGTTACACAGTACAATTTAACACAGCTATTAAGACCACACGCACAGCATGAAACAGTACACGAGCTCCAGAAGTTGGCGATGCATTTTCAGCTAGAACCAACTTTCAGGGCACTATTCCCCCACTATACCTTTCTGGCATCTTACGATTTACTTTCTAGAAAGCTGGATCACTGAGGCTCCACAGAAACACTCTCATTAGTGCCAGCACTGCCTAGCCTGACTTCTGTACAGGTACCTGCCCTGAGACCTGAAATATATACAGCCAAAAAGGCACCTAATTGGCTTGCTGTAGATGGAGCAGGAAAGTACAAATCAGCATGTATTTTGTACATGCTTTGTACACAACTTCAAGGATGCTTGTATATGTAAAATGGGACCCTTTTTATATCTCATTCTGCGTATTACCAAAGTGGTTTCAAATCCAAGACATCGTTTAAAAATGTTTTAACAATGGTTTATAAATGAGGTCCTGTTCAGAGCTAGAGAATCTGCCAGTCTAGAAGTATTAGACTGAACAGCTGGAGCTGGGTTTGATGTTCGTGTTGATAACTGGTCTGATGCTCTCTTAATTGAGACGGACCTTCTTTGCTGCTTCTGTTCATTAAGAATTCTACTAGCTCCAGTCTGCACCCTTGGAGGAACAGATCCAGCTCTCCATCCTCCTCGACAGAGCAGGCTACCTGCAGCCTGATGCTTAACACTGCAGGAAGGGCACACACAAGCAAATCTATCTAGGAAAAGTTTGTTCACAGCGTTACGAGAGTCTCAAACTTGCTGGATAAAACACAGTACCCAAAACTTCAAGCAGCCAGATATGCTTATGATAAGCTTATGTTTGTACAGAAGTGGGATAATTCAGACTTCCAATCTCCTGTTGAAAAGGACCTTTGGTGCTAAATTCACAAGTGTTATAGGACCCAGGATATTCTGTGTGAGAGCCTCTTAAACAATATAAGGCCAACACATGCAGCACCTCTTAGGACAGCCAGAGAAGGAAACACATTCACTTTACACTTGATCTGACAGAGACCCTGTAATTTACTCTGCTGTTGACTTAGGCCAGTTCTTTGTAAGGTGATTTGAGACTCTAGACTCCAAATGACTTAGCAATCTTGAATTCAACTGTATGCAACAGCCACCTATAAAAACCAAACCTTCCCAAGAGAAGAACAGTTCAGCTGGGAGAACCACCTACTTATGAAGGTCCAGATTGCTGCTACTTAGTTCAAAGCAAGAAGAAGGCAGAGAACCCAGTGAAGCAACGCTGGGTGCAAGCCTCAGTTCCTCTACAACCGGCAACGTAGGCACTACCGCTGCTCTGGTATGCAGTGCTGACAACGGGCGACGGTCTCGATTTTGCTCACTCTCTGTCTCATTAAGGCCAGCAATAGTTTCACTTGCTACAGGCACTGCTGAACTGTCATTTGTGTCCAGGTCTTCACTGCTGTCTTTTTTCGGCAGAGGTTCAAGCGCTGCAGTGTCTTTGCTCACTGGAGGTACTTTTGAGACTTCTGGTTTTGGTGGGGAGACAAAGTTCTGCTGGTTTTCACACTTCTCCATGACACGCACAGGACCTTGCTTTGAGGCATTGACACCAGCCTTGACTCTCTGTGGATCGGGTTCCTCAACATTCAAGGCCTAAAAATCACCAGGGAGAGAAATGAGCACTGCTCCCAAAACACTGGAGCTAATGCCAACATTATCACCTAGGATGAAATTTCACCACAACACTACTGGTCTTAGAAAGCAGGAAACTGCCATTAGAGATGAAAGAGGCCTATGGGATTAGCTATGACATTGTCTTCCCTTGTCCTCCTGTGTATATATTTAAGCGTCTAAACACTGATCCAGAGCACTGTGAGAAAACAGTTCCTAAGCATTAGTGTCTCTCACTGCTTTACTGTTTTGATTTCCTAGCTTAGATTTTCTCAGTTCCACTCTTTAACATCATGAGAAGGTTTTTGGCAATGACGCTGCACTAAATTTTAGGAAGCCTCAGGGGAGAGCTCTCAGCTCCATCATCTCAGCTCTCAGCTCTTAATTGCAGTTAAGGATCTTGTCACTCTTCTACCTTGTACTCATCTGTGAAGCAAAGCTGCATTTCTCCTCTCCCACATTTCAACTCTTTTGCCTGGTTATAATTGCAAGCTTCCGCTGGGGAAGTCAGGTGAACAAGGCAAAGAACAACTTACCCGCAACACAAGTTTCATCTTAATGAAGCTGTCTGAACTGGAATGATCCAGCTGAAATCTCTGATCCAGAGTCATGTTTGGGTCCTTAAGTAAGTGGGAGAGGCATACCACTGAAGTTCCCAGGGCACTGTCCCGATCCTTGTCTTTTATCTAGAAAAAAAAGAAGTTTTTATTAAATGACAAACTGGAACGCATACCACTGGGAACAGCAAAGCAAGAAGGTATTCCAGACAGAGACCAAAATAAGCTTATTTACTTCAGGACATATTATCAATAGTTACTTCTGAATAGGTGATGCCAATATTTCAGAAGTACAACGAATTATATTTGAGGTAAAAATCTTATCTCTAACTACACACAGAAGGAACTGCCTTAGCAGAAAATCTAGACCCTTCAATTTAGTTGACTTTCCTTATTTGCTCTGCAGAAAAAGTCCTAGGCAGCTAGGATGACAACTGACCTACACCTTTACAAGTTTTTTTTATAGTAATAGTTTATTTAGCCTTTCTAGCCTCAATATGCCTTCTAAGTTCAAACCCACTTCTGCAGCCCAGTGAACAGCCACAGAACTGGCTGTGACTTTAATGTATGCTACTGAGATACAGGATTTCATGAGGATCCTAAATACCAAGGTGAAGAGAGAGACTCTGGCTGAGAATTACGAATGCTCTGATTTCTGACAGCGAAATATTCATTGCCTTACTGCATGCAGATCTGTCTAAAACCTCCTTTGCATTTTTCAGCCAGAAATGTCCCATGTTTTGTACTAAGATATTACACATTATATGATCCTAGAGCAAAGGTAGATACCGGAATCACCTAACAGAGAATTGCCTGTGCAACATGAGGTGCTCCTTCCACCTTTTAAGTAGGAGGATCCCAGTACATGCAGACAGAAACAACGTGCACTGAAATCACATCCACTATGAAAGAGGTGTCTTCCTATGAACGTACGCTGGGTTTCCAAAGGAAGGGCTTTTCTCTTACCTCAACGTGCAGTGACTGGGAATGAGCACTGTGGACAAAGAAAGTGAAAGCCTGGCCCCACGTGGGATCCTTGCTGAAATTGCAGGTCTGCAACAAGAAGGTTGTGGCATTTGTATTAGCATATTCTGTAAGCAGCAAAGAATGCTGTGACACAGATCACCAGAGAGGGTCACAGTGACCCTCTTGTTTTATTTAGTGATGCTACACCTCAGCTGTACAAAGACAGTGAAATTCCCAGGTCAGAAGTGTGCACCAGCAATGTCTCTGGCAAAACCAGAACAAGCTCTGTGAGGTGTGGAAATGCCGAAGAACGAGTCAGGCGAGCTGCAGTTGGCCCCAACCGGTGTTGCCTGGACCAGCAGCCTGCCCCACCTGTAGCAAGGCACTGCTCCCTTCCTCCCACCTCTCCACCCAGAGAGTCAGAGCACTGCTTCCAGCCCACAGACACCCAAAGCCAGCTCCCAAAACTGCAGCAAGCTGGCAGGGAAGGGTAAGAAAGCTAGAGGTGCAGTTTGAGGGGTGTAGAGCTTGTGGGAAGGAAGAGTGGGAGGGCACAGCTTCAGTGCCATCCACTTACAGGATAACAGAGCACAGAAACCACCCATGGAGGCTCTGGCTGAGGCTGTTCCATAAAACAGTTGCTTCTGCCAGGTGGCAAATACTGGCAGCAAGGGGAAAGGAACAGGGGAAAGCTGGAAGTCTGACCTAGCTTGGAAGAGGCAGGAGATGTGGCAGGGAAAACAGAAAGTCAAAAGAGGTAAAAATGCAAGCAGAACATAAGTCTGGGTGGAGAAGGTAGAAGAAATTAAGGAAAATAGGTGCCAGTCTCATATGTTCGTGTGTGGCCACCAGGATTACTGTTTGTTGCATGCCCAAAAGAACACAGGGCCTCTTCCTCATCCACATCTGGCTGTGGGACAATAAACACAGCAGCTACTGGGAGAGCAGAACTCAACAATTGCTCATATTCATCTGGCAAAAATAAACATTAAATAATGAAAAAGAACTGAAAGTGAAGAGGTAGAGATCCAGATACATCTTGTCCAGGTAAAAAAAAAATTAAAAAAAAATCACTAAACCTCTATGAAACGCAGCAGGCAGGAGACTCTGATGAGGGAAGAAATACCAGCTTGATGCGAATGACACTGTGCCCTGAGAAAGCACGAGCCAGACTGGAGAATCATTTTTTCTTCTGCAATCTTCAGAGAACTAGGGTATCTTGGCCCACACGACCTTATGGGCCATGAGAACAAAACCAGAGATCTGCACAGCAGCTGATCAGACACCCACTCATCAAGCACAGCTCAGTGACACGGTGCTTCCAATATGCTGGTTGGCCCCTGCCTCCTGGCCTCTGCAGTTATCACCATAACCACAGCTGTTCACATCAGCTACACCAGTCCTATTCCCTTCTAGGGGCTACTTGGAGATGGTCACCCATAAAATAGGTAGTATTTAAGGAAAGCAGAAGAGTCAAACAACCTCACCTTGCTTTTATGAGTCTTGCTTCCTACTGTGAGCAGGACAAAGGAGGAAGGTAATCTTTCTGTCTTCTGTCATTTAACACAAGAAAAAAGAAAAAAAAAAGAGATGATTTATAGTTTACAGGAAGCAAAATCAAACCTCCACTCGTACTTGAAATACACTGCTGGAAAGCTGGCAATAGTTTTCAGATGTGGGACATCAGAAGAGTGCAGTATGCAGGGGAGACTCCAGCCATAACATAACACGTTCTTACCCTCTAGCATCAAGAGTTCACACTTAAGCTAAAGTTCTACGTGTTTAGGTTTCAATAAGTGAGCAGTTAAATATTTGTCAGAAGCTGTGAGGAAACAGATAAAGAAAAGTGTTGAATGCTCAGTGGCCAGTGGGGAGTCTTCATCATTCCCTGATGAAACAGGACTCTCAGAATTGCTTTCCTAGGTTCAGGACATGACATAAAGCAGCTACAAGTGAGTCTTTGGTACCAAGTAACAATTCCTTTTCAGAAGTAGTAATACTGAACCCCTTGTACTGTGCTCCTTTGCACTAATGCTATAGAACTTAAGGCTGAGGAGCTGGTCTTGGTCTCGAGAAAACAAGAAAAGTATATACAGTGAAGTCCAGGGAGAGGAGGCATGAATGACAGAGTTGCTTTTGAATTAAAACTTGGGGGGAAGGAATCTGGTGGTCAGGTCTCCAATGGACAGGAAGGTTACCACGAACAAGCGCATCCCTTCCCTCCTAATGGGAGAAGATCAAGCTGGAACAGCTCAGCATGGGAAGAAGCCCTGCAGCAGCAGAAAGGGGAGAGTAACTTGGCCTGATGTTTGGAGCATCCTACTCTCCAAAGTATAAAATAAAGACAATCCCACACACAATCAAACATTTCTGTGCTGCATCCCTCCTTGGACCTCCTAGACTTTCACTGGGGGGGGGCCTTCCAATCACTATCTTGAACCAGGTCACAGATTTTGACAGTAGAGAAATGACTTCTTTTTAACAACAGCTACTTTCAGTTGCTATGATACAGCATAAACCAGAAGGTGGTTTTGCAGGCATGGGGGAAGAATATTAAATTTTACCTTGAGGTACTTGTTATTTTTGATCTTCTTTGCCCCACATTCACCATTCGAATACTCCAAGTGGTTTTTCTGAATTAGTAAAAGAGTATTTTAAAACAATTAATTTGTGGGCTTTAGAAAAAAAGGGTTAGGAGTGAAGGCTGTCTGCATGTTGTTCGTACTTACTGGAAGGTTGAAAGCACCGTCCAAGTAGACTATCAGAATTGCTGTAGACAGACCCTTCTTATCCTGTGAAGGCCAGGAAAATAAAACAAAACAAAACACAAGGTAGGCATGATCACTCATCAAGGACAACATACAGCACAAGACAAATTCAACGTTTCTGTAAGCTAAGCAGCTCTTCACCTTTCTCCTTAAACTTGCAATTTAGAAGAGCACAAGCCAATACCCTACAGATGGTTTCAAGCAGATCAGTAAGAAAGGCATAAGTCTTTGCTATTCACTGGCCTTAATGCCCTTCAATCTATCTAGTGCAGAACTGGTCAGATTCCCTGGTGCAGCAACACACCTAAGCACATGCTCAACCATATACATCAACACCAGTAATCCAGTGTCAGCAGAACAAAGCCTGCACACAAATTTTATTCATCTCAGTGGAACTCAAATGCTTTTTTGCTTGATTATGAAAAAACAGCATCTATGGGAAATGGGCTTGATCCAAGGAATTCTGCTGACCAAGTAAGACACCATTTGTAACCATGGCCCTACCATGTACTAGTGCAGGGTATTTGTCTACGACTAGTACAGGTGTACTGGGGGTACTGCACAGATCCTACATGAAGAGGAAAGGGAAAAATGACCAAAGAGCAGAACAATGTGAGGCCACTTCGCAGTCGACCAAACAAAGCTTTGCTAATTTAAGTAAAAAGAGCTGCCAGACTTCAGTTGCTCCTGTATTACCAAGGCATCTGGGGCAAGCAAACGCCCTTCCTCTCCAGGAGAAACAGAAAAAAATCACATCAAAACTTTGTCAGACAAAAATAAACTCCCATGAGTTTGCCTGGGGGTTCTGACTTTACATGCTCCTTTGTCAATCACTGGGCAGGGATCAAAGTATCTGAATCTTTTAAGCAAATATACTCACCTCATGTAGCTTTTCTTGGTCATTAACTAGTGAAAGCCACTCCAGCTTTAAATGCAAGTGTCCACTTGTTGTCTTACTCAAGGGAAACCACTAAATGGAGACAATAAAGTGTAACTTGAGAACTGTGAGGCAGAATAATTTTTATATGTTGCAGACTCTAGGACTTAAGTACAATAGACAATATGAATTGTACTTTGAGCTTCTTAGCTTGAATTTCTGACACTTGGATTGTAGCATGCCCATCTCTTGGGAACACAAGCCAGAAACACTGAAAATAAGATACAGCATGAGACAGGCACCCTGGCATTGTTTGCAGAGTGTTGGGTTGCAGGATGAACCACAGTAAGATCTGATTATTTCTTCCCTCAGCAATCAGATTGCTTCACCAAACTTTATCTGTAGCCTTGTAGAAATATTTGGTACATGCAGGATACATGATAGCAACCCAAGATACCCACTGCTGGCTCAGCATAATCCTCAGGGCTATCTGAGGTTGCCACCTTGATTGTAAAAACGACTGTGATGGCTACATCAAGTTTTCTGAGCAAAGAAAATTTCACAAAAAGAAAATACCACAGTGCAAGCGTGTAAGGAATCTTCAAGCACACAGAAACAACGTAGCAGCATATGGAGAGCACGAATGAGTACATGTAAGCATACACCACAACCACATGTAAAAATGAGCTGTGATCTTTACCTCATCAACAGTTCTGTCATTCATTATATCCACAAGGCTTATAAGCAAGCTGGAAGACACAAAGCAAACATTGCAGTGTACGTTTAGGCATACCGTGTATTGCTGATTAGTGGACAAGGGGAGAGGAAAAAAAAAAGAAACCATGACTACCAAGAAAAAAGCCCACAATCAAATCTGTTCCAAAGAGCAACTTCTACACATTACCTGCGTGTGTGTGTGGTGGAACACACACTTCTACAGTACCTTCTCCCTCCTGAAATGCTTCCAAAACTAAAATATATTTTAAATAAATCTTAAGTCATCTAGTAACCACCACTTCTAATGTCTTCCTAAGATTCCCTGCAGGAGTCAGGGCCCGTTCTCTTACTTGTTCAAAGCTAGTTGCACTAGGAACTAATAACTTGATGTCAATATCTGGACAAAGGGAATTAGCTTCCTTCAACATTAAACTTCCTGTATGAATAATCTGGGTGTTCTGTTTCAGTGATTACTGGACCTGAGCAAGGGTTGGATTGTTTTGTTTGTTTCTTTGGGTTTTTATTTATTTTAAATCAAACAAATATGAAGATAACTGGTCCTAAGAAGCAAGATCTGACATACTCTGTCTGGAAGAGATCGTGACCATCTCTGCCTTCCCCTAAGTGCTATTATCGAGAATATCACTGATGCTGTCCCACTTGAAAAATCCACAACTTATGAAGCAGTGCCCCTCTCTTGTCATCTGATACGAAAAGTGCAGTTTTCTGACCGCCAATCATTTCAGATCCTTCACGTTTTCTGCAGGAAAAATGGATGCCAAATGTTGCTATAAGGATATCTCTCCATTACAAAACATCAACAAGACCTTATCAGAACAACAAGAAAACATTCCAATTAGACTGCACTTGATTAGGACTGAAGATACGGAGGAGAAAGGATCTAATCTCCAGAACTGTTTTCTCAAATCTATTGAGCAGACTTGTCAGAACACTAGAGCCTTTTGAAGAGCAACAAAAAGAAAGTCTCATTGATTTACCTGCCCATGAAGTCATCTTTATCTGGATCTTCATCATATAAGTCCACTTCTAAGTCCTGACCAGGCACTTCATGAACAACAAACTGGAGGAAAAAGACATATTGATTAAAAATAAAAAGCACTCACATGGGTTCACTGCTCATGCTGGGGATAAGAACACGACACTTCACAGCTGTATAACACATTCAGAACATTCCCTGCTGTTTTGCAGCTGATCTTGTAAACAAATACATATGATTATAGACGAAAATATTTCAAAACCAGTTTGCTTTGTTTTGAATTAAAAGTTAAACCCATCAAACCGATATCCCTAATAAGCATTGTTCACAAAAACAGAAAGAGCTAAAGACATTCCATACTCAAAGAATAACCATTGCTAGAGCAGAATACAGTTGCACAATCAGACTGCTGCATTGATATTTAAAGCAACGCTTTGCAACTCCTTCAAAAACCCACATATGTAAATCAGATCAACTTGAATGCCATTTCAGGTTTGCAATTTAAATTTGACTTGTTTAAGGGACAGAAATGCCTCATCAATCAAGTAACAAGGAATTCCACCTGCTCCAGTGCAGTCAGCTAAGAGAAGGTCCTCCAAACACAAGGATGTAAACAGCTGTGCATCCTCTATATGGAAAGATCAAAAGATTCAGTACCTCAAATGTCTCATTCCAAACGGGATTAAGATCTCGGGAAACTGTCTTGCTTCGATACTGCACCATGCCAACTCGAAGAAGAGCATATGGGTCAGATTTCCCTCTGATCGCACTAAGAAAATGGTCTTTCTGGACGAGGTTTTCAGCTTCTAGCAGATGAACCCTTATTACTCCCTGGATAAAAGAAGATATGAAATCAGTCGTGAAAATGTGATCTTTGAATAATTATAATATGCTACCTCCTAAAACTAGTTATTTCAGGCAACAAGGGTAGTCAGCGTGACAGGTTTGCAAAGACATGTATTTTGAGGCAGTGTATTTCAAATGGCAGATGTAATAAAACAATCACTTTTCCCATCATTTACCTAGAAAAGAACCTTAAACAGATACACAATCCAATCTAGATAGTTGGGTAGGAAATAGTCTTCAATTTATTTTAAAATCAGAAACATATACATTCACACAGGATCATACACCACAGTCAAATCGAGCATGGAGTCGAGATCAATTCCCATTGACTGAAGGAAGAACTAAGCACCCACTGGCAGGTTCTGATTTTACTGCAGAGTGGCTATTCAACCTCAATTTGGTGATGCAAGTTTGCAATAGGAAGTGGCCCTTTATCATTCATTTATGATTACCCTCATTAATGAATATGTTAGGTATTTGACAGAAGAAGGAGACTGGAGATCTGGATGTGTCAAACATTCAGGAGATGTGGGTTGGGTTTGTTTTTCTTTAATGAAAAAAATTTTTTCTTTAACAAAGAGATGTCATCCTCTGAGCTCCCCATTTACAACCCTTCACAGCATTAGTAAAGAAATTAAGTAGCCTGACACTTACTGTTCATGTGTTTACTTTCTCTAATTGAAGATCTGTGGTATTCTCAAATGAGACTAACAGTTTAAATGGTAAACATCTCAGTGTCTAAACAGACTTCTTATGCCACGCATAGCAGGAGTAAGCACTCCCCTGCACCCCCCAAAAATTAAGAACTATCCAATATTTGCTTTTGAAATATTGTCTGCAGAAAGCTTACAATCCAGGCTGAAACAGCTGATGGGAAATGGATGTGCAGGAACCCAATGCACTAAGTTTGCAAGCATCTGCATTGCACCAAATGCGTACTCAGGTAGATTAACATCCTCACTTAAACGAAAAAAAAGGAAAAGAAAAGAAAAAAAAAAACTCACATGAGGAATAGGGAACCTCAACTGGGCAATGTTCATGTTCTTCTTCAGAGGCACCGTGATCCTGTTTGGCAGAACAAGCCGTGCAGCAATGTAATCTTGAATTAGCGAGTCTGACATTACACTGCAGGTGAAAAAAAAAATAAAAAAAATAAAAAGCAACCTAAATCTCTACAACCAATCACTATTTCAGTTAGAATGAAAGACTAAGGCACAGCACAAGAAACATGCACTGCAAAATTAACAATACAGACTACCTTCCCCCAAAGAGTGCCCATGTGCAGTTGCACATGGGCAGAAGAAACCCTGGCTTGTGACACTTAGCTTAGAACAAGAGGAAATGGAGAGGACAGTTGAACACCAGAATTGATCACCAAGGATGGATGTGGATCACTGTGGAAAGTTCGGCCATCTCCTAACAATAATTCCAGTCCAGTTGAGCTGCTGCAGAGCAGAAGATGAGCATGGGCTGCCTCTCAAGACCTCTTACAGTCTTCTAGTCCTATCATACTGCACATGATCACCTTTGCCTTGTGGCACACGTGGTGCAGTGCCACATGTTCAAATCTCGAGTTACTAGGGCAATATGTGAATTTGGCTCCAGTAGGCTGCAAATGATGGGAGGGAGCTTAGGCCAGATACTGAGATCACCAGGCACCCAAAGAAGTCATACAGTCTCGTGTGCCTTCAGGGTTTCCCTGGAATTGCTGACACCAGAGGCAGACAAGGTGAGGAGGGAACCTGCAATTCGCAGTGTTTCACAGGGGGCACACGACCTCGAGGTAGTTTGTTTTTAGACCTAGAACACAGCCCCACAGCATACTGCTTTCTGCTCTCGGCCACGTGCTGAGATCTTAATGTACGATGGAAGGAAAAACCAGCCACATTCAAAATACAAAATGCATTTGGACTTTTTTTTTTTTTTTAATATAAAGACCAAGCAGAACATGAGATTCTCTCTCCTGATATATTTTGCATTAAGAAGAAAAATCCCATTTGAAGTAACTAGACCTTTGGCACACAGGAGATCACACTGGCTGAACTGAGGGTGCTGTTCATCTTAAGAGTCTAGAACTTTCCAGTCTAATCTAACACTCATTTTTAGCTTTTGAGTTTAAAATCTTTGATTTGGAATTGCCACATCTGTATGGCAGGGAAAACTAATTTGACCTGTTTTTCCTGAGCAAGAAAGTACATGGCTATCACAGACCTCCAATATTCTCTGGGTGATTAATGAGAGGATTTCAACATGCTACTACAACTCAGAACAAGCAGAAGACAATATTACGAGGGAAACCTGAGCACACCAAACATCTGAAATACTTTAATTCTCTTGGTAAATCTAGTGCTTATAAGGCAGCTTCTCAGGGAAAGACCATGCAATAAATTGTCACAGTTCATGGATGAAGCAGGATTCACAAAGAAGGAACGCCCTCTCCTACTCCCAGTGTCAAACCAGGAGCCTGAAAACCCTTGGTCCAACTATCGGATTTCCTGACAAAATCCTCCTTGCAGGAAGGTCACAAACTGTCCCTTGTCTTGAGTCTTAAGGTACACCCAGCTACACACAGCTTGTACATGAGGACAAATATCTGCATCCAGTATCTTCACTTTCTTAAGTAGGAGAATAAAAAAAGGAAGAGCTCTTCCTCAACCTGTATTTCAGCCTGTTCACAGCAGACATGATTTGCTCTTGGCTTTCATGTACTGTGTTGATGAATAAGCAAGGGTTTCTATGTTCAAATCCCTGTGAGAGAACCAGAGAGTGAACATTTAGGACACCAAATTTGCACTTAATTATATGAGAGGTAGTAGGCTGGAACACCTACATGCCTTCTCCCTGCAAGGATTAAGGAGGGCTGCATTAGAAAAGAACAGATTAATTCCTCTGATAAAAACTGGAGCTCTCAGGGCAAACTTCAGGGCAAAAGGCCATTCAGGTCTCAAATTAAGTAAAAAAAAAAAAAAAAAAAGGGAAAGCTTCCTCTCACTTGACATCAAAGGTCTTCAGAGACCCTTTATTGCATAAATTAGGTACCTTAAAGGAGGCTGTAGTGAGGTAGGGATTGGTCTCTTCTCCCACGTGCCTGGTGACAGGACGAGGGGGAATGGGCTCAAGTTGCGTCAGGGGAGGTTTAGGTTGAATGTTAGGAAAAACTTCTTTACCGAAAGGGTAGTTAGGCATTGGAATGGGCTGCCCAGGGAGGTGGTTGAGTCACCATCCCTGGAGGTCTTTAAAAGACGTTTAGATGTTGAGCTTAGAGATATGGTTTAGTGTGGGCCTTGTTAGAGTTAGGTCAGAGGTTGGACTAGGTGATCTTGGAGGTCTCTTCCAACCTGAACAATTCTGTGATTCTGTGATTCTGTGAAATTGGTGCCTAAAGTAGCCAGCCACTTCCTATTTGTCTGCAAAGCATGAGCTACAGTGGAAGAGAGGGAAGCGTTGGTGTCTGCATTCACTTTTAAAGGGAGAAAGGCAATGGCTGAGTAACCGATGTATATTTTGTTCCCGTGTGACAGCATTTTCTCGTTACGCTGAGAAACAAGGAAAAAGCAAATCTCCAACCTGGAGGAACAGATCGAAACTTACAGTAGTGTAAACCGATGAGATTTTCATCCTTGCTGTGCAAGTTTTATGTACAAGAGCAACCCAAGAGGCATTGGGGAACAGCTAAGTTTTCTGAAGAACCTAAAGGATGAGCAGATTACAAAGAACAAGAAGAACATTTCTCCTTTTGAATATGTTGCAGTTTTCTTTATCATGGATTGGATTTCAGTTCATCAGAGGACTGCAACCCTGTGATACCTAACCTTTTTTCACTTTAAGGTAAATAAACATAAGCACAGACTGCCAATCACCTAGATCTGCTCAACTACTTTTAAAGTAACTGGCACATGAGAAACAAAAGGGCTTGTTTTTCAGTTTATAGTAAATCCCCAAAACTACAGTGGTCTACTTCCACCCTAAATCCCAAATGCAGTGAAGTGATTAAAGCAATTTTGACAGGAAGAGTACCCTACTCAAGGGTTTGCAAACTCCACAGACAGATGTAATGGTGTGAGTATCAGCGTAACTCCTTCTACACGTCACTCTTGAGAATAACTTTGATGATTACTGGAGAAAGCCTTCCCAATTCCCAAAGGCTTTTTAAAAAAGGAATAAAGTGAAACAAAACAGATACTTACTTAATCCCTGGGACATCCAGGAGGTTGCTCATGCCTGCCCAGTTGATTTCCAAGTGCTACAAGGTCAGGGAGAGAAACGATACAGAACCATTATCATTTATTTCAGTACAAATGTGGAATTTAAAGGGGAAGTAAACGCTTCTAAAACAAAGCTGGCTGTTTAAAGAAAGCCAAACCTGCACCAGTAAATGACTATATTTATACATTAAAATCAACAGCTGACAGCAATTCTCTTATCTATTTTACCTGTCATACCTGAAATTAAGGTATCACTGGGACTCATCCTGCAAGCACAGGAAAACACAGCACTCAGCCCCTAGCAGTGCCCATTGGCAGATGCCCCAGGGTCATGCATAGTAAATCCAGCAGCTCTACCTAGACTGTGAAGTTGTTTCCTCACCCTTTCACTTAGGGGTTGGCCTGTGCCCTGAGGCAGGGAGATTTACAAACACCACTGACTTCAGGAATCTGTATTTCTGTTCACATAATAAACAAAAGAGTTTTTCATGTGTTAAACTAACGCTACTACATATAAACACAAAACCTCCTCATTCATTATCAGAAGTGTATGACTTCCAAGAACTCAAGCAGAGTATAACCCAGAATCAAGCAGAGTCGTGTGCTATAACTTTTTTTTTTTTCCAAGGCTAGAAGGTTTATCATATTTTATTCAACCACGATTCAACTACAAAGCACTTGTGACCTTAAACGGGCAAGCTTTCAAAGCATGGTCCCCAAGAATGACCCCCCAATGAATGGTCCCCAAGATGGCTTCATTTAAAAGCCATGACTGGGAAGATTTAAAATACATCTGTCAGGACCCTTCCAGCAAAGGCCTATGAAATGGCTGCTGTGCTGTGTCACCATCAGAAATTCCTCCTCTTCTTAGACTGAAGCAAATAACCTACTACATGAGAGCAGGGCAAATTAATTCCCTTCCTCTTCGAGTTCAAGATGAGCATTTAGCAACCAGGAATTTGCTGTTCAAATACCTGCATTGTTAGGTATTCACAGTTGTGCAGTTTGGGTTACTAGCGATGGACAGCTTGTGTCACTCACTGAATGTGAATGGGTCACCAATCCATGCCTTAGGACAGTCCAAGAATCAAGAAGGCTGCAGAGTGCAGTGCGCTAGTGACTCACCGGTTTCTGCATAAAAAACAAGGTCACTGCTCCAATAAAAGGGGCATCGGTTAGAAGAGGCTCCAATATCACTCGCAACGTCCCATACAACTGCAAATACAACAGACCAAGGAAAACCAAGTTTGAAGATACTCTCAGGAAACAGTTTCAAAACTGACTTTTTCAGTGATGGAAATAATTTTAAAAATCCTGCTTGAAATCATTTTACTTAGAATTTAATGACAATAACCTCCTTCCCCCTCAAACCATTGCAACTGATACTGTGCAATGTCTTCTAAGTTCAAGGATTATCTCTACAATCCTGACTGCCATGTAAATCTGTCCCATTGGTGCTTCTGTGATCTGCCCATTAGCTTTCAATGTTGTAAGAACAGGTTGTTGGTCTAATCTAAAAGAGTTTATGAACACCCTGACAGAATTGTTTCTTTTGAAGTTCTCTACCAACATGCAACTCCTCTGAACTCCAGTGGCAGAAGCTGGCCCACGAGTTCAATGCTCTAGCACTGAACCTGTTTAAGAGTCATGCTAAGAACCTTACAAGTAACATATAGGTGCTTTCCAAGGAAGACACCATTTCCCCAGCCAAAACACAAGGAGATAAAGCCATTCATCCCAAGTCTGCTAGTCTCTGGTTTCCCAGTCAAGTGTCTTAACCTGCCCACTGGGACACGCTACCTCCTGCCTGACGTGACCTTGGAAAGACAACAGTAGCACTGCACGCACCTGTACGCCTTTCACTCCAAGATTGAATTTCGCTATGTCCATGTGAATCTCACAGTCTCCTACATAACTGAAAGAAAGTTCTCATATTATTCCACAGTTTGCAATAGTTCAATGAGCAAATTTGGGCTGTACAGAATAAAGAGGAAATGAGTTAATGATTGGCAACATGACACCACAGGCAGAGATTAATTTTTAAGCAACTGAAAAGGGAAAGTTGAGCATGTTGAACAAGAGTAAGATCTTCACAACAGAAACCCTGCAGTCAGCTGGGATATTGATTACCTGCAAAATGTCAAAGCAACATTTATATTTCTAGGTTACTTTCCCATTCTTAAGACTGGCGGTTGGTTGGGGCAAGCTTGCTCCTAGGAGGGGAACAACTGGCTCACTGGAAATTCAAAGTCATGGCAACTGCCCTCTTGCTACCCTCTCTGCAACACGGTGACCTCACAACCTGGTGACCCAACTCCTAGGCTGACACAGAGCCATGTTGTCATCACAGATTAGGTCCTGGATGTTTTAGCTCACCCTTGCCCAAAACAAAAGCCCATTTGAAGGACACATGCATCACTAAAAATAACCTGCTTTCCTTGAGGCTGAATTAAAAGACAATGATTTAAGATGAGCTCTTGGTCAGTTGCCATGGAGAACATCAGGCCTTAAATAAAATGAATGTCAAGTGCAGCACTGTAGCAATTTGGAAACCACCTTAGACTTTAATAAAAGTACAAACATCATCCTATGCAAAAAACAATAGCCACTCCCCTAGTAGCAGAACCCAGCAGATTTGTTGATGCCTCTGGCAGAAAACAATTGAAGGGAGCTACCAAGTTCCCTTCCAGTCCTCTGAGATACAGCTCTTTTTGGGTGCAGACACACAAACACCCTGCAGGTAAAGCAGGGTGAAAGGTACCGCAGCATAGTAAATGTGCTGTGCTTGCTGCCTGTGTGCATACTTTCACCCCACAATCAAAGGAAAAGGATAATTTTTTT
>VXAA01002248.1:546520-559626 GCA_013399115.1 Anseranas semipalmata | reverse complement strand
AGTCTGCTTTCCCCATATCCAGATCTGCTACTATTCAGCAACAAGCATTTTAGATTTCATAAAAATATAGACAACTATAGGATTACAACTATTAAGATGCTACCAGTACACACGCAGTGAACTACAGATAGTATATCTGTGCAACAATACACAGCATAGACATCCTGTACACTGGTGTGAACGCTGTGGATCGTTAAGAACAGAGGTACAGACCTCCTCTCTATGTTTTAAATTGAAGGGTTGCTCCTAATGAGACCAAAATTTTACTCAAATATAGACTACCACATAAACAACTAAACAGAGCAGCAAGCTTTCTCCTTATAAAAGAGCTACAGTTCTAAGCTAGGATTATTCAAATTATTTTACTTATGACAGTTCCTATTTACATTTTCTCGTATGCCTGTCTAGAAAAACGTTTTCATATTTGAGTCAGCAAACCCCAACCTGGGAAATCCAATTCTCCACAATACAAAGACTGAAGGAAATCAGATAGGCTTTTTTCTCTGTTAGTCTGAGTGCTGAAGGGATGCCTCTGACCAAGGAATTAAAATAGCATTGGACTACTCAGAAAAAGCATCTCTGACCAGAGATATTACAACTCAAAAATAAGCTTCTCAAAAGCAGACATTCTTAGAGATTTATGCTCTGTATTTAGGGAAATGCTGCTTTGGAGATTTGGCTAACATCAAATGTATTACTCTCACGCACCAACCCTTTCACTCCTTCTGCATGAGCCCATCCCTCTTGGACTGTAAAAAGCATCAGAAGACACTGTTTATTCAAAAGCCAGTTCTCATCTCGCAAAACCCATTGTATGTTGCCTTCTAAAATCAAGTTGCTCCTACTTCAGTGTTTTGGTTTGAAATACATATACATTTTATGTCTGCAAAATGATGTTTCAACTATTCCAGCTGTAGCGCAGGCTGACAAAGCTCTTTGTTTTCTGATGTGTCCACTCTCTGTTTCCTAATTACATATCGGATTATTTGCTTGATAGTAGTATAGGAGATGAAAACAGAGAGGTGATCTATTGAACATTTTCCATTTCATTACACTTGACTAACAAGCTGCTTTTTGTCTGCAGCAAACAACCTTCCATTCACATCACAGTGCAGAGGAACTCGCTCATCTCTTCCTTCCACCCATGCTGTCAAGGGGCTTGGAGGTCTGCAGTCCATTGTTCTCATATTATAAACCTTATATAAATGATTCTGCTATAGCTGTGATATCACAGGCTATTAAATAGTTATAGCTTACCTATTCCAGAGCATTTCCCTTGTCAAGAGAGGGTTGTCTCTGTTTCAGCTGGAATTCTTCAGTCGGAATGCCCTATATGAGCATCATCTTGCTTATTAATTACATTTTCATGGCTTGGTAAGCCAGCATGTGCTACTGGTTTGCAGTGAGCACAGAACTAGTGGACAGGTGAGCAGCTTCACTCAGGCAATAGCCTTTTGAAGACATGAAGACCCCAAGAATTAGGAATCTCTTGGAGGGAGGAGAAAGGGGAAGCCTTCAGTAGGCACCCTGTACCAGTTTGCTTACTCTATCCAGAACCCAGCAGAGAAGTAAGCTTGGAAGCAAGCACTGAAAATATTTTGTGATATTCCCAACATAAACTAGTAGATGCAAGATCTAGAAGTTCAGCTCAAATACTCTAACATTCTATTCTTAGAACTGAACCTTAAAAGATACACACTCTCATTTTAACTTGGGAGAATAGCGTACGTTATTCTTGCTTAGCATATTTCCATATTGTCTTTCTTATTTCTATTTTTTTTTAATACAGAACTAAATGCAGATATTACCACTGCCGAATTTCGGATCAAGTATTTCTTTGTCTTGATCAGGAAGCTATTGTCAAGGGCTGGCAGAATGCTACACCAGAACGTCTTGCACTTCTGCTTCCACAACAGAAGCACAGACAGCACTGGCTTTCACAGATTTAAGAGACACGAGTTGTGTTCAAGCTCTAGCTCTGTCCCTGTGTATATTATGACATCATAATGGCTACATCAGCTGTAATAAAAAATGAATTCCCTTGACATATATTACCCGTAAGTGCAGCCTAGTAAATAAATGATTCATGCAAGTTCAATTACAAGGGTATGATGTCTATAAATGCTAAATACCTGCACGACAGCAACAGTAAGGAAATGAACCCATGCAGCGTTAAAAATGCCTTCCAGCTAAAAATGTGACCACACCTTTTATCTTTTTTTTTTCCCCTCCAGAGTAGAATTTCAATTCTTATTATGAATAAATTTAAGAATAGAACTAGGTCACTTTTGCTACAGTGGTGGTAAGAAAATCTTTTTAAGAACTAGAACTCCCACTGAACTTAAGACTCCACCTCCTGCCCTTCTGTGAGTTAAATTATTAGTAGTAGTTTTTTTTTTTTAATCTACACATGACAACATATACCCATATACTCTAAAAATAATGTATGTTGTATGCATGTATTTCATTTCTTGAGCATATAAGATGACAAAAAACAGTTCCTTATATTCTTACAAGTGCTTATATGAAGCTTAATTCCTCACAGAAGTAGAACAGTCTCTAGGTAGGTAGTCATAACCAACCCTAAATCACGCATAGCTGGCAATCTTAAGCAAATGACTAAGTTAACATACATCCTAAGAGACAACCTTTTGTGGTAGAAATTTGATGACTTTACCAGCAAAAACTAATTTATAGATGGACTTGCAGTAACACTCTCAGTGTCTTAGGCTGGAAGTAGTAGTTACAATAGTACAAGATATACCCTGTGAAGATCGCTATGCTATGAGTTCAGAAGCTAACTTCAATAATCAGGGTAGTTAATCTCAAAAGCAATGCATATTAGACAAAGAAAAAGAATGACATGACAGGTTTGCTGGTGCCCACACACACATTCACCCACCAATGAAGTAAGTACAGTCATGTGGACCAACCACCCCATCCACCTAAGTTTGCTCCCTGTCTCTACTAGGGGACAGCACAAGATGTTTAAAAGCAGTCTTTCTAAGGGCATCAGCGTATGGCTGATGAGTCGCTGCCACATCAGGTCTTATGCCAGTATCCCTCACAAGGTAAAGATCATAGCACATTTACCTACTACTGGTATATATTGTCATAACCAGTGGCAACTTTAGACATGTTAGATATACTTAAACAAATGAAGTGTGGCAATTTGTTAAACTCTTGTTTTTCACAGTTTCCTGTGAAACAGGTTCTAGAACTAAAATTAATGTTGCATGAAAGAGCTTCCTATCTTCATCACAAATTTCCTGCCTTCTGATGTTCCTTTGCTTTTGTACTATGTGACAAGAAAACCAAAATTCCATGGCCTACCTTCTCCAACTCATTCATATTTCTGTTCATTAGATTTTAACTCTCATAGAAATCCTCAAAACACTCATCCAGTACTGGCAATGCAGCCATGGACACCTTTGTGCCATGGATGAAGGTCAAGCAATTATTTTGTATTTTTTAAGATTTGACTTTGCAATAAACAGCATATCTTAATGTGTTATATGTTACTGCATATAATTGCATTTGCAATACAATTGGAAAAACAGACAATAAATTGCAAAATTCCTTGTCATGCAGACAAGGAATGAAGCCTCTGTTCATTGTAAGAAATTATTTTTTATGACATATTCTTGAAATGTCTTTAGCCCAACAGAAAGGGCAGATGCCTTTCGGATGGATCAAATCTTTATAATGCAGCAAATGAGAAATGCAAATGTCAGTTTGCTTATTTTGGTGCTATTGCCATGGAATTAGAAAGAATAAACTATTTATTTATTTTTTTTTAAGTTGTCTAGCAGAAGATGAAATGCACTGTGAATGAAATAAACATTTGTGAGAACAAGGACAGAGTTCAAATTGTCACTCTACAAGGAAATATATACACATTTACATTCAGAGTATTTGAGTCCAAAAGGGTGAGGATTGACATTCAGAGGATATTTTTACTATGAGCAATAATGAGGGAAAATGCCTCTTCTAGGTTTGAGGCGTATTTGATATTAAAACACCACGAGACAGCTGCTGAACATGAAAATAAAGTTGCAGTACATTTTGTTCACTTCTTTACCATATGGCTGTAAACTATTAGAACTTACAGCATCTGCTACAGAAAATCTTAGAACAACAAATCCTTAAGACATTATAAGTGGGACTGCTCAACTTCTTGCTTAAAAAAATATTACACTTGATTACGCATTTCCCCTATACTGTACTGAAAATTTACTAGGAATGATTATTCATAAAATATCACTGCATCATTATTTATTAATGAATTTGAAAGTGACACCATCCCCCCCCAAACCACTTTTTCACACGTGCACAACTTGATTCTAACCAGACACAAAATATAGAGGACGCAAATAATCTGAACTCTTCCTTAGTTTACAAGCATTTAGTATACAACAGCCAAATGATCTGAACTGCATGGTATTTAACTGTTTTTATACATGAAATACAATTCAGTATCTCTGCCAAATTTTATGTAGCAGTAATAATGTTTTCTGATATGCATATTTCTGCCCAACTCTTAAAAGGATTTAAATGCTGATCCTTAAACTCACCTCCCCTGAAAATTGTACCATATTGCAGCATTTATCTTTACAGACTCCAGAAACAATTTTTAATTTCACTTTTTTTTTTTAAAGGAGTTACTACTGTACAGCTATATTAAAAGCAAATATAAGCAATCAACTTAGACCCCATGTGTAAACACAAGGTACCACTATCAACACTGCATACCCATTTTTTTTTTTTTTTAAAGGACAAAAAAATCTGGTAAATTTTGTATATGCTTTGCTTTTAGTTTAGAACTATAGTTAATTTGGTGTTGGTCTAAGACAGTGAGGCCCCCTAAATATCCTTGCAGGGACAATTGGAGGAATCATACAATTGGCTTTTATTACTTCAGTGTTCTCCAACGCAAGTTCATGCATATGCGTTAATGTCATCCACTCCAAAAAGCGCATTTCTACACACACATTTTCTTCACATGTCCACTCTTGGAGAATTGGAAGGTACTCAAGGCTCAGATGTACCTTGGGTTCTCCAGGAACTTCTTTGCACACAATGTGTACATCATGTTACACCATACCTTAAACTTCTCAGCATGCCACAGCCATACCTTCTGCCATTTTCCTCACAAGGGTACAGGAACAGGGTTATGAGAAGGCTATGGGAAATCAGTTAAGGAAAGGCAAAGTTGTTCACACATCTCTGTCTTCATGAAGATGCACCAAAACCTTTCACAACTGTGTTCTTGCTACCAGTTGTGGCAATATTACAGTTCTGAATTGAAAACCTGAATTTGGATTTGAACAGTTTTGTTCCAAGAGACCATACTCAAATGTTATAGAAACACATAAAAACAGGTCCACCCCTCTCCCCCCTCAAATACTTTCATAACCCACTCAAGGAATGACCATCCTTTCTAAAATAGCAAAGAATACAGCTTTATTTTCACTCAGACTCAAGTGACACCAAGCGCTTACTGCTCTAATGGAGAAGGAATGTCCCCCAGCGATTTTGCTTTTAGAGGATGGGCCTCCTAAGACTCCTGAAAAAGTCAATGGGAAGGAACTAAACTCACCTGCTCTGACCAATTGTCTAAGGGAGTTCCTCTCTGCTTACTCACTGTAGAGAGAAACTAGGATGATCAAAACCACTTGGTGAATACTCAGTGCAAATATCTTCTAATTACGAACAGATGTTACTACAGCCTGGACAGACTTTGGAATGAGATGGCTCCAGAGAGGAGCAAACCCGCAGAAATCTTCATCCCCTGTGTCCTCTCATTCCATAAGTACTGTCTGCTAGCAAGCATAGCTTCAGTTTTCCCAGGAGACTATATCTAACCAAATGATAAGTTAACATTATTTTAAAGATGTTCTCAGTCAGAATATTCAATATTCTAATTAATATCCCTCTAAGATTTTTCTTTGTCAATTATTTCATTTCCTAATCCTCTTCCCTGATACTTGGCAAGGTTTTTCAGTCTACACTGTACTTGTGCAGATATTTAAACCAGAATTAAGGTAGCACGAGTTGTATTAGCAGGCCTAATAGATATACCAAGCATTTCTGCTGCTTTAAGATTAAATGATCAAGTTCTTCACAAAACTAAGCTTTAGAATTTTTATTAAAAATTTCTGAAATTAAGATTTACCAGACAGATCTGGAAGGCAAGTTTCCAAACAGCAAAGAAACACTAATGCCAGAAATACTTAGTGCATGAAGATAGTAGCAGGGGAAGTAAAATGGCTCTAGACTGTATTTTTCACATGTTGGTATCAGTGTTCAGATTGTCCAATGATTCAGCTAATCTTTTTAATGACACTTTGCAACAGGCAATTGTAAAGGTGATCTGGCTGTTGCAGTAATAGGCAATCTGACTCGTCTGATATGGCAGCTATTTTCTAAACCATCATTATATCTGTAAGGGTATCAGTTTTGAAACTAGCAGTTTATTGCTCCAGATGACCTGTTTCAAATGTGAAACATACCTTTTTCTCATGCCCATCAGATTTGCATCTCTATTTTCTTCTTATCCATTTTTCTTTTGCAAGTCAAAGTGACCTTGTACATTAGCAGTATTCAATATGGCAGAACTTTACACTAAAACATCAATATTATAAGTGTGGATTTGCCATGCAGTTCTACCTCTGAATAAAACATGCCAGTATTTTACTAAAATAAGTTCCACCACTGGAAATAAACACCAAAAGCAATACCCTTCCATACAGCATTCCTTTTATTTTCAGAACTCTGCTTCTTAAGAAAGATCAGCAATTGACTGATTACTTTGCAACCTTACCGAGCCTGATAGAGTCACACTGTGATAATGGAACTATCAATGCAGTTATAATGTACTTACACTCTGTAGATAGCTGTTTCAAATGGAGCAACGGTCCCTTCCAGCCCAATGCTTTGCTGCAAGTCTAAAAGGCCTAGTAAAGACTGAATATATACCTTTAAAAAGAGTTACAAAGAGGTTTCACTGACCACTAATCTTTGTGCTACATTAAATATTGCCAATGCCACTTTTCCACCCCTGACATTTCCTTTCTTCACATCGAACAGTGAATTTTATACTGATTTTCCATGGAGAAACCCAAAGTAATAAACATCATCTTCAGTGTATTATCCTTCTTTATATTACTTTGCAGTAACAATACAGCTAATAGTTAGTAAGTGACCATGTTCCATCCTATTAGCAAGTTATAAAGGTGAGGATTTTTATACAGGAGTTACTTTACATGGCAGACCAGCTAAACTGTACCATGACAATATAATTTATGTCACAAAAGGTACTTATCTAGATGCACAAAGTTGTGACAACGGGTAGCATTTACATAAGTGCATCAACAGGGGGATGCTTAAAACCAAGAGGGATATAGGCCCCAATCTCATTAGCTATATCCAGAACAGAGAAACAAAACCAGACTCACTTCTGGTCCGAGTGCAAGGGGCATGACTCAGCCAAGATCCAAACAACTGGACTCTCTTCATCCCCAAAATAGTGGATTCATTCACTGTGCCTACTTTATTCCTCCAGTCTAACCTTTATCATTTAGGGGCCTAGATAAGCAACGTATTCATCTAAGACTTTACGACTAGACTGTGGAGATAAACTGGCATCTCTGGAGATCAGTCTGTGTTTACCTCAAGTAGAGTGCTCTGGCATAGATGCTGGTTGCCTTAGAGACTCTAAAGGGATCTTATTCTAAACACATCTTATGTGTTTAGATTAAATTTCCAATTAAATGTCTTAATTCAGGTGGTGAAGCTATGCAAAAGGAACCCTGGCTCAACAGAACTTAAACTTGTTTGAAAGTTTGATTTAAAGTCAGTTTCATTTTTATCTCACTAGCAATTCACAGTGCATCCAAATAAAGCATCTTTAATGTAACATTTCTAAGACCACGATTCGGTGTTTTTGTTTTGTTTTAAAAAAAAGTTAAAGAGTGTTAGAACATTAGTTGTTCTTAGGTTGGCCCGGTCTGGTGAAGGTCACTGTACAGTATTTAATGTACTAACTGGAATTCATTGAGAATTTATGGAGAATGACAAAATATGAGACAGGAGGGCAAACAGCACCTATCCTTACAACTGGAAAAAGCAATAGGAAAGTAGTGAAAAGCAGTCTGCTTTCAATAACTTGAAAGATACTGAAACAAATTATTAAACAATCAATTTTTAAAGACCTTAAGGATAATAATGTGATAAGGAACAGACAGCATGGATTTTCCAAGAAGAAATCAGTCAGACCAATCTAATTTCCTTCTCTGACAGACCAACTGGTCTAGTGGATAAGGGACAGGCAGTAGTGAAGTCAGGCTATATTAGCTCTAAAGCTCTTGATGCTGTCACACATGACATTCTCAGAAGCAAAAGAGGGAAATATAGTTGAAATTGAATTAGTATAAGTTGTGTGCACAATTTAAAGGATAGTTACCAGTCATAACTCTAGTTGTTCTCTGTCAAGCTGAGAAAAGATATCAAGGAGATCTGCAAGGATTTGTCTGAAGTCCTGAAAAATCTTCTATTTTCATTTATGTTTTGGATGATAGATTAGATTGTATATGTATAAAACACACATTAGTGAGTTGACAGTTTTATGCAATGTTAATGGTAGCTTTAAAAATAAGAAGTACCTTGATGAACTTGACAAACCATCCACACAAATACATGGGAAACAACTGGCTAGACACCCATACTTCAAACGTTTGGGGTGATAGCATTTTACCAGGAAAAAAGAGAGACGATGACAGCTGAAATAGTGAAATTGTTACAGACAGGTGACAATTGTTTTCTGTATTCACTGACCATAGGACAAGCTGCACTCAGCTTAATCTGCTATCTGTGAGAAGGCTGGAGGAAAAAAAAAAAAAAACAACACATACAACACCCCCACACTGCAGTAAAGTAACAAGTCTTTCCAATGCTTTTTTTGTCCAGTGAGATTGGGAAAAGCTCATCATGGGAGGTTTTCCAGATTGGTTAGTATCTGTCAAAGATAGTGATATGCCCTACCCTATCTTGGAGCAGAGGCCTAAACAAGAGAAATTCTTGAGGCCTATTCTGGTATTCCTTGTTCTAGTATCTCACAAAAGTAGGAATAGTGTCCTGCATCTATGGCTGTTCTCAGACTGGGCTTTCATTGGGATATGTGTCACCGTCACCTCAGTTTCCATCTCCCTTTTTTCGTTGTTTTGTTTTATTTATTTTTTTTTAATTCCCCTGAAAGCCAGTAACAACCCCTAACAAGCAAGATAATAGAAGTCACATTTGTACACTTTTGAATTACCACTAATTCAGTATTCCATTTCAGCTCCAAAAGGACACAGCTTAGGCACAAGAGCATACCAGGAAGCAGTGGCAACTTGTTAAAACTAGCTGAAAGATAAAGTGAGTTGTGGGTTTGGTCTGCATTAAGAATTAATGAATAGATTTGACTGCAGGATCAAAGAAAATATACAAAAATCCTTCAACAGTAAGTATAAAGTTGGCAAGGAAATTAAATGAAGCTTGCTGCATTTCTCTATTCACCTTACACTTGAGCAAAAAGCTTTCATTTCATGGGTATCAGATTGAAACTTCTAGAAGAAACTCTTCCGTAAAATTCATGTGAAAACTTATGACAAAGTGTTCGTGCATCACATTGTTTATTTTTCTCAGATGAAAATGTCTATGTTAAATTCCTGTTTTAAAACAATAAATATGTTGATAATCAAACATTAAGGTGTTAATCTGTTCCGTGATGAATAAAAATGTACTCTGAACAAACAGCTCAGAAGACTGACCTAGTGCTAGTCACACAAGAGCAGCTTACATGCCAGAGGAACATCCTTTACAGGGAAGGGGGAGAGGGATTTTCCCCATCACGGTGATTTTAAAATGGAATGATACATACTGAAGAACAAGGAACTGAGGGAAAGGACTTTATGCATTTATGACAGCTGCCACAATATCCCACTATTTTGTGACTTAGTTGAAATTGGACAATAAATCAATAAACCCCTAGCTGATTGCTACCTTCAGTGAAATACAATGAAGCATAATTTAAAAGGTGATTTTTAGGGGTAATTCTCTGGAGTTTTTACGACACACATTTGAGGTTTATTTTCTTTTCCCCCATGAAAAATGTGTCAAACCTGTGTGCAAGATTGGGAAAGTTTTCATTCAAACAACCTGCCTCTCTCCCTGTCTTCAGCTATCTCTCTTTCAAGCCATAATACTATTATTTTGGGGCTAGGTTTTCAGATTTGAAGTCATACTGACTTTCATAGAAGAGCTTATAGTGCAAAAAGTAATGCCTGTTCATCACATGCCAGTCAGCTGGGTCCTGCTTTCAACACACTTTTTTGTTGTTGTTGTTTTGTTTTAAAAAACAGCAGACCCCAGCAGCCACATGCTTCAATCAGACCAAGCACTTTGTGTTCTGAAATAGAGGTCATACCAAAAAACCCTGACCTCCCTTCCTAAAGAAGGAAAAATACACTATATTTTAAGAGTGCCGTTCATTCTCTTTCAATGTTTTAAAATGGTTTTGTCATACAATTTCTTGAGCTAGAATTAATCAGGACAACATTTTAAATACGACTACTCAAAGCAAACCTATGCAGTTCTACTGTCCCATCACTCGCATTAGTAATGTAAGTGGATAGGTAAATTTTAGATTTGTAAATTTTAGATTTATATTTTAAATATGCCCCATATTATTCCAAAATTACATTCCAAGGTCAATATCAAGTAACATTACCTTCAAAAAGAGTTAAGTACAGCTTAAAAATGAGCATATAGTTCAGCAGATGGACGGTTCATTTGCTTAAAGTCCAGGCGTTTGAGTTCTCTGTCATACTCACATATATCCTTAAGTGCACTTACAATGCAAATGCTGTCTTGTCTCTAATTTTTTTTATTAAACCCAAAATATGATTTGGCCCAATCCAACATCACAGTATGTTTGATAATCTCCCAAGAAGATAATCTAGATCTAGTAAATATTTGTAATTTTGCTTTGTGTACCATAATAGCCAAAAAGAGATGAACTTTCAGTCCCACACATTCTCAAGAATACAGTTTGACTTATCAAGCAATCTCTAGATTGACTTGGTTAAGTATTTGGCAGGGTATTAGCAAAAGTTGGACTCAATTCAATTCAAGCTTCAGTTGCTTTAATCAATACAGAGTTTGAAGGCTTTCATTCCAGGGGATGGCAAGAGGAGATCAGAACTAGCGACTTGACAAAAGCAGCAATCAGCTGTCTGCTGTGTTAGTAGAGAATATNAAAAAAAAAAAAAAATGGCAAACCACATCAATGACATAGAAAACAAACACCGATTAAGAAATTAAGGTTTTCCTGTAAGTGTACTGGCAGGCATGATGCGGGTAATTCATTAACTAATATATGAAGGAATAATTATACGGGTAAATTTGATCATTCTCTGCAATGCGCTATGACTTTATAATATTTGAAAATCCCACATGTACATTCCAGATGTACAAAGCAGAACCTTTAAAAATTCATCCTAGCCTTAAAAGAGAGCATATTTTCTATTAAGCAACAAATCTGAATTTACAACAAACCACAGCTTCATTCCAGAGAAAGGGTCACCAACCTTTCCATGGACATGAGTAACTTCTAAATTTCAGATTGAACCGTGATCACAACTGGAGAAATGCAGACAGCGTATACAAGTGAAGTGACACACAAAACAGTGTCAATCAAGCTGATGTTTAGGTGACATGCCTTTCACTCTATGTTCAGAAAGCTGTTGTGATCCTGAGACAAATTCTTTCAAATGCTCAGTACTCACTGGCATTCTTTGTTCTAGGATATCAGACAGGATTTACAAAGTGAAGACATAGGTTAATCCACAAGGTCAGATATACATCGCAAAAAAATTCACAGAGGAGGATAATTGCCCTTTTTTACTGCACTCTCTTCCCACTAACTATACTGATTACTTTAATATTTTATAAAGAAATTGCAATAGAATAATAACATTCTTCCATATGTAAAGTTACACTGATTCAACCAAAACGTATGACTTAATTCTGCAGTTTTAAAACAGTTCAGTTGAACAAGTGCAAAATTTGGAGGATGTTCATATTTTGGTTTAATCCATGCTAATATATAGTATTTTAATACTATAGTGGTTTTAATACTAGTAAGGAACTCCTTTACACTAAGAAATAAATTGAAAGAATAAAGAAGAGAAGAATGAAAGAACAGAAGCTATACTGTTTTTCACTTTATAACAATAAGTTTTTCCCCACAGGACAACTGAGCTGCAAATAGATCCCACTTGTCAGGAAAAATACGAGCAACTTCTTTTAAGTTAGTTGTGAATTCCTGGTGCAACAATTTGCATTATACACAAAAGCGAAAACGTACATCTGCCCAACCGGCAGTGCATAAAGGGAAAAAGAAAAATGTCAGTTTTATCTGCCTAATGTCAGTATCAGTGAAACTGAAAGTATATGTGATTATGTGCCTTCAGCTTAATGATTTCTCAGTGCATACAGGGACCGATTTTCAGAGTAAAATAGGAGACAGAAAAGCAAACTCCTCCAAATATGAAGTAAAGTGTTCCATTCTAGGAAGGCATCATCTCCACACAAATTTTTACCTATTTAAATAAACTAGTTCAGATAAACCACTGTAAACCCATGTTCAGCACCCTCGAGCACGTGCATTTTAATACTGTGAATGGATTGCTTCTTGGATCATGGGGAGAAAGGAGGAGATTTGGTCAGTTGTTTTGACAGTCAATTGGGCAGTTTTCACTATTCTGCACACCAAGTTCATGTTTCCTGGTATGGCCAAGAACCACGTGAACACAAAAACCGGTCACAATCAGCTGGCTGTGAAAGACCAGGGAGAGGAAAACAAATGTCATTCCTTATACTTTGTCACAAATTATGACCATACACTTAACACAAATGAACACATGGTAGGCAAAAAACAGTGCGAAGACATATTACAAACATGTCAACAAATTGGAGATATTAAGGGACCCTATTCAGATGCTGCAATGCCCATGAAGAAAGAAACATGAGCAATCTTAGCTGTAGCACTGGTGGTTTTTTTT
>VXAA01002248.1:498321-540229 GCA_013399115.1 Anseranas semipalmata | reverse complement strand
GGGAGGAGGCAGAAGAGGGTGGATGGGGGAAGGTGTTTTCAGTTTGCTTGTAGTTTCTTACTGTTCTAGTCCACTAGTGACAGACAATAAATTATATTAAATCTCCCTATGCTCTGTCTGGTTTGCCCATGATGATAGTTGGTGGGTGATTTCCCTTTCCTTATCTCAACCCTTGAGCCCTTTCCATCATATTTTCTCCCCTTTTCCTTTGAGAAGGGGGAGCAAGAGAGTAGTCGCGGTAGAATTCAGCTGCCCAGCAGAATAAAACCAGCACACTCACTACTTATTGCCTTTATATATCTGCACCTATTCTTATTTCTTCCTCATTTTAACTTAAACCAGCTCTTCTCTTTCACCTCACAGTCTAGCCTAGCTCATCTCCAGTCCCCTTTGCCCAGAAAGCATAAACAGAAACCTTGAGTGACTAAGATTTTAGGTATTCCTTCATCAGACCATATAGTCATGAAAGCCTAACATGTATCTGGATGGCTTGCTTTGAACCCCTCCTCAACTTTCCACCCGGCAGAGCTTATCCTGAGATTATATTCTTAAATAGGAGGTGTTATTTCTTTTGGAGGTTAATGCATCAATACAGTTCCTAGAATCAAAAATCTCATCAGTAACAGCAAATATATTTGATGTCTTAGAGGCATGCAGAAAGACCCTGTTTTCATTTGTGCTTATTCCTTCCTCTTGCATTGCATTTTATTGTGAGGACTAAACCTAGCAAGTGGAGTATTTACGGTCTGACAAAGGCAAGCTGAAATAGCATAAAGATGCAGGGAAAAACCAAACGTGTCTGCCTGCCAAATTCTTCAAACTGATCTGAAAATTCCAGGTGTTTTATTCTACATAAAACAGCTTTACAGAACACCTACAAGAATAGCTTTGTCTGTGATAAAGCTGCTCATATGTGATAATGCTCTGCAGTTTCAGTTTTCAGCATTAAAACTTGTTTTACTGGCTTCATTTTGCAGCACTGCATTACTCTGTATGACTCACAAAATGAACAGGCAGACATGAAACGCTCTAGAAATTAGTTTTAAGAAGAGGACAAATGAGATCAAAGAACACAATCTACATCACATTTTGTTGAAAGCACATTCAGCCATTAGATCAAATATTCTGTGTCACATTCTCCTGTAATTTCCAAAGCAACTTCTTTCCGGCAGAGATGAAGCACTTCCTATACTTTCTGATGTGTTATGATAAAGTCAGACTGATTTAAAAGATCAGTTCTCGTTTCACCAAAAGCCCACAGTCATAACCAAAGACTTGAAGATGTGCTAGCTATCCAGAAAACGTTAAGAGGTATTCCAAAAAGGAAAGTCGGAAACTGTCACGCAAAATGTTGTGGCAAAAGTTTGTAAGGAAGGGAATTAATGCTTCAAAGCCAACCCAGTGATGCTATGATTGTGCAGTGAACCAGCAGGTGTAGATAAAACCTCAGCATCTCCATCAGATGTCCTGTCTCTGCCACCAAGCACCTTTGCACACTGGACTGAGCACACCAGGCTGTTTCATGGAAGTGAGAGAGGCTTGGCCCCAGCAGTTCTTACAACCAGCTCAAATACAGTGGTTTTTTTTTTACCTTTTTTTTTCTTTTTTTTTAAACCAATTCCAATTTCCAGTAGCAAGGAAAGGTTTGAGGTTTCAGGGATATTTTCCCAAGTAGAGGGGAAGCAGTTATTAATATATTCACTAAGATTTGCAATGTCTATTAATTTTTCTGTTCACCAGCTTCCCTTTATTTTCAGAAGGTCCACACACCAAGAACTAAGAAAGCTCATTCTGCAAATTGCTTATTTCCCTTTAACAGGCAAGGCTGACTACAACATTTCATTGACTTCATCAGATACTCCTCTGAAAAAATCATACTGAACATTTACGACTAAGAACTTCATTTTAGGTACATGGCTCCTAAAAAAAATCAAATAAAATTAGAATATAAGACTGTGGTGAAGAGCCAGTGACTACGCTGTAAATTGAGAAAATGTATAAGACACTTCCAAAATTGAAAAGGGTGAAAGGCAAAGTAACAGTTACAGCACACCACTGCTTTAAAATAAATAAATAAATAAATCGCTTGCTTGTCTATAAGACAAAGTACACTGCTGTTTGTTAAATGCACTAATGGAGCTGCTTATTATTATTTAACTTCTAAACAAGAAAAAGACCATTAGTCACAATATAGAGTAATCACATTAAAACTTCAATTTGCAAAAGAATCTTTTTAAAAAATATTGCTGTTCTTTCAAGTACACTGTACTTTCTATGACCAATTCCAGAGCAAAATACAGTGAATTATTTGAAGCTAGAAAGTTTAAAGATCAGCTTACATAAATACGAGACTAATTACACTATCCAGAGCTCTGCAAGAGCAGAGCCATTATTCTAAACAGATAACTCAAGAGCCACAAAATCTTCTGGGGAAAACTTCAGCTGAGGACTGGGCAGTGTACATTCAGCACAGAGCCCAGAACACAAAGCAGCGCATTCAATTGTACAAACCCACAGGAAAACAAACTGGAAGATGTTCTTCTTCATGGACTGCAGAGCCAGGCTGCACCTACCCACTCAGTCATGCAGGTCATGCACTGAGGAGTACACCAAGTACACAGATGCATCCCAGATGAGGGAAATATCTTGGATACAGTGGGCAAGGCAAACAGAGTCACAGAGCCTCCATGTAAACAGGGAGCTCCCCTCCCTTCCTGCATTTCCACAGAAGCACCCTGTTGTCTCATTGACAACTGATCAGTGATAATGCCCGTATGGCACCAGACACAGGGCTGAACAATGAAATGGGTCCTCCTGAGGTGCCACTGCCTACCATGCAGGTACCAGGTGCCACTGCCACCCCAGCACTCTGTTCTTCCTTGATCTTCACTGAATCCAAAGACAGAGAATCAAAGTTTGGGTTTGGACGGGGATAGCGCTGGGAGACTTCAGGCAATTCTGTGAGTGCAGCTAACAAGCAGCCAGCAGACACAGCAGTTTGTGCAGCAGCCTTTGGCTCCGCTTTGGGAAACTTCAGCATCTTCTGGCTTCGAGGTCCATGAGCACTGGGAAATGCCTGGCAGCCCTCTGAGGGACTTGAGGGTACCTGCTGCTGTCAGGCAAGGACAAAGGTAAGGGAGACCAATAGGGTGTGGCCCCAAGGAAGCTTTAGAGGCCTCTAAATGAGCTCTAGGGGCTTCTAACAAGCACAGTTAGCTGACCTTTGACCAAGGGTGCTGGGAGCCTCTGTTGCAGCTGCCCCCCCGATTAGGGAAGAGGAGCCAGATGTGCCTACCAGCAATGAACCTAGACCACCTAAACCACACAAGGCAGCCTGGAAGCAGCAGCAAGTCATCACAGTCAGCCGCTCCCTGCTGCAGGGGACACAGGCACCCATCTGTCGACCTGATCTATCAACGAGGGAGGTTTGCTGCCTGTCCGGGTGCAGATCAGGGATGTTGCAGAAGCACTGCTGAAGCTGGTCCAGCCTTCTGACTATTGTCCCCCGCTCTTACTCCATGTGGGTGCAAGTGATAGTGCCAGGGGAAACCTAGGCAGTATCAAAAGGGACTACAGAGCTCTGGGGACAGTAGTCAAGGGCATGGGGGCCCGGGTGGTGTTCTCAATCCTGCTGATAAGGGGAAAGGATGCGAGAAGGAGGGCACTGATAGGACAGGTCAATAATTGGCTGTAGAACTGGTGTCGACAACAGGGGTTTGGGTTCTACAACCCTGTTTGAGGATTCGCCAAAGGTGCCAAAAGGGAAAAAAGCTTGTGGTCAGAGAGTACAGAGACGTGAACATCTGCAACAGCTCGTGGTCTGCTCCTGCACAACACGAACTTTATTTGGGGTGTCTCAGGTTCCTCCGATCAACCCCTACAAAAACACTGTAAGATATAGCCAGAAATATAGGACTGGGCTTCTTATCACTTGGGATAATAAAGTCCATTAAAATTTCATAAATACAAAAAAGGTCAATAATTAATAAAGGTTTCATCAAGTAGGAAGTGTACAAAATAAAAGTGAGGCTGCAGTAACACTCCACATGATATTATTCAACTATTTAGATAAATGTGGTTTAACTTTTTCTGATAGCTCATAACATCCTCGATATAAATTGTAGAATATTTTGTACATATGATGAAAACTTAATGACTTATCACTATGCCTTCTGCTTTTGAATCTTGGCTAGGAAGTGGGAAGAATCCATCTCTTTTAATCTAAATAATGAATTGTGCAAATTAGGAAAGTATGGATTAGAAAGACTCCGCTATATTTCCTGAGAACACCACAACACGGAAAATTAAACTGGAATTAATGAACTTGAGATAACTCGCATATTTTAGTGGAGTTTACACAAGTAGTTTATCCTCTTGTCTTGCATAATCAGCCCAGGCCTGTTTCTACCTACGCTGTGTTGCCATCATCTGGACTGTCTGCAGCAGTGATGGGCTGATATGTAAGGAAGCTTAGGGAAAGACAGCTTTCATAAAGACTCCCTAAAACAGCATTTACGCGTGTAAAATGAAAACAAAAAGTATAATTGATTTCTTTGCCGCCCTCCAAAGGACATCGAAGTAGCAGAGTAGGCTGCCACTCTCAGCATTCCCACGCAGCTCTTCATGGAGACACGGAGCCATATTGCAAATAGAGACACACAGCATCACAGAGGAGCTACGGTTCCAATTAGGACAAAGTCAGCCACTCTAGGCAATAAAACAACAGGAGGCATCACAACATCGATACCTGAGAAATACTGCCACTTGTTATCTAACCATATCGCTCACTCAAAACATTACCCAGGAGATTCAGAGCCAACCTAAACACTTCAGAAGCCATCCAGAGCCGTATGGCACAGCATTCTTTCATACCTCAGGAGTAAAAGTTAGCCAGAGCCTTCTGACAAACTAAAATGATTTATTATCACAAAGCAGAACTAATGCATTCTGCTTTACAACTCTCCTGGTAGTCTAGGAGAGACATAGCATTTATTACCCACAGTACATAATGCCCACTGCAGAGCTCTGTATTATTCATAAGACTTGGCTTTTTTGTGCCATCATAATGCTGATAAATTATGAAAAAATGCATATTTTATTTCAATTTCTAACATATTTTGGTATACATATTAATCCATCATGTTGCTGCAGGAGGAACAAGCATTACTGCTGACAGCTGTTGACATGTTCACCTATAGGGAGAGGAAGCAAAAAGGGCTGCAGAGATCGTCCTCACTCACAGCTATCATTCCACTTTAATCGCTTAATTCTTCCAGGTTTAGTAGTTGGAGAAGGCAATGGAGAAATGTCAGTGCTACCAGAATCAGGGAGTGATGAGTGATGAAACAGTACAAAGGGTAAAAAAAATAAAAGTGGAAAGTGGTATTCACAATTTTCTCTTCAAAGGCACAAGTAGATTTCTGCTACAGAGCAGCTTGCTTAAATGAATTTTGTTTCCTAGATGAAGGTGAGGTCAATTCTAAAGGAGCTTCTGTAGGTGCTAAGTGACACAACTACAAACACAGGCAGGGCTGACAGGAAACAAGGAGAGTTATTTCAGCTTCTTTAGCTGGCAGTGCTCCATTTCTTCCTTTTTCAGCTGGAGATAACGTGAGCATGTACTGCAGAGGGCCCCTCCTCCCCGGCTCATCAGTCCTAATTAAAACCACCTTGCTAAAAATATTACAGTACCTGAAAACACAACACCCTTCCCTTAAACCCACTCAATTATTCACATAAGCATCATCTGTATTGATAGACAAATATGAGCTGAACTAACTACTTGACTCCACCTGTATTACTAAATTGTTTTACATGAGCCTTGACCTGACGTTAGCACTTTCGGTGCTTCCACAGCAGATAATTTAACAGGAATAGCCCTATCCGTACTGCAGTATCATGACAGCTGTAGTGTCTTTCTATCGTTATTGTTTAACACCATAAGCACAATCATCTGAATTATTACCATAAAAAAATATTGGCACTCACAAACCCCAAAACTCTGCCACCCCTAAACTATGGTTTGGAAGGTTTAAATCCTCCCATTTGCCATACCGTGTATTATTCCATTTTGTTTTTAACTTGAAACAACTACTATCGATACAAAGTGCAACTCAGTTCCCTGCTACTTCATTTTTATTCATTAAAGTATATGTGTTACTAATATTTACTGAAAGATCACAGCACAAGGCCAACAGAAAATGCTCTACTTTCATCTGCAGCACCCACATCGCATATGTAAGGTGAGCCCTTTTATCTGCACGAAGATAATCTGTGGGAAAGGCCTACGCCTGACACACGGCCATGGCTTTCAGATCTGAGACCATTAACATAATTAGCTCTGGAGCAGATGAAAGGTTGTTTGCCTTAAAATCCTAGCAGCAGACTAAAATATCTAACTAATATCTGCCTTTTAGTCAATGGTCTTTCTGAAAATAATGTGATTTCTCCCTATAGAAAGAGGAATTTGGACCTAGCACTCAATGAGTTGTTTAAATCATTAAAGGGGAAATTGATTTCCTTTAGTAAGCATGGCTGCCCAGCGCAGAGCTGGATGCAGCCCTAGCAGGTAACCCCCGATACCATGACCCAAAAGCTGCAGGATGACCTCAGCCTCCATGAAGGTCTCAGCAGTGTCCCTGGCAGCAGGACCTCTTCCATCCCCAAACCACCCTTGCAATTTGGCACAGCAGAGACCAACCTGGCAAGTCTATTCCCACCTGCCTGCGCAGGGCACCCTCCCTCCACCAAAAGGACATGGCCACCATCTGTTCCCAAACACCCCACCTGGCCACCATACAAAGGTTTCTGACTTGGAATATTCCAAAGTAAGGTCAATCTGCATAAAAGTTTCATGACTGCAACATACAGGAGGAATCCATAGCCCTGAAGGCACATGCACACCCTGGAAGTACGCTGCATTAATCAGATATTGTATCAAAAGCAACAAAATGCACACAGCCGCCTGCACCTAGCAGGCAGCTTGGCCAGATAGACGAGGGTCTCCTGCCATCTGCTGGGAAGACATGGGCTGCTGGAAATGCAGCTGGAAGGGGTCTGTCCCTGGGAGATGTCCCAGGGCCGGGGCTGCTGCCAGGGCAAGGAGAGCCCACAGCCCCCTGGGGCAGGGCCTGGACGCTCTCAGGGGTCACGGTCAAGGACAATTTACCCCAAAATAGCATCTTTTGGATCTGTTTAGGACTACGGGAACAACTGCATACTTTTAAAATTCACGGCCACCAGATACCAATTATGAAAAAACATGCAAATATTTCTGTTTATAGCACAGGTCACTTGAAACATACATTATTGTATATACATTGAAGGTTTATTTGCCAGTATCTCCTCTCATGTATGCATCATTTTAGATAATACCATAATAATTTCTTCTAATAATACTGTAAATTTATCAGTCCATTTAATTCTTGCATAATTGGATTTGTTCATTATTCAAAGAATCATTTCAGTATCGAGTCATCTGGAAGAACCTGGCGATAAACTGTCACTTCATGGCTTTCAACAGTTACCTTGTTTTTATAATCTTACTGCATGCATTTTGGTATTTAATGGGGGAGGGAGGGAAGTTGTTTTTCATTTTAATTAGAACCCCAGCTGCTGTATTCAAGAGATATCACAAGAATCTGAGCCTTCATTCTTTCTGAGCAAATTTTGAATAATCAAGTTTGAGGAGTGTTCACAGAGGAGAAAGGGGAGGAAAAAAAGCTTGAAAAAACAACCAGGGAATACCCTTGCGTCTTTGAAGCTAGATAGCAAATTTGGATCACCTTTATTAGCAGGAGCACTGCCTCTCCAATACAGCTACCCAGCTGCACATCAGTCAGGCTGCAAAACCTTCAGCACTGCTGTGGTGATCTCAGGTAGTTTAGTCTCTAGCTCGTGACCCTCCAAAGCTGATGAGGCGGCGGGCAGCAAGCACACTCCAGCAGTGCCCAGCCAGAGGCACAGGAGGGAATACGCATGCCACCCCAAGGAAACTAGAGAAAGCTGTCGGCATAAACACAACGCCAGGAGTTTTCCCTCTAATGGTGTTCCTGCATGAGCCACCGTGGAATATCTGCGATGGGACGGGACATCCAGAGCCACCACGGCCGAGGTGGGGCTGCCCACCCTCCTCTGGGCCCGCAGGCCTCCCGCCTGCGCTAGGAGGGGCGAGGGCCCTCAGAGGAGGGAGCGCCCCTGTGCTGAACGCTCACCCGGCGGCATTTTTGTGATCAGAGCTGGCCGGGTGAGACAGACGTGGCTAAAAAGGGAAGGTAAGCAGTTTTGTTTGGCAAACTCTTTCTGAAACTAAAAAAAAAAAAAAAAAAAAAAAATACTAGCTGTGCATGCCGATCTGTTTAAAAACTGTTGACTTTGCACTTTTCTTCATTACTAAAAATAGTGTAAAAAAAAAAAAACACACAACACAACTTTTCCCCATTGCAGCAGCAACGATTTATTATCTATGGAGAACGCAACACGGCATTTAAAGAGCAAGGTGACACCAGAGTACTCAGTTGATTAATTGAGCATAATTAGGTATTTTATAAATTAATACAAGCTTCCAAAAGGCACACAAATCTTTCTGCCTACGGCAGTAAAGGCATGATGTCAAAATAGTCCTGTTATTTCTAATACTTAAAACACTAGAGTCCACTCAAGGAAAAAAAAGCACCATTAAATGTTATGGGCCATCCTTGTAAATACACACACTCTTATGCAATCCTACAGCAGGAAATAATATGAATAAATGAAACATGAAATATATGAACAATGTATGAATAAATGAATATGAAAAAAATGGTTAACTGCACAGGGGTTTAAACATGAGAGTCTGAAAAGCAAAGCAGACTCAAATATTGGAGCCCCTGGAAGTGGCAGAGCCAAGTGTAATTGATCGAGCTGGAATCTGTCCAGGACAAGAGGGATGACGCCTCTGGTCCAGGGAAAGCTGCTGATCCAAGTGCCACCACAGTCCCAAGCAGTTTTACATTTAGTCTGAGATGCAACATAGCTAACCAAGTGAGTGCTTCCCTCTCACTTGGTGACAGAAAGGAAACAGACTGCTTAAATGCAAAGCTTAAACATTACACAAAACACTAAGTGCAAGACAGCCGCTTAGATGCGTTTCTGCGTAGATGTTTCAGAAGGAAGATGCTGAAGATGTGCAAGTCAACGCTCACGCATTTGTGTCAGCATTAATTCAAACTGCACTTCAAAGCTCCGCCAGCAAGTAGGCAACAACACCTTACAAAAAAAAAAAAAGGCACCTGCACAAAAACACATCACAGGGGGAAGAAAAAGAACTTTACAGATAAAGCTCAAAGCAACAAAGAAATGCAGTCTGAAAATATATTTGTTATAAAACCAGACCAATAACCAGGGAAATAACTAACTTTACTCACTTGGGTGGCCCATCCTTCTTCCTGCCACTCAAGATGAACTGATCACATTCATTCCTGAAACTAAAAAGAGCATTGCACTTCCACTAAGTGATTGATGTTAAATTATTGAATTTCCTGCCCTTTGAACTACAAGCAAGACCCTACATAACAAATCAGAAGTAATCAAAACAAGAATCGCTGTGTACAACGCATTTCCCACAGAGACTTTTTAATGCGCAGTGAGCCTCCAGCGTACGACGTCCATCCCCGTGGATTTTACGTGGGAAAAGCAGCTCCCCACAGGTGCTGCCTCCCCCAGCCCTGCCCATGCCCCAGGACCCCATCTCAGCCCACTGAGCCATCAGTCCCAGGCTGCCCTGTGGGCAGCACCCTCTGCCCCCAGCTGTTTCAGAACACCCAAAATTAATTAACCCTCTCAGCAGCAGGGCTTTTGAGTGAGCAAACCACAGATAATCATTGTAAAGATAACTGAAAAAAATAAAATAAAAAAAAAAATCAAGTTATGAGATGCAACATTACAGGTCGGAGCTACAGTAGAGCCTCCACTCTCTGAAATTCACTGCTCTTCCAATATATTTCCATATTTAGATGCAATTACTGACAGCTATTTAACAGGTGAAAAACAACCAGGAGAATATATAAAATTAATTTCCTGTATAAATCTTATTTCAGTACATTAAAGGCAAGGCAATTTACAGAAAGACTTCATCAGAAAATAACGTGAAGACAATACTTTTTTTTTCTACCAAATTAATTTTGGATATTGAAAGTGGATGGTGCCAGAACTCAATGATAAGTTCCTGTTTTTACAACGGACATGTGCTTCCTTATACACTTGCTTTCGTTCTGTGCATCATAACAGTTCCTTCATATGTTTACAGATATGCATACGAGCAGTACGGGGACGCATAGATTTTTGCAAGTGATCTGCATTAAGAGGCACTTAGAGCAGTGACCCCTTAAAGCAATTTAAAATAGTTGCAGAGATTTAACACCTATTTGCTAGACAAACAGCCTATTATTGGCAAGTTGGTTATTCTTCTAGTATGTCAATCAGGACAGGCTTAAAATCAATACACAGCATTTATCAATTGTTTCATGCATCTTCAGCCTGATTATATTCATTAGGAAAGAGCAGACTAGTAACAGCATTCATTGTAAATCAGGTTATAGTGTCAGGAAGCAAAAAATCTTACAGCAAAATAATGAGCTTAAATTCTTAGCTAAGAGCCCTCCAGACAAAGCTCAGCTGTTAAAATGGTAAAGCATGTAGTCTTTACTCTAAGATGACCTTCAGCCCACAAAATCCTGGAACAATGTTGCCTTAGATATTCCGTCAATGCATGTTAATATTAGTCACGAGAGGAAAAGTAAACCCAGTAGAGCCTTTCTTAGAAAGGAATCAGATTATATCCCATATCCCATGGTTTTGTCCCATTACATAATAACATTTGAACAGTGAGAGGGAGTCATTTCACCCTCAACCTTCCAACAGTCCCCAGCAAAGACAGAAAAATCAATTTCCTGAAATAACCTTTGAAACATATTATATTTCTTCGCAATACCACCTGATGAAAATTAGTGCTTCACATATTACATCATCTTACATATTACGCTGCAAAAATGGGTGGAGTATATGTGGCTTTTTCCCCCCATATTTTAGATACTTTCAAAATGATAACCAAGAGTTTCACTAGAGTACAGGAACATTTGTTTCCAGTGTAAGTGTAAATGAGACAGCAGAGCCCAACCTTCCCTGCCATTCTGCATTTTCAGTAACGATCTGCATTCCAGCTGCAACTGCGAGTTGTCACCCCTGATTTACGTTCATTAATCACAGCAGCAAATGCATGTGAGCACAGATTTGGGTTCCAGGCTCTGGTCTGTAAATGTGATCAATCATAGCTGATTGGCATTCTGAGTCAAAGTACATGGGAATGTGAAAAAACAGATGTTGGTTTGGAATTAGAAAAAGGAAGCATAGGGCCAAAGGGATAGGACTCTAATTGGCACAGTGTAAATACAAAAAACACACACACAAAAAAAAACACAGGTTGAAAAGCCTTTAAGTTTTGAAAGAAGATAAACCAATTATATTAAAACACTGTGAAGTCATTTACAGTATTCCAGCTATTTCACTGGTGGCTGTACGCAAGAGCCAATTAAGTAAATGCTACTGAAGGGTTGCCCAAGTTCCTTTTTTTTTTTTTTTTAAACTGAATTCTTATTGAATTGTAGCCACTGGCTGAAGTAAAGGCTTAGAAGATTCAGTAGAGTCACTATTTGTTACCATGGAAGCAGGGGAGAATGACATTCAACATATTTCAGAAGAAAGGTCTTTAAGGCTATTGATTAATGGTAACATTAACTTCTACAAACTTAAACATCACAAACATTCTTTTTGCTGCTGTAAGATTTCAAATACACGATCAAAGAGGACGATAGAAGTACATTTGAGAAAAATGCTGAGCACTCATGAATTTATTCAACTGATAAAACTAAAACATAAGCCACAGTGTAAGCTACCTGGAAGCTTGGCAATTTTCCTACCATCAAGACCAGTTATATATTACCAACCTTTTCTCATACTCTATGCTCCATTGCCTTGACCTGTCTAAATATTGTACACTCTTCTCTGTAGCACCTAGAGGATAGAGCAACTTATCCAGAATTTCACTGGAAATGGCAAAGTAAATGTTAGGTAACCTCCATCAGTACTGCCGCATTGCCCTTTAATAACACAGCTAATAACATGTGTCAACACAGACTGTAATATATGTTTGGAATCCTTCATTTTAATCTGCATCTTGCCATCCTTTGGATATGTGAATGCAAATTATATAGAAATTAACATATTGCTGTATACAGCTGAATGTTAACATGAATGAATTATTTATAAGATAAACTAATGACTAAATGATGTTGACTTGAGAAACAGTAAAAAGTCAGGTTTAGCTAAGTCTTTTTATGTCATTACATCTTACAAGCAGACTTGACACATTCCTGCTATGCAAAATCTAGCATTCTTACTTTCTTTCTATATTATTCATTATTAAAAAGCAGAATTATCTGGAAAAAAAAAATGAATAGAAGCTCTGAACAATAAAACAAATGGAAGCATGTTAAGCCATTCAAAGGAGGGGGGGGAGGGGTAAAATCTGGTAAAGGACCACAATATTCAGTTCTCATTCAGATATTTATACCCACTGAGGTATTTATTTCTCTGCCCTGCTTACCGCTCACCTGCAGTACATTACAAAGCCAGTTGTTTGGTGATTGCAAAAAGATGTGTATAAGGCAGATGCTGACGAGCTGCATTCATTCCACTCATGTACATGCCCGTATATAGGAAAGTAGGACCAATGCAGACCCATAGAAACAAGAACAGAAAGCCTGAATTGAGCAGGTTTCAAAACAAGATGCCATCCAAGTAATTCCCTTTTTCCCTTCACTTAGCAAAGGTACAGATCACTTTCAAACCAAAGGTCTTATGACATGCTTTACACAGCTCTGAGGGCTCATGGAAGGAGCTGTGTACAATACAGCCCAGACTTCCAAGGGCATATGCAGAATACCATGTACACCCACCCAACAGGACACGCAGCAAAGGGAGCATGGTCAGGACAGCAGGCTGGGTTCAAATGCCTCCAAGCTACAAATGCCACCAACCCAGAGTCTCTGCTGTCCATTAGGTAGAACTTCCCTCCACGAAGACATTCTCAAAAGGCAAAAAAGCACTTGTTTTGTCTTTGAATTACACAGGAAATACTAATGAAACTTATTTGAAAGAGTTACCACATGGTTACTCTGAACAACATGAACATTATTAACTTCTGTTGGGCTTCAATTGTACAATTTTCAGATTACTTCTAAGAGATGGAACCCTTGATCTTGCAACTGCAATCTGTCTTGCTGAAGACAACACGTGTAGCAACAAAACTTGGTAGCAATATCCTCCCTTTCACTGTTGTAGGTAATGAGTAGGTAGTAGCTCAGCTTCAAATGTTAATGAATTGGTTGTAGCCGTTCAAAAATTTGGATTAAGTATCCACCTTTCCAATGTGATGAGAGGTAAATTTTCACATCAACACATTATCCAGGGGAATCTAGTCATTAACCAGGTAGTAGCCTGAAAACATTATCCTAAGTCATTTTAATGACCTTCAACAATCAGAAAGAAGCAGTAATAATAATAATAAAGAAATCAGTGTCTCCGTAGTTAGAGAACCATAGTTTCTTCTGCCTCCCACAATATCTACAAAATCTTGACAGAGGACTGTCATAGGTAGTGACTAATGTTTTAGTTGGATTGTCACCACTTCCAGCATACATTTTGTCTTACCGCAGACCAAGGACCTAGAAATTTGTAAAACTGTCCTTTTCCCTGTGTGTTTTCCCATTTTGACATCAGTGCAGACCTCCAAGCAAAGTGATGGTGTAAGCAAGGAGCTCTTTATGGAAGCTACTCAATTATCAAATTCGCATTTTCCCACTCCTTAATTCCCAGGAGAGGGGGGAAGTCAGACATGATAAACTTAGCAAGCATGAGCACATCCCATAAAAATCTTTTTTTTCCCCACCCTTAATTGTTTCGAGGAAAAAGGGTGGGGAAGAAGGGAATGATTGAAAAGAAAAAAAGTCTCCTGTATTATATATTTTTCTTACTTTAAATAATAAGCTGGGGGTGTTCCCCTGTGAGAACTCTGCTTCCTGTATGATTTACCTTTGATTTAATATATTTTTTTCCTCAAGATTTGTAAGCAACAATTACCACCACAGCTATCTAAAACAATTAAACGTGATAAACATCTACGCCAGTACAACCAACCCAATCAGAGACCCAGCCAGTCATTCACCCCCAGATCCCCCCTCCCCACCCCACCCCCCCCCAGCACTCATCATCTGGGAAAGTCGCTTTTTCAGGAAACCATTCACAGGGGTGGCCCCAGGAGCATGCCAAGGAGGCCACCCACTCTGAACCATCTCAGACCAGAACATATGGCACAGGTAACATGATACAAAATTAATAGATAGTTCCTTCTTGGTATCTTATGATATCATCACTCTCAGAGTAATCATTAACTGCTGAATTACTGTGAAGCAGTTGAGCTATCTCTGGTTTCTGAGTTACTCACTCTACCTGTGCTTCTCCAATTCATATTGGAGAAGAGCGCTAGAGCCTCAGGCAAGTTAGGCTTGAGTGGTGGCATCAGCCTGGTGGTCCTCCAAGTTTAATATTGCTAGCAGCTTTTAAGTACTGCTCACAAGTCAGCATCACCCAGGCCCATGAAAATGAAAAAGTGTAGTAGAAAAGCAACATGTTTTACAAAATAGATTTTTACTTTTGAGTACTTAAACATGGCTCATCAATCATACTATAAACCCCTGACAGCTGAACAACAGCATCTTCCACCGTAAAAGCTGAGCAGCTTATTAATTCTACATTTTAATCTGAGATCCTATGTACTGCATACAAAAAAAAAAAAACAACTCACTGGCTGTAAAAAGTCTCCAGGTATTGCTTTAACCATTTTTTTCTTGTTGAAAACGTGCTTTTTCTGAGGTATGATTAACTGCAACAGTTACCATGTCTTCATTTCAGCATATGAAATATTTAACTGCAGCAAGGTGAAAAGTTTTAGCTCTACTGCTGTCATTAGAAAATTATACAGCAATTACAGATCTCAGAGCTCTCCTGATTTTTGCAGTGCTTCTCCCCAGGTCCCTTCGGAGACCTTTTTCACAGTTGGGAGAATGCAGTTTAGCACTTTGTAGGTATTTGCCCATGAATGAAATTAATTACCCCAGATTTGATGGTAGATTTTAAGTACTGGGGAGGAAGCGCAGCTGTGTTATCACCTCTCTGAAGGAGATCAGGAAGCATGAAAGAAAATGAAACCATCACAAAAGAAAATTGTGTGTGGCAGAACATGAACTCCATGCGAACATGTTGCTGTCCATAAATGATGAAAACTGAGAACGTAAAAAAGTACCAACCTAGTCAGGAAATGAGTGCTCTGGACACATTTGTTGAAAATTATCTTACTACTCATGAAAATCACAGGCAAAGTCCTGTGTCATGTGGATCTTTATGTGAACAGTCAACGAAATACTCTTAACACATTTTGTTCAGCAGCTTTTTAAATGCTTGGAGCACAAGAAAAAATTAAGTGCCCTCTGCAAGGGAACCTGCCCTGGGAATCAGAGCTTGGTTCTCCCATTTGTGCACTGAGTTCCTGAGGGACCAGTCCCTCACCCAAACCTCTCGAAGCAAAGGTGGGACTTGGACACTCTGGGACACAACAAGGCCACCTGCAGCGCAGGGCACTGCTAGGCTCTGCTGTCCGCTGGGAGGCTGACAGAAAGCCTCAGAGAAAGCGCTCCTGCAGCAGTCCTGCAAAGGGGAGAAGAGAGGGGAAAAAGGAAAAAATGTTCACTTCCATAATGAAGTGCCGTCAACTCTTCTCTCACAAAGCAGAGAAAACAATGCAAGGGCTTTTTCTCCAGCAGCTTTTCTATCAACCAAATCTTGTATAGCACTAGATTATCAAGCAAAACAATATTACCAGCATTTGTTGAGCACGTTCCAAAAATGAAGAGCGCTAGCATGAAGTTCTCGGGCAGATGGCAAAGAATGTCTTGTACTTTTAGGTGTGATCTGTAGCCATATTTCCAAAGCACCACATTAGAGCTATGTGTTCCTTTTCAGGAGTGTACAGGCCCTCATGGAAACACATGTAAACATTTTCATAATGGATCCAGGACTAACCACAGGCCACTGATAAAAATAGCACTGATGAGAAAGTGAATAGCTTTAGGACTATTTATATATGCTGGCTTTGTGCAGCTCTGAAATAAAACAAAACAAAAAAAAAGGCCAGATTTCCTCATCTGCATACAATTAATAAAAGACTGGATCATTCGAGCATAGGTTTTGGATGGATGCCCTAGCTCCACTTCAGTACTTCAGAGCAAAATAAAGCAGCTCTGCAGTCTCACTCCACAGGGAATAAACACTGCTTACTGCAGAAATGAGCATATTATAGCGCATTTCATCTTACAGTACTATTGATGAGTACTACCAGCTTGTTTCATGTTATCAAATGTAAATCTTGGCTTTTTATTACCAAACTTAAGTTTGTAGTCATGGTTAGATTCTTTTTTACTCAGGTTCCAAACTGAAAATGATGTATTTAAGCAATAACACATAAATTGTCTAACCTTATTAACACATAATATAAAAAAATATTAAGTGATACGATTATCATTGACTGGGTACCCCACTGAGCGCCATACTTTCTCCATGGTGTGGAGATAGTGGATGCTTTGCAAGTCACTTTTAATGTTCACATTCACACTTAGAAAATTTATCAACCTAAAACTTCTCCAGAACTGTCTTTGAAGTCTGGTAACCACATCTGCACTTCTGAACCCTTTATAGGAACCTTCCCAATGCACTGACTTTAATCAAAGTAAATTGCTTTCCTATCTGTCAAGGAACAAAAATATAGGTCCCTAATAAAATATGAAATATAAAAACTTTGTTTGCCTGTCTCTCCAGAAGAGTCATCAATACCAGGTCAGACCAACAGCTGGTCCAAGTCAGTATTCTCTCTTCAGCAGTATTTGCTAACACACATGCCTAAGAAATGGAGAAAATATAAAACAATGTTTTTGCTGGCACACCTTCTCACACTACCAGCAGTTATCAGGCAATTGTAAAAAGATCAAAATCTATGAAGTTTAGCAAACATTTCCTTCCACATCATAGGCAGTGACACTACATTTATAGCAGTATGCTTATAGAATACTGTTTTGTTCGAATGTTAAAATTGGAAACATCATTCTGAGGTTGTATGATTTACTACCTTTCTAAAGCCTGAGAGAATAAAGACATTAAGTGTCTGAGTTCTTGAAAATATGTATTAAGTGATTTGATTTCAATGGAATTTTTGCCTTAATCTAGTTATTTAAAGAGAATTTACATGCTTAGCTTTTCCTAAGATTACAAAACTCTTTCCTGATCAACCTGGCCATAACCAGATGGTAAATAAATTCCAGAAGGGGAGGATGGAATTCGCTTTTCCAAAGCCCACTGTCACTTCTCTAAACTAGAAAAAAAAAAAAAAAAAGAGTATTTACTCAAATGTCAAAACAAGAACAGAAGTTATTTTTTCTTTGTTCTACTACTTATCTAACATACACTCTGCAATTCAAACAACTTAGTTAGAAATAGAAGACCAAGTTGAACCTTATTATCAAAATTGTTGTACCTATTGTCTATACATTGCTCTATCTCCTTTTCCTTCACTGACGACTTCTTTTCAAAGTACAGAGCAATATTATGTTGCCCTCTAATGGATCACCTGGACAATTGCACAATAAAGTGTCTGCTGTTAGAAGCCCTGTTTAAGAAGTAAGCAAGGTTGCACTAGAAATGGGAAAAATAATGCTGTTTTGCGAAAAAACATTAAGCATTTTAGATGTAAATGGAGGTCAACTTTTAAAACTTTTATTTGTCAACCTATTCATTGCACTGTATTCTCTGGCAATGTGCTGCACATTCCAGTTTTTAAATCGTCTCAGACCGCAAACCAAATTTGAAATCTATAAATAGTCAGAAAGCTGCTTATAAAAAACTCAAGCAGAAGCTGAGCCAGCAAAGGATTTCTCTCTTAAATCAAGAGACTCCAACTCAACTTCTCAACTTCTGCATTCAGTCATCTACTCAGAACTGGAAGCTAAACCTGCCTACTTTACCGCTGTTCCCTCTTGTTGGCAAGATGACAGCCAGCACATCTGCCTTCCTTTCTCCCCTTTTCTTTTTTCTCCCCTGTAGAGGAAGCGCATAACTCTTCCAGGTGAGAAACAACTGTTTTCCAAAAAAAGAATATAAACATGACATCCTAGGTAAACACAAAGGATATAAGGATTCGCACTACCTATTTAAACAGATTCTATTCTTAAGGTTTAAAAAGTGATTGAACTGAAGATTTCACTACAAGCCTAAATATAAGAACTAAAATATTGTAGTGTGGCTCAAAGGAAAAACAACCAAAAAAATTTGAATGTTTTAATGAAGAAGTACACACATATTCCCCTACACCCCTGCACAGCTTTTTGCTTAGAAGCAAGGAGGAACTGACCACCTCAGAAGGATCCCATCCAACTGAGTGCTAAGAGGCTTGTACAAATAAACAAACATTTCCCTTCGCTATACACTTTCCTCACTCCATATTATCCCACAGACCTTAACAGCGAATGTGGATGGGGCAGCAGTCCCGAGCACAGAGGAGTTGGTGGAGAGCCTCCAGAAGTCCAGCCAAGTGAAGATCACATTTCATTAAAAGCAGTAAACAGTGAACAAATTTCCACTTAATACAATAGTTAACATATTAAAAAGAGCAAGAGAACACAAGTTTAATCACTGTATTCATCATCCTGTAGTTATGTAGCTTTATCCTGAAAACCACCATCATCAACATTTGTAAATAAAAAACATTTTGTCTTTGAAGTACGAAGAATAAGATCTGTGAATATGAAGAAAATGGAGACTTGAACCTCTGAACATATACATCACTATACAAAGTTCTTCCTGGGAGTAGGACAAGGAAGGTGTTTCAAGGAAAAAGAGACAACAGGCATTTCTGGATTGCTAAATTCATTAAGTATTAGCAAAATACAGACAAGTGTCGTCATCCAACAGTGGAAGAACAAGAAACCAGCTTAGATTTACATTATGAAGCTAAAACAAGTTGTAGCAAAAGCGATGGATTAAAGGTGTTTGAGTAATCATGTTTCATTTGCTGCAAGAGTTATTTGCTTTTGATGATATCGAAGAAAATTACATTTTGTTCTTTTCTTCATGTAATGAGATGCAAGCTAATTAAGTCTGAAAACTCATATGTACAAACAAACTAAACAAATAATCCTTTATGATAATATCCAGCCAGCATATCATGAAACAGTTTTCTAGCTAAAGCCGTAACGACTCGCTTCGGGAGTTGTTCTCTAAAGCTTACAAAGGTTAAAATATCTCCAGAAAAGCTACGTAGTTTGAAGTAGTAATTCTTGTACTGTTGTGGTTGAACTGAGATGCGAGCTATTATATTTAAAACAAAGACAAAAGAGAAATCCACTAAGCTGGCTACAACATTTTCACACACAAAACTAGGTCTCTCCTGCACTCCTGAATATAATGACTACTGGCACTTGTGCTCAGAAACAGAAGAGATTTTTACACCCAGACCACCCAGAATCTGTCTGATTAAGGCAGAAACAAAGACTAACAAAAATGATATGTAATTCCACATTAAAGTGGAATTAAAGTGAAACCAAATTACCCCCCAAAAAGTGTATTTCAGGAAGGTTATTTCTTCCTTTGTCCTTCTCTTGAAGTTATAACTTAGACTAAAACTAATGTAATGGAAATGGAATGGAAAGTAATTTCTATATTACTAAGGTATAACTAAGCAAACCAGCTAACTAATATAAAGCAGGTTATTGTGAAAAGTATTAAAAAATAAGAAAATCCCATCCTGATAAAGAAAACAGAGCTAAAAAATACATTCTCTAAGAAATAAAGAGAAGGATTGAAAATGAATTAATGAAGCAACAAAAAACTTTTCTGGGCAAGAAGAAACTCTTCAGGGAAATTCAAAGGATGAAAGAAAATGTCAAGCACAGAACAATTTGTGTGAAGGCAAGATCATAAATGCTGACCTCCAAAAAGGATGCAGAAACATAACAATGGTAACCAATGTGATAATCCTGTGGCTCTGACTCAGAAGTGCACAATAAAGTGGGGAAGGTTAGATAATCTGGTACAAAGATTGTAGAAAGGCCTCTGTGACAACAGCCACTATAAAGGAAAACAAAAGTTTCAAGACAATGAAGGAAAATATATAGTTCTGATTTGTGACACAAGACTCAGACATGTTATCCTTGTTTTAAAGGATTAGTAGTCAAGAAGGATTCTTTTCAGAGACTTTGGGTTCAAGAGTGGCCTCAGATGACGCTTCTGTCTGAGCCTTCTTGTTATTAGAAAAAAAAGAAGCAGAAATGTTCTTTCTGCAAACAGTAGAGGAAACCGACTCCAGGGAAAATTGTGAAACAGATGACAATGAGAAGTACTGGCAAATAAAGTAAATAGATGAAGAAGAGAGGTTTTTCCCGCTATGATCTTATGGTTATAGCACCTTTTGTCTTTATTTCTAATAAGTAGACTATTTTATTCCTGATGATACTTCAAGTTTCTTTCAAACCAAGAAGAGAACTTTTGAAATCATTATGGATTACTGTGGAATCTGGTTCAGGTTTGGGATGACAAAAATCACATATCCCTTTTACCCAAGTAAATGCTGAATTAAGCCTCAGACAATTTTCCTCCTCCAAACATAAACAGCTAGGGTTAAATGAAACACAATATGTAAGTCATTAGCATCTCTGAACGAGTTCCAGTTAATTCTGTAACATGCTCATTCTGAGAAAAACGGGGACAAAGATCCTCGCTGAGACCCGTGCTGATCTAGCAGGAGCCCAGGCCTGTGTGTGGGATGGTTCACCTGAACACCTGGCTCCAGCAGAACCAGAAAGTCCCAAAGGGTCATTAATTCTCCCTGAAGATGAGCAGTAGAACAACTTCACCTCCACATTTCCATGAAACCAACACAACTGAATGACCTGTACCCTTAAAATGGCAGCTACCACCTTTGGTGAGACCCTACTATATCATCACATACATGTTTTATAGACACCACATCTATGTGCTACAGCTCAAACAAGCCAATGTGAATGCCCCCATTTTGCCTAGAGGAATTAAGGCCATTGATAGATCTAGCTGCACAACAGGTACTTATTTAAAGTTACTGTATGTTTAGTGCTTGCCAACACTGGTAACAAAAAAATAAACTATATAGTTGATTTCCTCTTTAAAGCAAGGCAAACAGAATTCTCAAGTATTAACAAGAACAGGTAAGGACTGGATGTTCTAATCACAAGTACTCTAATGCCTTAAGGATGTGAACTGTAAATCAGCAAAAAAAACCCTGAAGGCTAATTTGATTGCATGACTAGCAACACACACTTCTCACCAACCTCTACGAGAAAAACTAAATACTCTGCAGAGTAACTACGTACTCAAATAGACTACTAATTGTATCACATGTAGGTGGCAGATACCATCTGAGACTTTGTTCAAGTTGCATTCATTTTCCGCTGTTAGAAATGCATTCCTCTACTTCTTTTACTTCATTTCTAGATCATATCTAATGGTGCTACTAAATAGAAGAAAAAAAAAAAAACACCAGCCTGACCTCATGGATTGCTTCAGCACCCCTGTATGTAAACCTGGTGATGACACAAGAGGGTGCTTTAGAAGAAATGTTACCCTATTTGGGAGCAAGCCTCTGATTCAGTTTAATCTCAGCCACTGTCTTCTGACTGGTGAAGAGAAAGGACTATCTGGTCAATCAGCTGAGAAGCTTGGAGAGTCTGTACAGAACAGGTGAATGTTAGACATGAGAAATTATATTCCAGACGTGATTCCAAGGAGCTAAAGAAATCATTTAAAAGGATCAGAACAGGAAGGAGCAACTGCTGGTTCTGGCAATGATTCTTGCAAGTCTCAGTCAAAGATGCAAAGCTACATCATTGGGTGATGAAAGATAAATGATAGGAAAAGAAAAGAGCCAAGAGAAGTTATATACCTGTAAAGAGTTGCCAGGTAATAAAAAAAAAAATCTGTGCATATTTGTAAGGTGGGGAGAAGTGGTGGAAGCTGCTGGTGATAATGCAGCTTTGAAAATAAGCCTTCCCTAGTCAGATCTGTTTCTAAATGGAAAGTCTCAGTTCTGAAGCTGTAAGATTTTAAAGACTTATTACACCTTTTGGACTCACCTTTTCTCTTCCAAGCCCATTCACCCCCAAAATTTTCACTGTATCAATGCGACTGCAAAGGATATTCAAGTCTGGCAGATACATTTTGCATAAAATCTCCAACATAACACTATCCTCTTTCTGCCAAAACTCACACCCAGCATGCTGCCAAGGGGGACAGGAGAAAAAAACAGAGACACTCCAGTAATTGCAACTACTCCCTGTTCACATCCACACAGAATGTGGCTGAACACGACTTCCAGGCTTGTTCCTTTGGCTTTGTGATCCATCTTTTTGCAAAGACTTGTTTTGCATCAAACAAGATGTTTCTAACTAACCCTTGCATCAGTCTCATTTCCCTGCCTGCTGTATTTCCAGATAGGTGACATGCCTTCTCCTTTTCTTCCACCCCCCACCTTCATCCAAAGAATTTCTCCAACCCTGCTGAAGTTGGGGTTTTCTTTAAATCCCTCTTTAAAGAGAAAGAATTTTAAACAAACAAAAATCAAAAAATTATTAAAAAGCAACAACAGAATTTAGACTAAGATCTCTAGCCTACGATGATGACATATTTCATTGTGCTCCAAACTTCTTTCCCCATAATTTGGCTTATACCTGAATTGCAAGCTACAGCTGAAGCTATCTTTTTGCTCTGCACTTGAACACCACCCAGCCCAGAGTGCTGACTATGACTTCAATTGCAACAAATTACTATAGGTAGTAAGATTTTGTTTTGTACTATATAAGGATATATTTTTTCCTCCAATTTGGTTTCAGCTAATGAGAAATCAGAGTCAACAACCTTAATAATTAAGAAAAATAATCCTAATTTCCAGAACTATTACAACTTCTTGTCACAGGAAGGCACACACTGCTCTGAAATTCAACAACAGCTGTATAGAGAAAAACACGAAGATGAAAGATGTAGATTCACTTCTACCAGGTAACACTATCATGAAAAAACTATGATAAAGTTGCATTCAAACAGTTCTTGGGCATTTCAGTAAGCCAGACATACACAGATTTCCTACATGGGAAATCTTGTTCCAATAAGATTCAGTCACATGAACTGGGTATGCATGACAACGGTGATGGGGCTTTTAAAATCCATGTTCTGAATAAAGATACGTTGGGTTTGATTTGTTTTGTTTTGTAACCTTAAAGTTTCCTGAAATTTTTTATATAATTTTTTGTCTTTATCCCAATGAAATATGAACGAAGCAAAGAAAGCAGGCACATTTGATGGAAAAATCGTGGCTACCAATATAAGTCTCTCTGCACTCACTATACTTCATCCTCCCAGGAAAGGCGCTCTAGGGCTCACAAGCTGCGATGTGCCTGAGCAGGTATGTTTTGTTATCGACAATGAAGAAGTGTTAATGTATTTATTATCCCTGAAAGTGCCAACACTATTCAGGGTGCGTATGCTCCAGTATTTCCTACAGTAAAAACATCAGCTTTCTATTAATGTTTTCTTCTGGTAATAGTTAAAGTTGACATGACAGATTTAGGGTCTGCCTTTTTTGAGAAGAGAAGGTGCTCAGAATTCTCATGAGACAAAGAAGCACAGGTTTGATGATTACTTGACCAGCCATGAGCAAGGAGATGATTGTTTTTCGATGTGAGCTGTACATTCTGAAGTGTTGCTGGAGACAGTGCAAAGTCTGGGGGGGAGGGGGGAGGGGGGACCAGCAGGCTCTGACCCTATGAATCAAATTGTTGATCAGCTAGAGATTTGGGGGAGAACCTGTAAAATCTCTAGTCAAAATTCTCACAAATTTACTAAATCAGAAAAATGTTTCCCTCTGAGAAAAAGAATTAAAAAAAAAAAAAAAACAATCAACATTTTAAATATTTAGAAAGTATTCTTCACAACGAAGAAAGGACTGCTTTGCTCAACAAAACATCATACACACAACACAAACTTGAATCTTGAGCAACTTTGACCTGTACCAGTTTAACAGGGACAGGTGCTCCCCTCTGTTACCCAGAGGAACGCACCCTGCCTTCCTCCAAAAGGTTTGTCTACTATCATTTTCTCAGCATGGGTAGAAAACTTTCAAGTTGCTGTGTCCCTCTGATCTTGAAAGCTAGTGGCAGTAACTCAAGAAAATCCATTCTGCTTAACATTGAGGGATTCACTTGACAAACCAAACTGTTTTTTTTCCCCAAAGTGACAAGGATCAATGGGCATATGCCAATTAAGTTCACCCAGACACTTATGTGTGATGGTACCCCTGGCTATACCAGAATTATTGTAATTATTTATAAAAATATTAATGCACAGAAATGATGCACTGAAAAAGCTGCCTGCTAATACATGCCAATAAAAGTGACCTTACACCAAGTAAGGTCTCACTGCTGAAGAGGAGCCAAAGGATCAGGTGCCCTGTTGCTGGGTTCTGACAGCACAGTACAATTACTCATTGCAGCTTCTTAATATAGGTTATCTCCTGTTGGCAGTAATGACTTCAGATGACTTGGCTGTGAATTCATATCATTAGCTTTTCCATGATGAAATCGGTTAGCATAACAGCAGTAATTAGTCCCACCTTCAGACGCTCTTGGAAATAACTCCTTCTAGACACACCCATTGAACACAAATACTGAGACACAGCAGTCACTTTATCACGTTTTTGTCAGCACTTATAGTACACGTTCAAATTACATACGCAAAGACTTGACTGTCTTCACTGTTTAAAGCACATTCATTCAACCACTTTGTTTTCCTTAGCAGCTTGCCTCGAGGTTACAAATTCCCAGTAATGTGTCAGTTCATCAAGATCATGCAGTACAATGCAGCAAACAGTCATTCATCATCCCTATCATCATGCTGCAAAATATTCCATATAAATACAGTATTGACAAACACAGCAAATTACAGCAGCTTATCCTGGTTCATATTGCCGCTTCTTTACGAACCCCTGTCAGCTTCCATTCCTGGCCGTGAATATCAGCCCTTGTTCTGGCAACATATGCAAAAAAGAGCAAGCAAGTTCAGATAGCAGATAAGACAACTGGCAAAATGAGTTACAGCCATGAGACTGAAGAGGCAGCAAGTTTGTTTATGTGGACCATGGCTCAACCCTCCAATCACTCCAGGAATTTCAGACGTGCTGCTACGCATATGTGGAAGGACATGTTAGAATTACATTCAGAAGGAAGAGAAAAGACAGACTGAATCAGATGGTTTCTGAGCACAAAACCATCAGTCTCAGAGAAGAAATGTATGAGAAAAAACAGCAAGTGTGTATGTGGTCCATAATATTGCAAATGGAACAGATTTTTTTTAATTAAAAACACACTTCTTTGCATCGTTACTTGAGTATTATATTTTTGAAGCTCAGCAACACTTTTTTTTTTTTTAAACAATCATGTTGTATTTTGCAATGGTAATAGCCTTCTATAACATTAAAGAGAGAATTAAGAATATGCAGGAATCTACCACTTAAATCTAGCCTGGCAGCTAAGTCCCGCATCCCAACCATGGGGCCATAAGGCTTACTACCCAAGAAGGCACTCACTTCTACCTTCTTAAACTACTTTGCCTAGATATACAAAAATCATAGAATGTCTCAAAAATTAAAAAACAGACAAATCCCATAATTAAGCTTAGAAAATAATGTACATTTCATTTAATGTATTCTTGCAAAAGTTAAGCAATTATATTGATTCTATTCAACTCTTGCAGTTCTAATTCCATTGAAACAAATGCTTTCCCTTATTTGTTTCCCCACCTTAGGGATCAGAAGTGAAAGCTCATCTGCTGACCTCCGCTGGCATTGTGGTTACTGAATATTGGGAAGATATGCAATAGCTGTAGGAAATTGTGCCATTGGAATGATATAACCATGAATACTGATGAAAATCAAACACAGCAGATCTAAGTCAGGGGTCTAGCATTTGATTAACTGCATTTTCCTTTGAACACCACAGATATGAAACCCTGGTGACAAACAGGGCCCCTTGATGTGGATAGGACCCTGCAAGACACAAAAGACTTAAGTGCGTTGTTATTTCTTTCATACGGTTAGAAGAAGTTTGCTACAATAAACTCCAATTGCTTTTAAGAATTAAGAGAAATTGTCATCTGAGAATGTGTGAAAAGAGAAACATCACACCAAAAATTCCAGCCAAGAAAGGATTAAGGACTTTGATGAATTCAGACTGCTTAATGATTCTGGAGAAATAACACTGTTTGAATTACTAATAACACACTCAGACCACAACATTTTTTCTGCAGTAAATGCATAAAATAAGTTAATAGAAGTGAATGACTAAAAGGTAAGTTGTAAGCTAACCATGTTTAATTTATTGCTGTCTTCCTAGAACACTTCTACAGTCCTCATAAAAACAGTAAACTTATCACTATGGCCTCCGAGTTAAAGCCACACGGGATACATTTCCTCAAGCTACTCAACAAGCACACTTTAACTAATCGACTGCCATTAGTCTGAAAACACAACGTAGGTAAGAGGACTGATGGTAAGCCAAGCTCTGACAGCTACCATCATGTTGTGCAGATCCCAACCTTGTGCAGCCCTCTATCTAGGGAAACAATTTAATTCAGGAACGAAGGCCCAACAACAGAAAACTGACTGGGGCGCACAGGTAATGATGAGGTAGACACTTCAGCCAAGTGAAGCCTTGCAGGAGGAGCAAGCAGCACGTGAGGTTTTCTAGAAAAGCAGTTAGTGAAGCCTGGAAGCACCCCTAAAGCTGGTACAGAGAGTGTGGTGCTCTGCTGATTTGCTAATTTATGCAGGCGGAGTAGCACCGACCTTGTTTACTTTGGATTACTGAATCAAAAGGCATAAAGCTTGCTACCTGCTTGACAAGAAAATACCTAGTCAGTCTTCCTATTTTGCATATTAACATTTTGAACTCTTATTCTGAATATATTTTAAATAGGAATTTTAAGTTTTAATTTAGATAACTTCTTTTTCCTGCAAGAAAAAAAAAGAGGCAAGCAATAAAATGGATATATAAATCATAGAACCAGAGCCACTTAAATACTACAACATAAGAGAATCAAAAGGATCACACTGGAGACTGTTGGCCCTGCAAACTCAAATATGTAGGTTAAAGCAATTGACAGCGCTTTATGGACTCCATGTGACACCATTTTTATGGCCTTGATGCTCTCTTCCTAGTAGCTTTCCTCATTAGCAAACTATTGATGAATAAAGGCAAGAATGGCCCACATTGCATTCAAAATGCTGCAAAGACAATCTCATCTCATCAGGTCTTCCGGAGCAGATCACTTTTACTGGTATCAAGTGAGCAAAAAGGAAGATTTGCCATCCCGGATGAAAGTGTGAAACAGTGGGGAAAAAAAGCCTATAGCAAAACTCCATTTTTACTTCAATACGACTTCAAACAAACGTTTCAAAATATTCACAGAAAGTGCACAAATAAATTTGCATGTTTTATATTTAAACTGTGACATATAACCACTTCCTGCCCACTACCCAATGAACGTTAGTACGAAATCCAGGTTAGGCTTACCTCTGCTGCAATATAAATCACCTTAGAGAGGATCATTCTACACCATATTAATCACTTATGCTAAATTTCCCCAAATTCTTTTACTCTGAGTGGAGACATACACATCTCCTGCAATAACATGGTGGTCTTTGCTTTGTTTATGCTACGTCTTTCTGTCAGAATACAAAACTTTCCTCCATATGTTGGCATCTTTAGCTAATTATTGCTTATCAAATGTGTTATAACCCACTTCAGTCATCAAAAATGTGCACATTGCACTCATTAACGCAAATTACCTCAATCACCTCTATGCACTTGACAGCATAAAACAACAAATAAGAACGTCTGAAGTGGTAGATCCAGTCTTAAGTTAATCACTACCTTTGTTTAAAGCTATTTTAATCCATATTATATCAATTGTTACACATACACAGTTTTTCTGTTCCATCCTGAAGCTTTTATACACACATGCAACAATATTTTCAGAGTTTATAAAAGCTATATCAAGCCTAGTCAGTCAAGGCTAGTACTACCACAGTGCAACTTTTACTACATTGTAAGTAAAATACAACACATGCAGACATATTACATTGCAGTCTGCAGAAAGATTTCTGTATCCCTTATCAAAATGCTATGACATCATCTGGCCTTCCCCAGCCAGCCTGAAGTTACACTCGCGGCAACGTTCAAAGGTTTTTAGCAAGAATTCAGTAGTATCGTATGTAAGCGCCAGATGTGATGATCTGGCGAAACAGAACAATACAAGGTCAACTTTCAGAACGACATCCCATCAGCTGTCCCGGAGAGGCGCAACTCACTCGCATCTTTCTTCATTAACCGCCTGCTCCACACAGGTCATTTCCTGTTTCACACTGGCTGCCTAAATCAACAGTCCTGCGCTGCTCACATCTGTAAAATCTTTCAGCAAATGGACCAGCGCCAGCCTCTCATGCAGCTGAAATACCCAGAGACTGCACGAGCTCCCAGCCTTGTGAGCCGCAGCCTGTGCTCCTCTGTGGGCTTCAAAACAAGCGGTTTCTGAACAAGCTTCTGCGAGCACAGGATGTAGTGTTTCTCCCTCTAAACGGCCCATGCTTCTTTTCAATTTCTTTACACTGGTTATGGCACTTTTCCCCTTCATTCAACCTACATGTATGTAGAAGTCAATGCTATTAGCTGTGAAATGATTTTGGATTTAAAAAAAACTAAATTACAATAAGGTAAGCCTCCGAGTTAATATATTAAAATTCAACTTGCAAAACTCTCATTACACTGTTTTCTTAAAAACAACTATAGCAAATTGCCACTGGTCCTTAAAGGCTTCTATTAGAAAAAGCATTCATAAGCATTAAATTTATTCTTAATTGGGTGGTATTTGTATATCCACCTCTGTGAAGCATCACGGTGATAAGGGTAAGAACCCGAATTTCACAAAACATCCAGGTTTGAATAGTTCAAAAGATAACCCAGGTAGAAGTTACAGTGGTGCCATCAAGCCAAGCATGGGAGAGGAGAAGATGAAGACGTGTCCTTGAGCCTGCTGCTTGCCAGAGGCTTTCCCCAGGGCCCAGCCCACTGCTGTTCTGGAGTCAACATGGGGAGCATTATACTACATACAGGACTTACCACATAGGTGAAGGACTCTGGCACATTGCACAATATATGACTAAAAGCATATCTCGTTATAGGTATGGATAATCATTTAAGCTTTAAGGTGACTGCAGCAAGAGCCTCAAAGCCTCTACAAGGCCACTGATTCACACTCACTGGGGAAAAAAGTTATTAAAAGTGAACTAGGAATACTGCAACAGGGAATTAAGCTACAGATTTGGCCAGTAATGAAAGGAACGGTGATGAAAAACGATTAAAGCACAGGACTGTGTTGCAGAAAATGCGAGTGCTCAGCTATTTAGCTGCCAAATGACGTGACCTGGGTTACATAAGGCCCAACACGCGCCCACGTTCGTTCCAAGTAAAGGCAGGTTGAGCAGAGCAGCTCTTGCCTGTCTGGCCCCTAAAAGCAGGGGGGTTTTGGCATGCAGCACATCATTTTGTCTCCCTCCCCTAGTCCTGACCTCCCTTCGCAGGTCAGACCCGGCACAGAGAAAAGGCCTTTGTGGCTGGAGACACACAACTCAATGGGGACGCCTCTCAGCCACAGCCTGGAGCTGCGGCCCTGCTGTCCCCAGCCTAAACCCCACAATCCTCCTCAGAAGGCTGCCTGGAAAGAAAAGCTTGTGAGATAGGCTGTTCATGAGGGTAAAGGCTAACAGCTTCATTTTGCACATTTGCTGAAGAAAGCAAGCCCCTGCATCCTGTTTGCCTGCCTCCAAACTGTGCAAGGAGAAGCATACTGACCTGTCACGCAGGGACCTTTTGTTATTTCATTCAAGCACAATGAGATTTTTGGCTGGTAGCTGCTGAAGAAGTGGGAGATTTATTGCTATATTGTTCTGGGGAATAACATTTAAGCAGTTCAGTAAGATTTGGGGAAAAATCAGGTCACTGAAAGTAGAAAGAGCTTCTTTGTATGATCACCTCTATCATTTCAAAAGGCTTTAAAGGGAGAACAATAGAAAGTTGTAAGATGGAAACTGGATAAAAATCAAAGCTTTTAGTTTGTGTTTCATAAAATTCACTAAGCTTTTTGTGAAAGCATGAGAAGGATGATAGGAAGTTGGATCAGCACTGAGCTATGGGCAATAACCGGGGGTGGGTAGGGAAGCCCTCGGAGGACAGAGGAATAGTTCAAGGTAAGATAACCTGAAAGGTCACAAACGCCATGAGAAAGATCAGAGATTTCCATCAGCTCTTGTGTCCATGAAGTATTTCCTTCTACACTATCTGAGCAGTACTACTCCAAAGGACTAGTCTGAAAAACACGACAAGGAATGGGTAAGGAAGCAACAGCAAAAGAAGCTCTAACGCTGACATGCATTTAGACCACTGCACATGTTTATGTACTAAAAGCGAACGCTTCCACATACAGATGTCATCCAGTGAGGAGAAGGGGTCAGATCTGACCCCCCACTCCTGCCACATCCCAGCCTCTCATTCCACAGCCAACAGCATCTGGAACTCTCACCACTGCAGTTGTGGCCATGGACCAGTTGCACGTGGAGGGGGCAGGAGAAAAAACTATGACATGTTCCTGTGGCCATATGAATAATTTCACAAAAGTTATTTCTAAAAATATTCTGAATCCTGTGCTGTATGGACAGATGCAGCCACACACACACATACTCTGCAACACAAGCTGCCCTGTCCTCAACAACCCTCCCTGCTGCTGTCACCTGGCTCCCCTCAAGCTGCCCCAGTGCCTCCATCACGAGAAGCCTGGCTCCAGCCTGTCCCACTCACGCAGGGGGAACAGCTCCCTCAGCCACGGTCGCAGGAGTGAACGTGCCCACCGTGATGTGATGCCTGCCTGATGGCCACCTCAACCTTGGCCTCGCAGGAAAGAGGAGCATCACCATGACTGGCTATCACACCCCTGATACAGTGCTTACCCATACGCAAGTATAGGAAGGGTGGTGTTTTGCTTTTTTATTTTTAACACACACACCAACACAGGTCTTCAGCACATCTCTGGCACTCCCTTACTGTGCAAATATATATTTTTCTTTTCACCACAGCCAAACCATGAACTGATCAAGTTAAAAATAACTTCCTTTCATGGATGGACTCTTTTCAACTTGTTCCTGTCTCACTTTGAGGTCTGTAACATCAGAGGAGTGCACATCCTCCTGGCAATGATATGCTGGTACAGACCACAACTGCAGCTAGGAGGTGGTTTTAATTACCTCTCAGCTGATAGCTGTCATTTTTCGCAGCTGAGCCCAGGGACTGACTGTACAACTCTCTCCCTACTCACAAATCCGGGGGAAACAGCAACCAATGGCTCCTAATAACAGACCAGAGAAGGAAAATATCATCATCCCTTCCCACACCAGTAGGAGGACACCACAAGCTGACACATCCCAGCTAGGATCACCTGTGTTACTGCCACCTTCCACCAGCACAGTCAGACTGCAGGCCTTAATGTGGGAACAACTGCGTGGTTTTGCCCACAGCTCCAGGAACTCCTTTCTTTGCTCACATCTCGGGGTACTCTTTCATCACTCCCCTGCAATGGTCAGTAAAAGCTTAGCTGTTTAATTACTGGGCGTTGAAAAACTGCCAGTAACATCTTGTAAAAGTATAAAAGGAAAAAAGACTACTTGCTCATGAATTGGCAGAAACATTGTTCCATGCACCCAGCTGCGGAACCCCTATCACATCAGGGGTGCCGCTACGTATCACAGCAGAAACCAAACAGCAAATCAGCACAAAGGCAGTATGCAGGCTTTGGCTACTCTGCAGCTCTTCAAATATTGATTTCTGATGTAGGTGTAGCAATTGCTTTTTTAAAATAGTGTCAAAATGTATCTATGCTACTAGCAGTAAGAAGAATAAGGAAGATTAATGACAGGCCGTTCAAAGAGGGAGGAGTGGGAAAGAAGCCAACACTTTGGAAGAAGCGGTCAACGAGACAAAAGAGTCCAGAGGGAGTGTAAAGCAGCAGGGCTTAGCAAGATCCTAAATTGCAGTGAGTTAGCAGCTGCTAGGACATAATAACTAAGAGATTAATAGATTTTTTCCAGTATGAGGTCAGAAAACTACAGAAAATAACCTTACAGTACCGGCATTTTTTGAAGAGAGTGAAGTAACAGGTATTAAATGAAGCCACAGGAGGGAGGGCGGTGCAGGGCCAAAGTCCTGGTGGACAAACGCTCCGCTATTGCTCCTAGGTTTAGGAAGATGAGAAAACCAACAAACTGCAGCAGACTGTTCAAGTACCTGCTGATATCTCCTAATTTTCAAACAGCAAGTCATAGACACCATTTTTCATCCCAAGTTAGAATGCACTTTGTGTGGCTGTAAAGGAACAACATGCCACTGTCTTTTCCTAGAAGTTTTTATTGCCCAGAAAAATTCAAAGCAACAATGGAAGATGAGCAGGCTGCACTACCAATTTAGCTAACATCACCAGCAGAAGTAAAAAAAAAAAAAAAAAAAAAAAAAAAAAAAAAAGTTTGATTAGGAATTCCTGCAAAAGAAACAGCAAACAAAAGACAACATACTTCCTGATTTTAGGACAGGCTTAGTATGAGGAATGTGCAAGTGCTTTGTTGCTGCTGACTATGTAGGCTCCTTTCCACTCTCTAGTAGTTTTATTATTAATTTCTTTTGTATTCAAACTATTGCTCCTCTGTGCAGTGGTACCTAAAAGCCAAGCTGTAAGCTCTTTTGGCCATAGCGCAGACTCTTCACTTTTGACTGCTACACTTCATGAACCTAGATTTTGATTTTTTTTTGTTTTTAATCAGCAACACAAGAAATTGTTTGCACACCCCTCCCCCCCCAAAAAAGTGATTTAAGAATGGCAAAGACATTTTTCAACTCATTACTTCAAGAGTTGAAAATAAATTGATAGATTCATGATTGTATAATACTGAGAAGGAATTTATCCAAGCCTTCATGTAGTTGGAGCAAAGATACAGGTGCACAAGTTTGTTTTCTTGGTACAAAATCTTTTGTTTGCCTCTCATCTTGTTCATGGAGGGATGTCCAGGCTGAATAGGAACAACAGCACAGGAGACTGCCGAATTTAAACAACGCTAAAGTAAGTACTGGTACAGGAATTCTGTTATGTTGACAACGCTACCAAAAACCTCTTATTTCTAGATAGACTTTCATAATATCTCTATGCTACTATATTATCAGTGTCTTGGTGTCTTTTTGCAGCTTGTACAGTATTTAGGCTGAGCATGTACACTCAAGAGTGCTGCAATAGAGGATACGTATTAGTAAGAATTAATTGCTAGGATGTTCCTAACTTTTTCATGACTAATAAAGATAGGCATACTTGCTGTCGCAAGTAAAGAACAAGGATGTTATTAAAAATTGGCATGGTGAGTGCCTAAAGCATCCTCTGGCAAGTGATTAAAGAACTGGATTAGTCCTAAGGAAAAAAGTGGTCAGTGATCAACTCCGAAAAAATATAAATTTAAACTTTTCTATGGGTGTACCAATAAGCTGATTACCCACACAATTAGAGCTGAAGAGGAGCTGGCCGCTTAGTTATGAGGATGTTGCAAAAGTGGCAGAACACTTTGACAACATCCACATACAAAACAAACCTATGAAAAAGATCCGAGATACAGCAGGACACCTCGCCCCCCTTGTGGCAAAGGGCACACAAATATAATCAGTAATGAGAGAACAGGAAAAGGCAGCTCACTCTCAGGCTAAGATCCCAGGATCTCTGAAATTATTGCCAGAGGCATGAATTTACTAGTAGAAAGAAGGGGCAGAACCTATGGAGATTTTAGCTCCTCATTAGCACATTGCTTCTATGTCAAATAAACTATCTCCACATCCCCTCCCCCTCTGAATTCAGACCTTTTTTTTCCCTCCCCAGATCTTACTCCCACACGCAATTTATTAGGTGGTGTATTTATGTAATGTTGTGCATGCCACAACAGTACCCAAGGGATTTGTCTGTTGGTTGTAATTAGAGTTTGTGTGCTACCCAGATTAGTGGAAGTTGTGTGAAAAGTGTCCTTTACAGCACTTTACACCTAGTGAAGTCACCTTCCCTTCCTGGGAATCCTCTCTTCAGCAGAACTACTACTGTACCACATGCACAAGATTTTACATTTAACTACTGCCCACCCCCCACAAAAATAAAGGCGGGGGGGGTGTCTAAGAGGTCAGAATTTTGTGTCACCAGGGAAAGTTGTTCCTGCAAGTCTCTGGGAAATGAGAATGACGGATCTCTGACACACCTAACTTTTCAGACAGAAGAGGACTTAATTACACCTTCAGAGAGAGTTCCTCAGACACAGCTGCAGCACTGCCTAACTGGCTTAAAGATGTGCGAATGCAATATGCAGGATTCCCCAACAGAGTAATCTTTATTGCAGGGGCAGAGCTTCAGAAGAGTTAGAAGTGTCTCAAAAATTTAAATTCTCCCAACTTTTTCATGCTGCTAAAGCTATTGAAGTCCAGGATGCTTCCCCCCTTCCCCTCACAGTTATCAAATGGGAAATAACACGGTAATAGAGACTGCAAAATGACACTGTCTGAATGGTTGGCAAAGCACCCTCAGACACAGCAAGACACAGAGCCCCTCTCCTCTTCGGGGGCACAACACTAATCTACATCAGACTCTTGAAGGAGATTTCTTCCAACACTGGAAGGAATAATTCAAATGCAGTCCTGTAAGACTGGAATACCAGTGATGTTTTTATCTGTGTCTCAGAGTAGCTCCATTTAGAGCTCCTCAGTTTAACAACTGAAGTTGTCTTCACAATTACGCATAAGATGACGTAGAGAGCACATGTAAGGAAAAGAAAAATGATGATCACTACAATAGACACTGAAACCTGCCACGTGACAGTTGAAGATAAGCTTCCATTGTCCACAGCAAATTAAAAGCCTCTAAAAATCAGTCACCACTTATATAAGACTTATTCATGCCTCTCCTCTGGTACCGTCAGGCAATGCAAGCTGTTGCTGCAGAACAGGTTAACACAGAGCTGAGACACAAGAGTTGCCTGCTGGGTTACAACATGAAGTAGAATTAGTTCATTCGAGCCATCTTTAATCTTATTTTGCCACACTTCAGCTGAGAAAAGGTAGCATCCAGCTCAGGTGGTGGGAAATGTTCAAAGTTCAAATACCATCCATACCCTTAAATCTAAACACGTCTTTGCATGTTTGCCTTTTATCAGCGTATCCCTACACAAGTTATTAGTTCTTTACATTCAAAAGATGTGGTCTCACCTGGTCCTTGTAAACCAGATTATCATACCTCATTTTCATGAGAACTCCAGTTTTTGTAATGGTTAGCTATAATAAAATATATTCAGAGATGAAGAAATTATCTTTGAAGGGGTAAGAGTTAAACATATACCAGACAGCATATGTAGCATATCACTTCAGGGGAACATTTCCTCACAAGGACCTCTAGGTTTTTTAAAGGGATCGACACAGCTATGTATTATTTGATTGCTCCCTCTTAATATAGTATTTATTTTCACATCACTTTGATCCTTCAAGAGATACACAAAATGGAAATTATTTGATGAAAGAGTTTGAAAAGATGCTTCAGTCTTCAAAATATCTTATTTGAAACTGAAATAAAATGGATTTAGGGAATAAATTCCGAAGCTTCACTAAAAAAAACAAACAAGAGGCAGCTCATGGCATGATAAGGATAGACAAAAACTCACGAAGAGAGTTCTGTAGTGCTATTGTTATTATGCATGAACACGTTGTTACCTTAAGCATTACTTGGCTGGATTTTTAGCCTTTTGCAAAATAGTGTTACTGTGAGTATAAAACCAACAACTTTGCACTGAATTTAAAAAGATACACTAGGTGTCTCTTAATAAATCTTCTAGTTCCAAACTGTAATGAATTCAACAGCCAGCTCCTCACTTCACTGCTTTTCTGGCAATCAAACCTTCTCGTTTAATTTTATTTTTTATAAACCTATGATGATTCGTGGAAGATTACATGGCAATAAATCTTTTGGTAAAATAACCATACTTATATAGACATGCACAAAAACAAGTTTATATTCCCCTTCTGTTCCCTCGCCCAAAACAATTAATATAATATATGGCAACTGGCCTTGTATTCTAAGCATCGTTTTTAAATATATTTTTCTTCTGTCAAAAGATCACAAATTATTTTTTCAAGCATAAGTAATGAATAGTTAATTGCTTTTTGCTTTGTTCTTAACTTCCAGAATTGACCTGGGGCACTCCGTTTCTTTGACAAAAAGAGGAAGATAGATAATAGGCATTTCTTTAGGGTCTCACATCTATCACTGTTATCAGGACAGGACTGGAGATCTTTAATACTGCCCTGCTGATAATTCGAGAAGTTCACCATGTGAAATTGCCTCAGGTTTAATATGTTTGTTTTGTACAAGAGATTTTAAGTTCTACAAGAAAAATAAACACATTCTTTCAGTGTAACTTTAAAGGTTCAAAACTGACAGACTGAAAAGAAAAATAAAACCCTCAAGCTCCATCTTACAGGGAACAATTTCTCTGCTTATCGTGAGCAAGGCTGTCTATATGAAAGCCATGTAGTTGAGCCAAGCCTTCCAGCTCATTTTTTTCCTTCTCTTATTAACTAGCTCTTGAAGCAGTAATCAATTTTAATTAAATGTGGAAGCCATAATTTTAGCCAGCATTCATATGCTAATCAAGATATTGCTGGCAACAGCCAAACAAGTGCAAACAGACAGCTGACACACAGCTGCAGGACGGAGAGCCTGCCTGCTGACTGAGTCCCCGTTAGTACCTCCAGTCCTCAAACCAGGAGGGCAGAGGCCTGGGAGGGGACCTACTTTGCTAAACACACGCTTATACTGGAAAGGGCAGAGGACAGGGACAGGGACAGCATACGGCCACTGCATATCTTTAACATACCAGGTCAGGAAGGGAGGAAAAACAAAGTTTCCTTAGCAAGTATTTCCAGGTAGCCTAATCTCTTGCTTGCTGCCAGAGTCGTCTTCTTCCTTTACCAGATCTCTATAAGCAATTTGCCTAGTCATTCTCTACAAACATAGCTATCATTTCATACAGCTCTTGCACACGGAGAAAGGTGAGCCAGCTAATTTGCTGTAACTGGAAAGGAGCAGCTGACTCTAAAGCATAGCTCCAGTATGCTGATATCTGACGATGGTGGCACACACCATACCTTCAATGCTACACCTACATCCAGCATTCCCCTCAAGAAGCTCCACACGTCCCGCACTCTCTCTAAGGCAACCAATTCCCCGACCAGTGAACTGAATGAAGATGGTGCCTGGAAGCAGACAAACTGAGAAAGTGGACAGTCAGGTTAAAATGCAACCCATCAAATACTAGCGTTACTAATTTGAGTAACCACCCTTTTATGCTTCTCAAGACCTATTTTATGCCAACTTGAGTAGTGGTATGAACTTACCAAGCAAATGCTTAGAGGTACAAACACAGACCAACAATCGCTCAAAAAAAAAAAAAAGCTCCAATTCAGTAGTCCTCCAATATCATTATTTTTTCAAAGGAAAATGAAATCCAGCACATTCTGCCCAACTCTGCAAACCACTGCTATTTGAGGGGAGAGGAAAAGAGACAACCACCCTCCTCCCAAAGCCCACAACTCTACTCCTATAACTGCAGACCAAATTATACTGTTTGTTCATGCACAAAACTTAATTCCGACATTTCCTTAACTCCTGGTCACTTGACTTTTCAACCTTTCTTCTATTAACATAATTAATGTAAAAAAATAATCTTGTATTAAAAAAAAAAAAGAGAAAAGAAATTTAAGCTCATCCAACCTCAAGTTCTACTAGCTGCTATTACATATTTCACAGGGACCATCAATAGTTGCAATTTTTAGATTCATGAGATTCGTTACACTAATCCTCTGCACTAACTGAGGACATCTGGAGGCTGTTGAGCTCCACAGAATCAGCAGGAGGGAAAGAGAAGCACACTGCTGGGAGGTTACATTATATGGATGTCAGCAACTATCTGCAAGAAGACTCACAACCGTCTGTCTATTCCAAACACCAGAAAGGAGAAAGGTGGAGTAGATCTTATGACAGCCCTTACTCGCTACCTACAAAGCAGTCCCCAGTACACCTCATTCAGCTTGTTCTAGTTTCCAATTTATTTCTAATTCATCGCTATTTGTTACCTTAGCCTAATTTCCTTGCCTAGACAGACTCAGCCCAAGTTCCCCGTTTTGCAAGAAAAACAAAAGAACTTGCCTTGCTTCATGTATTGAACAAAACAAAAGCTCTGAGGGTTAAAAACACTCTGCATCAATAAACCCTAGAAAGACAAGTCATTTAAGCCAAAGGATAATGCTGACAAAGGCCATAAAATAACTTAGTTTGGAAACTGGAAGACTATCTGTGGCTACCACACAAATAAGGGTCTGGAATAGCTTTGTAATGGGACTATTACAGACTAGGTAATTAGTTTTAATATCCTTTTAACTACTGGAGATGGATCTTATAACCTGACAGCCAGAGTCCAGTCCATCGCTATCTTAACTGCCTCATCTTTCTAATAATGAGTAACATTCAGCCTTTCAAAAATGCAGAATTTAATGAGGTATTTCATCAAGACTCTCTTTTTTATCCAGCTGCCTGTACTTAATAGCAGAAGAGAGAGGAAACACTCAAAGTATATTGAAAACTCCATCTCATAACTAAGGTCAAGATGTAAAATATCTTCAGAAGTAAAGACCAATTCAGATCATCTAGTCCATCCTCTGCAAGGAGCACATCTGTCCTGTCATCTTGAAAAACACTCTGGATAGGCGTCCCTGAAAGGTTTATATAGAGCAGTGCATTTATATAACCCTGTAACCTCTTCTAGCTTAGGCTGGAGAGGTCACTTACACAGACCAGTAGCTGGCTTCAAAGCTGATGGCTGAAAAAAGTGACAGCAATGTATCCTTCCTTATCCTCCAATCACTCTCATATTTACTGACTTCTGTGCTCACTCACATTACATTTTTGCTCTCTTTGATGGCACAGACATCCTGGCTCCATCTGTCATAGGGTTAAAATAACCATCTCTGATTTCAGTAGATTCTATGAACTGCAAAATAGAGCCCTAAACCAATGAAGATTTTCCAGAGGTTTTCCCCTACCCCACCCCCAAAGAAAAGCTGGTCCCTTTTCCAGTTGAAGGCAAAGAGAGTTTAGCTTGAGTTTCAATGGAAGTAGGAGACTATATTTATCCTCACAGCAGTTCCATACAGTCACTGTTCTCTTATTTTCAAAAAAACATAATCACAAAAAAAAATATTTTAGGAAAAGAAAGCCAAAGGACCCTTCAGCTTATGTAGGCTGTTATTTGTTATTGCCTAGAATATGTCAATATATTGTTTTCAGACTTCAGAAGACATTATAAATCTGACACAGTATTTGGCTACTGAGCCCTTCTGAAAGCCTTCACAGTAAGTGTTCACAGTAACAGTCTAGTGAACTAGGATATACACCCCTAAAACTATCCACTTCTCTCTTAATTATGTTTTACTGTTTCTACTCTATGTACTTGCCCATCAGACCATCTTTCATACATTAATCAACAGGACACGACAGCTCAGATATCCCAGTATAGACAAACAATACTCCTGCTTCTGTAATACAGAAATCCCATCACCTGTCTAGATCTTGATATTAACATTTCACTGTACTGTATATGTACAATTTTTAACCTCGTATGTGAACTGGGAGAATAATATGTAACAGACATTCATGGTTTTTGGAATGAAGAAAGACAATATTTTCAATGAATATGAAGGCATAATTTATAACAGCTTTCAAGGATTTTCTTTTTTTTTTTTTTTTGTTTTTTAAGATAAATTACACTCCTGCCCAAGACACTAAGTACCATCAGCTTCATCTCTAATCAGTGCCATTACTCTTTTGCTATCACTCTCTGTAAGAGAATTAATAGGAAGCTGGCTATGCAAGTAAAATACACTACTTGTAGAGATGATGGGCATTGAAAAGCTTTTCCAGTGCATCCTCCATAATGGCTAGTGCTGTAGGATGACAGTCCCTTTGGCTCATCTCCCTTCTCTGTAATTTTTGGCAATGACATCAGTGAAGCTTCAGCCTTAATGAAGGTACTGAAGTTAACAAACCCTGAATGAAAGCCATTAGGATTCTTCCAAAGTTGGCTTCCAAACAACAAATCTAATATATATAATAAAGTCTTTGTTGCTGCTTATCATTCTCCAGCTATTGCCAAGCAAAATTCCTTTGTGTTGACCAAACAGTCCACTTCCATACCAGTAGTTGCAGTCAAAGTTTTAGAGATGAGTTAAAGAGCACTTACATTTCAAAACTCATTGTACAGGCACAGTGGGTTTAGCAGAACGTAAAGGATAATTTGCACATAGCCTTCCCAACCGAAGGAAGTCACTGTACCTGATTTTATCTGAAATAGGCTTTCAACACTATTTAAACACAAAACAGACACTATGAAAAACAGGAACCTCATCCAGAAAAAATAACCCTCAAAATAGGTTATCTTTGTCAATGAACTTTAAAAAGCAGTCTTCATCAAACATGACAGCAAGGGAGAGAACAAAAGTTTCTTTTTGTAATACTTTCAAGTAATATGCCAACAGAGAAAATCGATTTTTTTTTTTTTTAAACCCAGATGAAAACAAAACAGAAAAAAAAAAACACCCACCTAGACATCCTGTGAGGTTAACAAGGAAAATTTAATTCTTTGGCACTGGAAACAGTGGCTTACAGAAAAATGATTTGTTTCAAGGTTATCATAGGGTTACAGAATGAAAACAGACATTTGGGTTTAAATATGCCAACACAGTTAAGGAAAAGCTGGAGCAGGAAGTCAGGCTGCTGCAGTAGGATGTCAGCCACAGATACACCCTGGTCAGCAGTGGGAGGTTGACTGCTAAAGACTGTGATTTGACCAAAATGCCACCAAACACAAAATGGTCCCACAAAAACTATGCTGACTGAAGCCAAAGGTGCAACGAGCACAAGGTCCTTGCTGCAGCTGATCAGTACCCAGAGCTGAAGGAAGAAGGCCAGAGCAGAACAAAGGCATACTTTCCCCAGTACCCCCTCCCAGCTTCTACTGGGAAGAGGCTCACTGTGGAATTTACAGTCTTTGATGGAGTTTTAATCCATTAAGCTGTTGAATCGTTGTTAATTTGCATCAAGTGAAATTAAATATACTAAGTCTTTTCATGAATGTAATTTTGGTTATATTCTAGTCAAAGCCTTTGGCATCAGCATCAGTGAAATCAGGATTGAATCCCACGTGATCTTTGCTAGTTTACGGTAAAAAAATGTAACCTTTCCATAGTAGTCCTCTATTGTTTTGACAGTCAAGGGACAACCCCCCAACCCGCAAACAAACAAACAAACAAACACATTACCTATGTAGGAACCAAAACACAAGTGAGCTCTTCGGAATTCTTCTGACAATAAAACCAGGTAATTGAACAGTGTTCTGCAGAAAGGAGCGCCAGGCATGCCTACTAAGAAAATAAGGTTTTCCAGGTTTCTTAACACATATGAAGAATCTTGA
>VXAA01002248.1:465767-483521 GCA_013399115.1 Anseranas semipalmata | reverse complement strand
AAAAAAAAAGAAGTAAATATCAGGCAGATGGCTTGGCACAGGCAATGTTAACATCACTTTTTATTGTTCTTCTACTTAAATAACATGAATTCATCATTATGCAGGATTAGGTGCTCTGACCAGAAACCTCAGTAACAGCAATGTAATACTGTAAAGACACTGTCTCAAAAAAAGAAAAGAAAAAAAAAAACCTATAAGCACAATGTTTGGCTTGGCCAACCACTTACTGACAAAAATGTATAATATATGAACTTAGGGAATACTCAGCTCACTTAAAATCAGAAAAAAATGGAAATCAATGATGGTACATATAATTTAGAATTAGAGTCCACTATTTTCTGAGTCTAGCACACATTTTCACTATCCACTCCATTAGAGATAAACTGAGTTGTTAGAAGCTAAGTGGCTGAAACAAAGCAACAACTTAGCAACTGTATATGGAATTTAGTTTTCTGCTTTCAGAACAGACCTATAATAGTTTGAGGTATCATAGCCAGGCAACAGGTACCACGAGATGACAGACAAGCAAGATGCTGGAGGTTGCACACTAATTAGCAACTCTGTTAAGAAAGCAGGAGGGTTTTTTTGTTTTTAAAGTACATAAATGAAGAGAAAGAGGAAAGGGAAGGCATCTTGCACATAGCAGCTAAAATTGCCCTCTGCCTGTACCTCTGCCTCATTGATTAAGAGACTAGGATAACCAGCTGAAGCATAGAAATTTAACATTTTCATTTGTCAAAAATGACAACTTCTGGAAATGGGATTGAACTAATTTTTTCTTCTGATAAAAGATTTAAATTAAAACACACAGAATCTTCCCGCTAACCTAATGGTTTATGTTTCATCAGCATTTACCTCATTGAAATAAAACTCTCTAGCATTGACATTCCCACCCCCAGTTCTCATACTGTAAAGGTAATTGTAAATCACTACTGCAAGAAAGCCTAAAAACTGCCATTTTGACAAGCTCATTAGCAAGGACTACAAGTCCACCACAATGCCAGCCAGCAGGAAATAGCAACATAATGGCTGTTAGGTAGACCTAAGGTCATCTGAACTAAGCCCAACCAGTTTTTCCCAAAACTCCAAATTAAAAAGCAAACTGATCACTAGAGCCAAGCAGATCTCAGAATTCAAAGCAAAGCATTCACACTAACCACGCTAACAAGTAATAACTTGATGTACTGGTTTTCACAGTAGTAACTTTAGTAATGGCTAGTATAAACTGTTTCCTATATGATATGCTTTTCAATGTATACACTGAGGTAGCTCCTTGAACTACAGAATGCAAAATAAATAAATAAATCACAACAAGCACAATATAACAGTGAAAGACAAATGCAGATGGGGAAAAAAAAAAAAACAAGTAGAGGAGTCACTTTAACATACACAGTTCTCTGTTTTGTACCGAAGCTCCCTGAAGTGCTTGTTACTGCTGCTCTGCTGATGCCATTAATGTACACCAGGACTCTGACTGGCATAAAACAGGAGCATAAGCAGTGAGGTTAAACTCTGTTCTTAACTTGCTCTGCTAAGTTATCAACAGCATTTTCTGTACAGTTCATTTTCTGAATTGTTTTGAAATGTCAATGTTTTCTTTAATCTTTATAATATTGTCCATGGTCTGTGATAATTAAAAGATAAGACTTCTAGATTAAGTGGTGAATACTAATTCTTTAGATTTCCATTACTTCATAACAGGGAGGAGGAAAAAAAAAAAGACAGCAACAACAAAAACCCACACTCTTAAGGATACAGTACTTGAGTCACTCAGAAAAGAAGGCTGGAAAGAACCGTCAAAAAATTTTTAATGAGAAACTCCAGCAATAATGAGTTCCCTCTTCTACAAAAAATATGAACCATTTTTGTTTTTAAAGGTTATTTTTATAACCAAAAAAATAGAAGTGTTCCAAGTCTCTCATTGCTCTTCCTACTCATATGAAACCGAGAAAAAAAAATAGAGAAATTATTTAATATATTAAACACATTCAACATACTTAAGCAGTTATCTTTTTAAAATACTTGATCACTAGGAAGAATCCTTGTATTTTTAGAATAAATCACATCTACTCTCATAAGGAAAGGTTCCTGCTTAACAATCAAAAAAATCCGCTAGCAAGTGCATTGTGATTTTAACATCATTCTGTTGGTCGCCAGAAAGTAAATTCCAGTTAAAACACTTCTCAGAGTAGTCAGCTTTCCATTTAAGCACACATCTAGCACATATTTAAAAAAAAAAAAAAAAAGTAGTACTGAGCCCTTAGAGATTTCACAGAGACAAGAAAACAAGATGCAAGGGATGAAAAGCCTAAATCAGAAAGCGCTGCTACACATCTGTCTGGCAGTAGCCCAAGGTGTCCGATTTGGATTAGGGCTCTGACCACTGCAGAGGAAATGAAGCTTTCTGCTTCAGACCTGTGCGTTGTACCACTCAAAAATGTAATTAATCCATTCAAGAAGAAGGGCACAATAGCCTGAAAGCACTTGGAACATTTATCTTTCCAGTCACAGTAGCAGCTACCATTCAGAGAAGGCTGGGGGGTAAGCAAAGGTATGTGCTGAAAAGGCTTGCTGACAGCACGAAGACCATATGGCTTCATATTTGCCATGTGCCAAAGACTAGCCCAACCCAATCTAGCTGTAACAGAGAAATGTAGGGATCCAGATGTTCTAATTCATACAAGACAGCAAGCCCCTTCCGTTTAAAATAGCATGCCTTCTTCCTGCAAGCTGCTGGAAGGACTTCAGATACTAACCCACTTGATCAGCACGCTTAAAGAAACTAATGCAAGATTGAAAGACTGTACGCAGAAACAGATGGGCAAGCTCTGAGCTACTACATCCCTCAAATGTTGGATGCTCCAAATAGTCAGAAACAGATAGATGAAGGGAAAACAAACTCATGTTCTACATCAACCTATTTTGTATCTTCTCCTACATTAGATAACCACCTGTAGACAGAGATTCATATTTTAAAGAAGCTAAACTATTTGATAGGTGTAGAATACAGTAATATTCAAATTTGGTTTTCATGCTTTAGTTCTTAACTGTTGACGACCTGCTATTTTCTTCTTGTTTTTTAAATTTTCCACAATTTTCCCCTTCCTCCTACCATTTGTCTTTTCAAGTAGAAAGAGTGGGAAAAACACATTCCTCAAAGAAAACACTATGTAAATCATATCATTCTGTAAATAACATATAGACTTGCTATGTAAATAAACACAGCAGCCATGACTTATTTTGTCAACAATATTTTATAAAGAAAATGCCTTCCAAAATTCTTTGGAATGAAGAAACAGCGTTGAGTCATTCTGCACTCCCTTCCTGCAGCAGTGATTCAATCAAGTTAGGTCTACACATAGTCATAAAATTACATTAGATTTGCAATTCCAGACAAGACTTACATTTAGTAAAACGTCTGTGTATTAGTAACAAATGTACTTCACTTAGTATATTTGATTTTACTTAGCATTGTCTTTGATGGTGAAGAGACCACATCTGCTCTTGCCAACTTGAAAATGAGTTTTTCCATTACTGAACAGTCTTAAATGCTACAGAATTTTGCATTTTGGAGAGAAGCTTCCAAACAACAACCTTCTTTATACTGTCACTCCAATTTTCAAAGCATTTGGAAAGCACAATGCTGCACATGCCTCCAACTACTCCCTTTCACAAGTTCTAAGGAGGAGCATGCTCCCATTTCGCAGCTCCTTAAAAATTAAGTTATTAATTTTAAGTGAAGCCACGAATAATGACTTCATTTTGAGCATTTCTGCACTGGCAGATAGTAATGGCTTTTCTCACTCAGCCTCCAATTACAGAGAACAGTGATTAGCGACTCCCTACAAATATAATTAGCCGATTAAGAATAAGGGCAGATGAGATCAAAGCTCTTGGAGCACACAGCCTTTGGATTGCAACTATCAGTTCAGCGACTTAAGAGGATAAAACACTGCATTCATATGACATATGTAAGCTGTCATCTCCTCTATCTGTTGTCCCAACCACAATAAAGAACAACCTTTATGAAAGGCTAAAGAAAGCTCTTTTCACTTTCTGAAAATATCAAGAGCTCCTGGGGTGCCAGCAGCATGTGCTGTGGGAGACACAGCTTTGTTACACTTCCTTCAGTTCTAAGCAACGAACTCAGCATGGTCTCAAACTTTAGAGCTTTTCATAGCTTGGCTTACCATCATTTTTTCCAACTAGTCCTCATCATACAAGCACCAGAGGGCTCTGATCCATCCTGAAGTGCTCTGAAGCTTCTGACTTACTGTATTCACCACACAATTAACACAGTTAAGGAAAGTTACCAGAAAATGCCTTTCACCCTGTGAAGCCTTCTGGATGGAGTTCATCGGGTTATGGTATTTCAGCTCCATATCAACAGTCAAGTCCTCCTATAAGACATACTAAATGTTCAAGACCAATACAACAATCCACAATCACACCTAGAGCCCAGTTGAACTGTCTGTCACAGAGATACAGCTTGTCAATGGAAGGGAAAGCACTTTCTTCAGTGCTCATCCAAGACCATGCCCAGAGCAAACAAAAGAACACTGGTATTCATCAGCAAACCTTGCCACCTTCAGCAACAAGCATAAAGATACATTTCCATGACCTTGTCTTCCTTAACATAAACAGACACCAACATGTAAATGTGTATACTCAATTATTTGAAAAATTTCTAAACAAAACACTCCTCTGCACATGCCCTTCTCTTCCTGGGAAGGGGATGAAAGCAGCAGCACATGACAGTTGTTAGTCATGTTGTTTAATGCATTCCTGAAAGTGCTAATGAACACCTCTAAGACCTCATATACACAGGAATTTACTCTAAACCTACTACCCTGACTGCATATAAAACTGCATTGCTCCTGCTGCTGGGTGAGATAGGGTGTTAAATGTCAATTGTTCTGGAAGGTTTACCTTAAAGCTTAACAGAAAATCATGGGAAGGAAGAGAAAGATGACATGTGGGAAAGACAAGCTCAAACAGGACATCTAGGAAAACGCCGAGTTTCAACTTGCCAAGTTTCTGACACCTTATCCCTCGGGGTGGAATTAGACACTTTATGAAGAAGATGGGTGTGATCAGGCTTTCACACAATGCCTAGGGATCTATGGTGCATGACAGCAAGATCCCATAAATGGTGTTATATTAGTCAGCTCTTCCACAGGTTAACCAGATTCCTTCCTACCTAAACAGCACAGCTAACTTGCCAGTTTGGCTACTGCCTCACTCTGCAGACACAATACAGTTATCAGTTTTGCTCCAGCACTGTTCCACCTTATTTCCCTGTCAGACTTTGTGGACACATGTATGTATGATCCTACTCCACAATTCAGTTAACTGCCGTTTCGATAGCCCCTTCACTTCTCCCACACTGCCTATTTAGGGGCAGGCACTCAAAAGTACTCCTGTGGCAGCATAAGTTTGCTGCTTTGTCTTCTGTAATTGAAATGCTCGTTTTTTCCTGTTTTTCTTCTTCCTTGTGTACTCTTCTTCATTCTTTCTCTCCTGTTCCTATTGTGATCCAGCTGCTGTAGAGACTCACCACAATCAGCCCAGGACAGAAGTATCTCACTGGAGAGAGGGGGTTATGCATGCTCACGTGCATGCAAACTCCCAAAGCCTTTCTATCAGACTTACACCACCTAGACCAAGGCCCAACGTGGTAGAGTAGCACCAAACAAAAAAACAAAAAACAAACAAACAAACAAACAAACAAACAAACAAACAAAAAACATTGTAAATGACTTTCACTACTTCCCCTTAGCTTGCTCTCCTGTCCCCTTTAATGCCGAGTCATGTTCCAGAAATACTCCCACACTGGTTGTTCTGCCCCGTGCCATGTTCCAGCCACCCCAGTATCTCCTTTTCTTTGCTTACTGGGAGCCCCTTGCAGAGAAGCATCCAAGCACGTACACAGGTGCAGTACACCAGCTACCTGCATCTCAAAGTAGCTATGACTTGGCAAGCCATTGGCTGAAGAGACTTGCTGAAAATGATGATATGGCACACTCTCTTGGATACACCAATTCTGCTAATAAATTTCTTGGAGTGTTTGTCTAGTGGTCACGTTCCAACCACATTTGGTATTTCCACTTTTTTTTTTTTTAAAAAAGATAAAAGCACTATGAGAACATGTATGCTCACAAAAACACAGCGTTGTACCTGCATACATGCTTGGCCTGTCCCTGAGATCAAGCCCAACGTACACAACTGGTAAACCCTCCTACGCACGTGTCTCTAGAGCAGAGTCCCCAGAGAGTTCTCATCAGGCAGAAACTTCTCTGTTGATAAATCAGATGGGAGGCATGGGGGAAAAGGTAGAAAAACACCTCTTAAAAGCCAAGACATTTTAGAACTCTTCAAGATGTTGCATCACACAGGCATCAAACTAGTTTATGAACTTGAGCCTATTCAATCAACTAATGGATCAAATACAAAATATCTGATCACAAAATCTTAAGTCATTGCTCACCACTACCCTACTAACACCAAGCTCTGCACTTCTTAACTACTGTTTTGTTTGGGGCCTCCCTTTTCTTTAGGATAGAAAGGATTTTGTGAATTTTTATTTAGATTTACAAGAGAACAGTAAATGTGGAAATGTAGATATTTCAATAATCCATTCTTTAACATATTTCACCACAAAAGTACAGCAATTTTAGGTTACATATAAACATAAGTCTCACTCTCTTTTTAAAAGCACAGACAATAAATTGCTGGAATTTTAAGTGCTTTCTCAAAGAACACAACCTGGTTTCTTAAACACAACATTTGCATTTTAGTTCAGTAAATAGAGAGCAACACAGACACCTCCAGACTCCTATTAGTGAGTCCAGTCAGATTTAAGCTACTGACATTTGGGAACCCAGGTAGTGAGGTAACAAATTTCAGGTATTCCAGGCTACCCATAGTTGTCAGCTTCTAGCACAGATGGTACATCAAACACCAAGTTCCTCCACCTCCATGAGATCCAGCCTGCACAGCCTCTTGAGAGTGTAACATTAGCACCAGCAACCTCCTTTCATATTACACAGTAGCTAGAGCAAACCCTAGGAAGGATAAAACCCCAAAGTCTAGTATTTATTCAGTCATGGAACCCAAATCCTCCCTAGCTAGGAAAGTGCCATAACTAAAGAACATCCTGGTTAACATCATTTGCTACCTTCTCCTCTCAAAGAGGAGATACTGTGAAGTCAGAAATGCAAGTATCATTCATGGACACATCATACAAGCCATAAACTTGGCATCACACAAGACAGAGGCAAACTGTCCCTTACCAGCACTGGCACTCACCTAGAGAAGGGCAGAGCCAGTATTGCTGATACAGCTCCCTGGAACGAGCATCCATTTCATACTAGAATATCACTGGATAACCCTAACTTCCAAATGCCTACCAGCAGGCAGCTCAGTTTGAAGGGGCGGGTGGAGACTGGTCTCACACAGGATAGCCTCTGCCCTAGTAGTGAGAGGAATTACCTGAGTATGTAAGTTTGGGCCTTTGCAGGCAGGGCAGAGCCTACAACCCCTATCTCCCACTTCTTGGAGAAGTACTCACAGCTGAATGAATTCAGGTGTCCAAAAACCTCTATCTCAAGAGGTGAAGGAGAGGTGAAAAGAGGCTACAGCCATTTCTAAGCCTTGATATATTGATTTCTTATGCCAGGGATCTTTCACACTAATTAGTAGGCATCTAATGAATGCAGGTGCCAGACATTATGAATTTGTTAAGGATTTAGGAAAACTTAACATACCTAAGGCCACGATAGCATATCTAGGTACACTGAAATCCACACCACTAAAATTACCTATGTGAAATGTTCCTCAGCTATCACCCAGATCTTCCTGGTCACATTTTGTGCAGCTTCGGTTCAAAGCCATCCCCAATCTACTAGCTCTGATCCCAGCAAGACAGTTTTTAAGCTCGCTACTTCTACAGACATAATCTGACAGTGGAGATTCCTAGCTAAATAAACATGGCTAGTATCAAAGATTTTGCTTGAGCAACATAGTGAGTGTAATGACAGAAACATGCAGAAGATAAAACATCACAAGGCTGACACACAGCACAGTCAGCAGTCTGGCAATAGTTAAAAAGTTTCTGTGTAGGCGCTTTGCAGATGTAAGCTGCTTCTGCCAGGATAAGCCTCAAGACTTCGTCTTTATTGAAACTGGCTTTGCTGACATGCGCTTGAAAGCCATTGTGTGTGTACTCTCCAAAAAAAGTGAAAAGAACAAAGGGAAACATGGAATAAGAGATGAAGCCTAATTTATTATACACTTATGGAGCTCAGGCTGCATAAACAAAATACAGCCATAATACATATGCATCCATCTCATTTTTCAAAAAGACTTAAAAATCCCAGACTAATTTTTTTTTCTCTCTCTTTTCCATCATGCCTGTTTCAAGTCAAGGAATTAATAAGAATCAACTGACTAAAATGCAAAAGGGCCAATGTTCTCATTTCATTTGAGAGTGAAATAACAGAAGCCTTTGCCTTACAGTGCAAGGAACAGAAAAAAAAATCTTGAGTGTTCCAGATGATGATGTGCTTATAGTTCCTCATACGAATAGTTTGGTCTTCAGCCTAAGCCCCTCTTACATGCACACAAGGTTTTTCACTGCTGTTTTGTTATTTGGCAAATTGACGACAGAAACTTCAGCCATGACTATAGGGCTTTGTCTCCTACACAGTGTGAATCGAGCCACTCTTTTCCCTCAAATTCATGAAATACGGTTGTTTGTTTGTTTACGAATTCAAGAATTCCATCTGGATTGCAAATTCTATCCTGGTCGTGTATTTTTTGTGCAACACTGAAGTGAAAAGATATAATATTAGCATACCTCACTTTAGTAATACAATGGCATTTTGTAAGACACTGTGACTTGCACAATGAAAGATGACTTGAGAAAATCGGTCATTTTTTTGCTAAAGCTGGGCTCAAAAGCAGAGGCTACATATCAGTTTCTATAACATTTAATATTATATATATTAAAACAGCAACACCAAGTGTAAAGAACTAGTTCTGAATACAAGCTTTCACGGGGCTGTAAGCTCCCCAGGGAAATCATCACCCAGTGCCTGCACTTTTCTAATGCTCTTGCAAAGGCATCAACTAGTGACTTCCCACAGGACAGCAGTGTGCTTGGAGCTCTGGCCAAGCTGTGCCATTCTTAGGTGAAGCTGAACTGGCTGTGAAGTGAGAGTAAAATTTTCCTCCATGCAGAAGGAGCCAGTTCCAGTGTTACTGCTCAGAACTATAAATATATATAACAAAAGCATCAGGTAAAACACTTCTGTGTATCAGCAACTTTGCCAAGGATCATAGCTGCTTTATACTGCCTTGAGGTGGGTATTAGCATTAGCAAAATGAGCAGTGAACTTATTCAGTAGGAAAGATTTGCGTGAGGTGAGGGGGAGAAGAAATGATGCAAAGCTGTACACCTGGGATCCATCCTAAAATTCCAGGAGAGAGAAGGGTGCTTTTTTATTTTCTCCCAGCAGCAACCAGAACTCTTTGAACCAGCACAGACTAATAGACAGTCTCGTGCATGGCTTGCTGCTTCTCCCCTCCTCTTGGCATTGATAGGCAGGGTGGAAAGGAAGAAGACAAAGAGGTCTAAAAGACAGAGGTCTGCTGGCATTGTACCACTGCTCGAAACCGAGGCTTTCACGTTGGGAATCACAGATATCAATGCTGCACCGTGTTTTATGAGATTCTTTTTACAGCATGTGATGAGGATTTAGTCCTGGAACACATGCTGCACCGTGTTAATTTAGGGAGCTAGATTTTTAGATAAAAACTTTTGAAAGCAGCAGAAGACCCTGACATCTGGAGGAACCTGCTACGTGAAAGTAAGTCATGAGAAAAGTTTGTCCTTGATGAACAAATAATGATCATTTTTGGCATTTAACGAGGTTCCTGAAAGAACACATCGCCCAAGTGCTGCTGATGCGTGTCACTGTCCCAGGCCAACTTTACGCAGTGTAAACGAACAAGTCTCTTCTCACAGAGGAGTTAGCCTTGAATAAAGAGGGAAAAGCTGTGCTGAGGCCTGAAATCCTCTGTTCCTCATCAGAACAGTGAAAACGATCAGTGAGGGTCCTGTGACAGTACCCTGTGAAGCGCTGCAGCCCCTTGACACAGGGTACCTGGGGCTGTCACCCTTCACCCCTCCCTGTCACCCTCACCCACCACCAACCTGCCAGCCCACAGGCATCCGGTCCAGTTTTCAGGTCCTCAGGCACAAAATACGCTCGCCTGAGAGCAAAGCCCACACAAACACCAACATTTTTCAGATGAACGCATCAAAGAGACTACTGCCCATATTCTGGGCACACTGATCTCAAAAATCTCCATGAACTCAGGTCACATGTATGGCATTTTTACACTTACAACAAATACCTTAAGGAAGAAATCTGATTTCTCTCCTTGGCACCCTATCAAACAACAATTATTTGGCATACCATAACAATTACTCAGCAAAGTTGCTGCAGTAGATAACGATTTATATGAAGTAAAAGACTACAGTACTTGTATCTTCCAGACTTGGCTCACAAGTCCAGCTGCCAGTGTCACGGTATTGTGAAATCCATTTGCTGCACTAGGTTATCCACGAGATGGTCATCTGAAATGTGCACAACTCACTCTTGTCAACCACATGCAGTTAACATTTGTTAAACATCTGATAAAACACTGAAACAAATTACCTTCTTTATTTAGCAACACGCCTTGAGAACAGATTTTCTCCTGATTTAATGGGATAGTTCTGTCCGTTATCCCATTAGCTCCGCATTGCTAGAAACACCCGGGGCATCACACTGCTGAACAACTGACTGAAGCTATCAAAGGCTCTTCCAACAACATCGGTTCCTTCTGCTCTTGATTACTTAAAAATGGTCTCACAAAATATCACCCATTAGATCAGATCACCAAATGAATGAAGAGAAGGCAATAATAAGTCCCACCTCCTATCAACTTTTCACCCGAGCTGACACACGTTTGTCTCACCAAGACTCATATTCTGTGCGTCTGCTAACATTTTTGAAACAGTTACACCATCTATCTGACTTGTTTCCTCACAGCAGAAGCATTCATATCGATCCTTCCCAACAAACCACAGCAGGGCTGGCAGGGCATCCTGGTGCAAGAAGACATCGACAGCTACATATGGACCAGGTAAAATTCAACCTTTTGACTCCAGCTGCTTCCACTGGCATAGATCTAGCATGAAGGAATGGTTACTTGTTTGCATTTCATTTTGAAAGTCTTAATGTTGCCTTTTCCCTTTCTTTTTTTTTTTAATTTTAGTTTAACAAATTTTGAAGTACTAAAACATTATTAAAATGTTTGGCCTAACCCTGGACACTTTTAAATCTTTGTCCAAATACAATAATATATACAAAAATGATGTATATTAATATGGTGAAAATTATGACCCATTCAGAGCTGTATGAATATATATGCCACATTGGGTCTGTAGTTTCACACGGAACTGAAATCTATATGCTCTCAGTAGCAATTTAAATATCAGCATGATTTTATGCAGCCAGAATTCTTAAACAAATAAAAATCAAGCATCAATGGTAGTGGCATTTTGAGAAACGACCTCAACTTTGATAAATGCTGGTTTGTGAATTTATTCTTCCTTCCTCCAAAACCACTCAATTTCATTTTAAAAATCAAGGAACTATAAAAGAACATTAAAATAAGGCAGGAAATGATGAGCAAATGCATAAAACTCTATGTTAGGTAAGTGAAACGATAATGTCAGAAGAAAGATTTTTTCAGCATAGGACTGTTGTTACAAAAAAAAAAAATGGATGCAAAGCTTTTTGTGTATCTTGGGGAGAGAGGAGTTAGGCTGCAAGTTCAGTTATGCTCAGCCAATCTGGTTTCTACTAGAGATGCATATATCTGCCAGTTAAGAGCATGAGCTTTCTTTTTCCAAGAAAATGTAATAATTTGGTTTCACACACTGCTCCAGGCTCCCAAAATTAAGAGCAATGCCAGCATTCAAACAATCTTGGCTTCTGTTTCTAGTCCTTAACAGTGAAATAATGCAAGACGCCAGCAGCAGCACTCTGCATTTGTCTCTCAATCCACTTGTTTCACGTACCTTTGTTTGAAACCCCGTCCAACTGGCAAGTTCACACAATGCTTCTAAGCCTCCTCTAAACCCAAGGCTGAAGTGATGTATCCTAAACAAACCTAGCAGCTACTGTTATATGCTGTCATTAAGAGAGTTGTATTAGAGCTGAGATGTGAAATGCTGGTTTGACAGCACTGTAAGGTATCTATTTTGGTCACTATTTGAAACTGTTCCTTCAACACCTTTTACAGGGCTAATTATGGTTACAGATGTAGGCTAGGCAGCAGCCTTTTCTTCACACTGAGCTTTTTCTTTTTTTTTTTTTCAATTACAATTATTTTTCTTTTATGGGAAAAACTGTGTACAACACAGGAATAGACTTTAAAATTTCCATACTAGCATATTACATGCTGGGAAACAGCGATGTTGGTACTGGTGAAAACCACAGATGATCTACTTATGATCATATAGCAGGAAGAACTTTCTGTAATTGCTCAAGAAGTTTCACAACACTGCTTATCAGTGCAGCTTTTATGAAGTGTCGCACAGTCACAACAGTAACACCCCCTGCACAGGGCAAAACCAATTTCACTAAAACTGTGAATTTACAGAGAGTCATGTAGTTTTTTTTTCCTCAAGTTAATGAAAATAAATGCAAATTGCCTCTCCTGCTTGCTATTTCAGTGTCTACACCTTTGCCTCACTTAAATCAGCTTAATCAATGCATGTATTAGTTGTTAGAAAAATCCATGAGTCTTCACATCTGGCAAATGTTTGAGCAGTTCAGTGTACGAGAATCACATTTAGACATGGCAAAAGAGCAAAATTACAGCATATGTAGTGCAAAAAACATCAAATCCTTGATTAATCTGATAATATTACAGACTAATCCACCAGGGTTTTTTTTCTTACCTCAATAATCTTGTCATGAATTTGCAGGCCTTCTGCTTTGTCTGCAGGTCCATTTTCCAAAATTTTTGACACATAAATTCCCTCAGCAGATTCCTCCTGATTGTTCTGTGCCAGGCGATACAGAAGTTGCAAAAAGGACCACATTAGTACAAGAAATGTACTAAAACCAGCAGCAATGAACAATGCAAATCCACCTGAAATATGTGTCTCGCTTTTCTAGCCGAGAATTAAGCTCCTTGGGATTTTTTTTAAACTTGCTTAACATGAAATAGTCATTAATCAAAAGGACAGAATTAATGAACTATTCCAGCATTTTTTATAAGATTATCCATTTACTTCTGGTTATTTTAGTCTAAATGAGACACAGGGTGCAACAGTAATCAGATCCCAGCTAAAATATTTAAAGCAGACCTTACACTTCACAGCAGACAGTGACTACTGTGTAAATGCACAGAGGAAGATGTTCATTAAAAAAGGATGCACAAGTGTTTCTGGTGGGAAGGAAAGTGATCGTGCAGTAATGCTGCCTGTAAATGTTTTCCTGCATTTGGAAATAAGCCCCAAGGAACAAAGTGACATTAGTTAGCTGGCATGTAACGGTGATAGGATTTGGTTGGAACTGGTTAACCTCATAAATCCTATTCACATGGGATACTGAGAACTTGCTCAGCTGTGAAATCTGTACAGATCAGCTATGGACAAAAAGAGAACTCACTTCCAGTTGATCTCTACACATTTCTAAGTACAACTCACATGAAGGTCAAATTTAAAGCAGACAAATTATTTACTACAGCTGAAATACACCTGATGTTGTTGCACAGGCTAAAATTACTTCATTTCATTGCATGATAGCTTAAAACAAATTTTTTAAAGTATTTTTTTAAATCAATATTAATAAAGGAATAATTCCAAGCAGATGCTACCTACTATAAGCATTTTTAAGTATTCATTCAAGTAATAACCTAGTTAGCAATAAATAAGGGAAACTTCTTCCAAATCATTTATGCTTTCGACAGCAGTTGATATGATGCTTATTTTCCTTCTGTTACTGGTGAATCCTTGACCAACAGTATGATTTGTTTGTGTACAGGTTTCTAGGACTAGGTCCTATACACTTGTGGGGAAAAAATACTATTTCTTCTATTAAGAAAATGATAAATCCATTACAAAATATGGAGCCACTGTAAGACATGCTTTACAGTATGTGGCAGCTGTTCCATGGAGACTCAACACAAGTAGATTTCAGGTTAACAGATATTTGTTCAACACGATGCTGGGCAGACTATGATTTCATAAACTTTTTTTTTTTCCTTAGTCACAGAGGCTCATAGGTGTCAGGTAAGATGCAAAAGGGAAATTTGTTAACGATTCCAGAAATATTCTGAAATGGTAAAGAAACAGACCTTCACTGAGTTCCCATGTAAGCAGTGAAATAAAAGAAGCATAATAGCCATTAGCCAAAACACACAAACGACAGGGTCTGTTTCTTTCTTAAGACAAAAGGCCAGATTACAGTACCTTCACCCACATAAAATTGTGGGGTTTTTTTCATAAGAAATTTCACTGCCCTTTTAGAGATCAATGTATGACCCAGTAGGAAAAAGGATGTTTCAGTCTGGCTTGTGGTCCCCATTGGTAGTACACGCTGGTATCTACACGTCCTATCAAGAAAATATACCACGAGGCATACAGAGCTTTGGCAGCTCATCACACAGCTCACAGGCTGTGAGGCAGGGGCTGGGGGGAGACTATGGGTTTATCTGCCCTTTAGCTGAGTCCTTGGTCTACTGCAGGAGCCCCCAGTCGAGCCTGCAGCACACACCTCCGTTCAGCATGGCTTTGCCTCAGAGAGGAGGGAGGCCAACCACCCCCAGCCAGAGCTAGGCCCAGGACAAAAGCAGGGATCAAAGTAGCCTAACGTCATCAGAATAATGAATCACCTTCCAGAAACACACACAAGTGTGAAGTAAGACCTTTCCTGACAAAATAAGCTTGTGGCGAGTTGGTCCTTTCCTCTCCTCTTGCCCTCCAGGTAGAAGGTGAACAGTGGGGAAACCTACAACGGACTTAACTGAAACGCATCAAGTGGAAAGCATGTATGTACCAAGTCACCAAGAGTCACCTGTTTCCAGAAAGAAAAACCTGCATTGTACACAGAAAACGCCAATAATGTGTGATGAAAAAGCACACTCACACCTACATGACTGATGCAATGACACCACTGTTCTGCTCTTCTACTGCATAAGCCAATGCTTCACCAAAGGGCATTTTTTCCCTGAACAACTTGATTACACAGGTTGCTTTCATAAACTCTTTTTGTCTCGTTACTTAAAAATTCCTGATCCTTTTTTTTTTTTTTTTTTGAGTTTTTTATTTTCATTATTTGAGCATACTCAACCCTTTCTTCCTGTTATTTCCTTTGGCTCCAGACATGATGGGTCAGAGCTTCCACTGATACCCACGACCTACCAATCAAATGTGTGGTATTCACACGTACCACAATGAGAACAAAACAGAACTTCTGAATTGAACATCAAAGACTCAGAAAACCCTGAGACCCAGCTCTGCCTCACAGCTCCACCACCTCCTCTGTCTCCAATTATCAGTGTTAGTTAATGGTAGACCATGACCATTTCCTTCTCTTCAGTCAGCTGTTCTCTCCAGAACAGTGCTAGGAAACTTCATATAGTTGTCATTTACTCCTTAAACTTCCAGCATAATTGTAATATTCACTCACAAAGCCTAACAGTTTGCAATATCAAAAACGTTTCCAGTATGCGTTGTCTGCATGTGAGTGCTTCAGAGAAACTCGGCTGACATCCCAAGACAGCTGAGCACCACGCTCCCCTTTCCCTGCAAAGGCCCTGCAGTTTTCCCACCACTGTAAACAACAGAAGTCAATCCAAGACAATCCAAACAAAGATTGTGAAGACTTTGTTACTGGTATATTGAAAGTATGAATTTAATCAAAGTGTGTGTATTTTATCTTACAGCGCCTGTTGTCTCATCCTTCCATTAGAAAATCTAAGGAACTCTTGCTTTGGATTTCTTTGTAACACACATTTGATAACTGAATTCACCCACAAGGAACAGCATTTCTGCAGCGCACACTGAACTTCTTAGCCTAATGGGAACAGACTCTTCGGCACCACTAAACATAGTTTGAGAGCAGAAGATTGCCAAACTAATATACAGGGTCCCATTCCCCTCCCCAATAATAGCAGCAGGTTACAGTTCTCCTGCTTAACAAGAACCTGATCGGTACATAATTATTACCTGGCCCTTTTAATCAACTATTAATTTTCCAGTTTAACAGGTTTCTATACCCTTCATATATAATGACAGTCCTGATTAATGCTTTTGGAAGGATGAAGTTAAAAAAACCCTGCATATTCTTATGTATATTCGTGGGGGGAGGGGAAGAGGGAGGGGTAGTGGTTCTTATTCATATTCTATGGTTTTTAATGAACCTTCTAAACCTAGACGGATGATTTGTGAGACCAGATTCATTTATGATATGAGATCGATGAAAACTATATTTCAGTTCACAAAGAAAGAAAAATTGAAAGCAGGCATGTGAGAGCAGGACATGTGCTTAAACTATTTGAGCTTCAAAATCAAATTTTCATCTCTCCTTTAAATGAAAAAAAGCAAGCACTTTCCAAAAATTCCAACGGCTTAATCCTGCAACAATTACTCTAGTAAGTAGTCCCAGAGATTTCCATTGAACAGTTTCCATAAATGCATATTACTCACATGGGAACTGAGTGCAGATCAGCCTAAAGTTTGAAAGCAAGAACAATGGGAACACCTTTCCTGAAAGTGAGAATAATCCAATTCTCGCGAGATTATGTCTTCCAAACAATGAATCTAATTATACCTGATAATACACAGTACTTATCTACGGAGCTGATTCCACACCTACTGTCATCGAAAGTAACGCTTTTATGACTAACAGTGTACATAATAACAGAAAATGTGGTCAAAAAGTAACCTACAATCACTTTTCTCATTACCTGATTGGGTCGTCCTCCTATAATATTGAATCCCAAAGTATCATTTTCTCTGTGTAGCATGATCGTTAACGGTTTGGGTTCTCCTGCCTAAGAAGAAAGAGGTGAAAAACTGTTAAAGAATATTGTCTCAAAAAGAACACCTTAAATGAAAGCACTAACATACCAAGATTTTAGTTGGAGAATATGTAAGATAGGGCTCAAAGGCAAATTACGCTGAAAAGAGCACAAAAGACTTCGCACTGGAAGAAAGCAAAGGGAAAGACATGCACCACGGAAGTGTAACAGGTAGCCAAAGCACCTGACTATCTTAACTGTCGAACAGAAAAAAGTGCAGCCTTTGGGTGGGAGGAATGCTCAGCACCACCGAAAAAAAAGTCAGTGCTCCAAATGTCTGCAAGACTCTAAAAAAATCCCAGTGTGTGTTGATGTAGCATATAGATTAAAATCCTCAACATGATAATTTTCAGACCCGAAAGCCATGTCAGTACAGTTTTGTTGCAGCTTTCAGGGAAAATATACACAGAAAATGAAACCCAACTCTTTATCCCAGCTTCTCACTTTTCTCCCCAAAAGAAGGAATCCCCAAAACATTTCTGTAAAGAAGTTGCTTCGTCTAAGCAAGGTGTAAAATGCAAAGCAATCAGAAACAGTGATGGAATCAAAGTTCAAAATGAAAAAGAGAAAGAAGCCCTTTCCTTCAGTGGAACGGGTAAAAAAAAA
>VXAA01002248.1:444433-463420 GCA_013399115.1 Anseranas semipalmata | reverse complement strand
CTGCCGCCCGGCCGGCCCCGCACCGGGCCCCCGCGGGCGGCGGAAGGCTGTCGGGCTGTGGCAGCGGGGGGGGGAAGGGGACGGGCTGCAGAGCCGCAGGTCGCTCGGGCTCTTTTACCGTTGTGCGTGCGTGCCGGTGAGTAACGTGCGGGTGGTTGTCTATCTCATTTCGCTCTCGCTTCTCTTTTGTGCTGCTGTTGTGGGACATGCAGGAGGGCACAGAAAGCAGAAGTCCCCAGTACGAACGCCCTGTCTGTTACGGCACCGAAAAAATAGGGTCAGGATAACAAAATTGCTTGTTGAGCTCCCTTAAACAACAACACGTGTAAACAACACTTTCATTCTAAGAAAAGCTAAAACACCGCAAAATCTGGAAATGCATAGTTAGGATCAATAGTCCGTCTGGATTCTACCCCTTCATTGCTGCACAACCCACAACATACACTGAAACATGAAACCCCTAACACATTCCCCACATAACTCCACTATTGAAAACACAGGGCCAGATTGCTGCCCCCCAGCCTTGTGGAAAACCTCCCAGCAGAGAGTGGGACGGGGCGCCCCGCTCCGAGGCGCGTCTTCGCTGGGCTCCTCCACGTGTGGATCTAACACCAACCCGGGCCCAGATCATCAGAGGTTTTCTGGACCTGAGGACTGTTGAGGCAGAGCCAGGGTGTGCCCTCACCAGTTCTGCGACCCCTGCCTCAAACTCTGGTTCCTGGGAGCATCCCTCCAGCAAAGCCACGGGGGCTCTTGAGACCACTGATGAATGCTGCTCTTCCGTGACTGAGAAGACAACAAGGGAGCAATGCAAGAGGCGAGCACTCATCCTTTTTCCTCAAGCAAGAAGGAAATCCTTGCACATACCTGCCCCTAGCACCATACCTGGGACCACAGATCTCAATTACATCTACCTATAATTTGCTTAACAAAAGTTTCTCAGCAATTTTAAACAGTAACAACTGGCAGTACCTCACAGAACATCTACAGACCCGAACATTGCTGAGTAGTAGCACCAGCAACCTACTACTTCTGTCCTGCCTCACAGAAACCCACAGTTTCACTTGGATTACCGTGGCTGTAGAATAATAAACTGCACCACCAAGTAGTCTCTCAGCTTGGGGAAAATGCGCTATAACACATTATACAACATTTCATTGCAGATCAAAATTGCATTCGCTCATGCAAAGAAGGAAATCAGACACCCTGAGTAACTAATTAAGCTATTCATACTGACTTTTGATGGTCTAGTATTTCCATTGATTTTAATTGCATTTCTCATAGGGTCAGAATCAGTCTTATTCTGAATGTTATAGAAAATGATTAAAAAAATAGTACTCTTTTCATCTGGCTTTACATTTGACTGTTTGCACTCATTATTTGTTTATACCATCCCTTCTCTCCAATGTATTTTCTCTGTCTCCTTTTATGTGGCCCACAACCTCAGATCTGCACGCAGGCAGCAACAGCTACAGTCAGCACTCAGGCACGGCTCTGCGGCTGCAGGGGCCAAGCCCTGCAGACAGTCACAGGGTGACCACCCTGCTTCGGGGGTGAGAGCCCAGGAGTGAGCATGTGAGCCTGTCCCAGGTCCCTGGCCCACTTTTTTCACCAGTACAAATGCAGCCAAAGCCGCACAGCCAGGTTTGAGCTTCACAGCCTTGAGATTTCCTTTTACTTAGGTGATTAAATATTAGGAAGATTTAGGAACTTCACGCTTTTCAAAAAATCCTGTCCTTACTAAGTCACATTGGGCATTGGCGAAATGTCAGCATGCTGGTAAAATGGTTCCAAGCAGTTATGACCTTTCTCTGTTCGTGTTGGAGTAAGAAACGATCTTTCTTTGCCAAGATGTCAGCACAGATGACAGCGCAGGCGACTGGGTTGATATCAAAAGTAATTTTCCACTGCAGCAACCTGTAATACAGACAAATGTACAAAACTCATCTAAAGGTTACAGCTGTCTGCATACCAGACCTCCACGGAAATGGGTACACGTGGATGAATACATACAAACATCACTGATGCGCTTACATCGGATTGTTGCTATGATTAGTCCTATTAGTTCCCATGTAATCAGGAAATGAAAATGACAATCCCCATACTTTCCTAAACTGTGCTCAAGTAGACCACTTAATTACAACTGTGTTTGCTCATCCGAGGTCTCAGCACCCAGCGCTCCAGGTTTTACACAGCCATTCCAGTCCTGGCTGGGCTGTGACAGTCCAAGAGGGAAATGCAGGTTCAGTGAGATGGGGAGAGGCCGAGGAGCACAGGAACAGTGATGCCTTTGGAGACGTTGCCCACAGCTGCGTTAGCTCTGTACAGCTCCACTGTTCACAGTGGGACTGCGCCCAGGCACGGATAACATAAACCTCGTGCAACGGCTTGTCTCCAGGGCAGTCACAGTTCTGGTTTCAAGATCCACAAATAATAACAGATATGCCAGGCTTTCAGCTTCTTTTAACTCCATACTTCTTCAACAGCCACCATATTCCCTTCTGCTCTATCAGGCAAAACAGCAAGAGCCATTTGAAATATGAAATCACTTGCTTTCTTAGTCACAGGTTATCATTGGACACATGCACACATGCACACACACATTTTGAGGAAGGATTTGGTGGGGGTAAATGCTGCTGAGGGAGTTCTTTATCAGCAGGGAGAGCCTGCTGCTTCTGGGCATCAGAGAGAGAGGAGGAAGAGCTATTTCAAGTATAAAATTAAGGGTTATTTCAGCCCATAGCTCTTGCCTCATCCTAAGAGGATCTGCAGTTTAAAATGCGAACCGTACAGCTGCTTCCAAATCTTCTGATGAAAGAATCCCGAGATAAGCATTATTGCTCTGAAATCCTGAAAGTAGACTGGAAGCCTCCTGACTCCATTGAACTCAATGGGGAAAAGCCGGTGAACTTTCAACTCACATATATGGGGATAAAGTGTACATTTTTGCTTTTTTCCTTCATTTTCATAATAATTTTGCCCTATTATTTATCTGTAGGATTTCAAAGGAATATTCTTTTCCCAGTCACGCTAATAAAACCCTTTAACTATATTAATTGCTAGGAGGACTCAGCAACATCACTCTGAGGGCAGAATTTAGACCTGAGCGTTTGCTATTAAAACCTGTTATCATCCAGAGTCTGGAAAGAATGAATGCTGTTGCACTTCAGAGAAAAGATTACAAGCATAAAGTTAGTCCATATATTCATGCTTTATTACAGAGAAACACCTCGGAAGGTAATTTTCTTCTTTATTTTCAGGTTAACAAGCAATCTTTCTGCACCACAGTCTATCAATGCAGCACGTTAAGAGAGTTTGAGGAAGTGTCCTCAAGATGAGGGGGCAAAAATGAGTCTGAAAGCTCACAGTTTTTTTTTTTTTTTTCTGAAGCCTGTTATTCATCAGCTAAGGAAAGAAACTTCCAAAAAAACCTGCAGACATTCAGTAAAGAAGTTTTCACAGACAAAAAAACATATGTGATCTATAATTGTTCATTGGCAGAAAGACTATACAGTCTATGTTTAATTATGTTTGGCATCAAATGTGTCACCGATCAACTTCGACCACTAGAAAAATGAGAGCAGGACTTAAAAAGCATTAAGTGGGAGGTCTGGATGTTGGACGTGCCTCTTTCATCTCCTGAATGGCCTTAAGCAATCCACGTAACTATTTCTCAATTTCACTTCACTTCACTTCAACTGAAGCCCCTATATAATGCACGTCTCTAACAAAGCCTCCGTGTTAAGGCACTGCTCCTTAGGGTAGGCAGAAGAACAGTCTGCACCTTCCAGCACGAGACAGGGGTCAGTGCACCTCCAAGCATTTGCAGCGAAGCCCGACCTGGGAGGTGCGCTCTGCGGTCACCCCAAGGACTGAGCCTTGTAGAGGGTGGAAGCCGGGCAGTGGTGATGTAAGAGTCAAGCTGTCTGGTGCTGTAAAAGCCAAATGTTCCTGATCATGCCTGTTAAGCGGTTTGAGAAGTTAACTGTAGGAAGCTAAGGATGCCGTTGACTTTCAACACCTCCAGTAGCTGAATGATTGTTTTTGAGCAGTACATTTTCGCTCAGAGTTCAGCATTACAAACAATATGTGGGCACTGAAAGGTGCCTTTTCCACACGTTCTTAACAGGACAGTTTAACACTAAACCACTGTGACAGAGGAAAGTGCTGTTGTTATCTCTGTTTCACAGATGAGGAGGTAGAACACTAAAATTCTCCAGGTTCTGGGTCAAAATGACTTGCATAAACAGGAAGTACCAGAGCGGGGAATTGGGATTGCCCTCCTCCTTCTCTTTAGGAGACTACTGACAAGGCGAGGCCTTCTCCTAAACTGAAAGCCAGCAGTGAGAGCAGGCAGCAGCTCCACCAGGGAGAGCAAAGGGGAAGCAGAGAACAGCATTCTGACCCCGGGCAGGTTGGGGAGTGGGAACGAAGTGTCCAGATTGCTGGAGCATATGGGGATACGTATTTCTTTAAATCTCACACCTGCAAACACCACTAGCAAAGGCAGGAGAAGACTCCACACTTAACCCATAGAACAAAACAGATCAATACACTTGCTCTAGGGTTGACACAGTGCTTTTCCTTAATTCTCTCTCTCTCTTTTTTTTTTTTTTTTTCCTTCTTCAGTGTTAAAGGAAAGCTATTTTTTACCATGGCAAGAAGGAAGGAAAAGAAGGAGCAAGAAGAGGTGAGACCCAGACTGAGAGAAAACAGGTCTGCCAGTGTGTTAACCTTCCATTTGTCAGAGCTGTAATGCATTTCTGCACCCAGCTGGGTTGTCGCTCAGCTGTCTGGTAAAAAGCTTACTCCAGACTGTGCTTGCTGCCCAACCCCTGCCCCGTGCTGCATGTGCTGTCCTTCAAACCACAGCAGGAGCCTTGGGTGAAGCCTAAGCAGAAGGAGGTATCAGTGGGGATAAATGTAAAGGAAAGTGGCAGTCTTGCCTTGGGCATTTCTACCTAATCTCCCTTTTCCAGCCCAACTGTTGCAACCCCCAGTTGTCCCAGTTTCTAAATTTGTCCCTGCAGAGCCAATCCACAATCCACTCACCTGCTGCAGACACCTCCTCTCAGCACAGAGCTACTCCCTAAGGGTATGCAGATACCAAAAGCTTTCCGTCTATTTTAGCATCCATTAGCTCATGAAAAAATCTAAGTGGATGACTTTTCACATTACAAAACCACGGCAGCTACCGGCACTGAGCAGAGCCACTCACTCATGGTTGTCACACTCAGATGACATGACAAAGCCCAGACTGGTTTGGAAGAGAATCACCTTCTCAATGCTGGTGATGGTACCTCCAGAGCAGGGTTAAGTCCTCTTGCCCTTGCATAAGCAGTGCTTGATCAACCAGCAAACACATGACAGTAATTCTTAGAGCTTCCTTTGCAAGCAGGAAAACAGCTTAAAAATCAAAGACAGAAAAACAGTCGCCTTGCCCAATGTTAGTAAAAGCAGGTACATCATAAACTGAGAAAGAAGCAGAACCTTAGTTTCTAACCACAGCCTTAGTGAAAGCTTTGATAGCTGTTCAGATTAGTAGAAATTCTTCAGGGTATTACCACTCTTCTGGCTTCTGCATGTCCTTTACCAGTGTTACTTTGCACAGTGTTTAGAAAACTGCCTTTAACTATACATTTTGTAGTATTAGTTTGCTCATCTACTGGTAAAGGGGGAAAGTAAACCATGTTCAAAAGCATATATGAAAAGCTCAGAGTGAAATATGACTAACTGAAGAGAAAAAAATGTGGGAATTTTTTGGTAGAATTTTCAGAACTCTTATGTAAATCCATGAATTTAAGCCTTTGAAATTAAATTTAAATACCATTGCCACCAGAATGTGGCTGGCCTTAGTCTAAGCCAGGTGAGCAGCCTGAGAAATGTGTGCAGAGATTTCACATTACTTTATGCATTTTAACAGGACATAGACTGGAAAAAGCTATTAGTAAGTCAAAGAAAACAAGACAAAAATGAAAGAAACCATTTTAAAATGGTAGCTAAAATATAATTACAATCAGTGCATGGGAAGTCAGGAATCCATGCACTGTTTTAGTGTTACTAGCCTCCTATCAGATGCAGTACAAGGAACAGATTGGAAATATGGAAGCAATAGAAATAGAAGGGAAAGGAATAATTAATACCTCAGTGCTTATATTGGGTTTAAAAAGAGCTTATAAGAGCATGCTTATACTTCTCTTATGTCATCTATTTCTTTGTTACACTTACTGTCCTTTATGTACTTTGAAAATGCAGGCTTGGAGTGTCCTCTTCAACCCCCATGCCTGTTGTCTCCATGTACAAAACGGGTTAAACAAAAAATGGCCAAAACCGCTTTACTTACCAGAGTTTCTCACATACGAAATCTGAGATACTCGCTCCAAATATTTAATTCACCTCAAGGCCAGTCCCTCTGAGACTCAGCTTACATTAACACAAATAATGCACTGCTAAAAAAGAAATATTTCCTCATATAATGAAATATTTTAGTGCTCTAGCAAACACGATTCCTAGATATACTTCACTTCCTCCATTAGTGATTCATAACATTAATGTCTCGTGTTTGCATTTGACAGTACAAATAAGATGGAACAACAATTTACAGTAGTAAATCTTCAAAAATATCAGCATAATATAGAGGCAAATATTATGAGCAGTGAGAAAGCATGCTGTTGGATTTTGTAATTTTTCCAGCTTGTCATTTGTTTTGCCTTATTTTTCCTCAGTCCTATTTTCCTAAAGCTACACTTTCACAAATTACTTATTAATGGGCCTAAATTAAACTAAATACAATTCCTTATTCCAGAAGTAAACTTAAACCATCTGAATGGCTTGTATTTTATTTTATTTATAATTAAGATTCATTATACTTGTCTACTGTGAAGGTCAACCTTGACCAGGTATTCTAAAAACATATTTAGTATATTATTCTTTTTGTCAGCTTCTCATTCACCAGCCCCACTAAAAGCAGACAGAACCTGCTCCAGTTTGTGATTTTTTTAACTTGTAGGTGAATGAGATTCACTGATGCCATGTCTCCTTTTTTCAGAAGACCAAACTGAGAGGTAGATTTAATACCCCTGATAGAACTGTACAGATAAAGTCATCATAACGCTCCTCTGGCTATTTATCCTAGCACTTGAAGGAGTGCAGTCCAGCTGAACATCTCACGGGACACTTCACGGATGTTGATTTCTCCTGCTTCTGGAAGAGTCAGAAGTGCTGAATTAGCAATTTGGTACTTCATGGTTTATTAGTTCCAGTCCTTATGAGGCCAAAATGGGAAAGAAAAAGAGAATTAAGTTTCTGATGCTGGCAAGCTTCTGTTATATTTTGAATTTGACCAACAATTTCTACTCATTATTTTTGTGAGAGTCTCAGACCTGAAAGATCAGAGATGACACCATTAAAGCATATTTGGACAAGTCAAATCTACATGTTCCTAAGCTGCCTATCATCACGGATTCATGAACTTTAATTCTGCTGTACTAACCCAACTTTCTAATGACTACCTAGTCCTGCACTGAGGATTGACATGTACAGCCTGATAGTCTTGTTACGGGGTGTTTTGTCAAGATGCTAATATAGCTCCTACCTACTGTATTGCCTCATCACTACCTTTTTTATCTACATGTTTTTTCAAGAAAGAAGCCCAAGTTTTAGAAATGCTGAGCAGCCAGATGATTCAGTTCAGATGACATCAGCAGTGGATAAAAGTCCTCAGAATCAGCTGTGCTTTTCGAAAGAATGAATGTGTTTTTTCTTCATGCCTGTTGGTATAACCCCATTCAGCACTCAGATGTACTTTATGGTGCCTCCTTTCACCCTCTAGCTGTATTATAGCTGCATCAGGTTCTGCTTGTGTCACAGAAGAATCAGATCAATAACATATAATTTAGTACACAAGTCTGCTATTAACTGCTAAGGGGCTCCCCACCTAAGTGAGATAAGCTGGATTTGGCCCTTGATTATCTTTTAAAATGGATCAAGGCACAGCAGAATGTTTTATATTAATCTGATATTTTGCTGTCAGGGTTTTCTTTCTAAATAGAAACAGGGGATGCATAAGCTGAGGTTTTGGGAGAACTTAGCCTATCAGCTTTAATGGGAAAATCTATATGACAAGTGTGTTATCTGGTCTATGCAGAGGCATGGCTTCAAATTTATTACAGCTCATTTTAAAGCCAGAAAATTTACCAAAATTAGTAATGATTCAAACTGTAATAAAAACTGAAGTCCCTACTAGATCATACATATTAATATACCATCAGCATAAAATGCCAATTTAAATTCACTGATGCTGGTCTCCTTCCCATGAGAATATGAAGCAGCATTAACAGCTCCTGTCAAAGGCTCTCATGTTAAAATAAAACAGCATGGTGGAGGGAAGAGGAGAGACACAGAAAATACATTTTTCTGTGGTAATTGGACTTTAAAATTTCCAAGTTTTCTTGATCTCTACAACACCAGAACTTATCTGGCTGTGTATTTGAGCAAGTAGTCATTCACTGCTCACTACAACAAGGTCCAAAAGCGACAATCTTATCTGAGGCAAAAGTTAGATGAACATGATCTTTCGGCAACCTGCATATTAAGAGCTGCTCTAATCCCAAAGTCTTTTCAGAGGACATCTGTGAGATTAGTAAAATGTCATCGGACCTAATTTTGTACTATTTGGGAACTTCGAATTTCAGTACGTAACTCTCCAGGCTGGTTTTGCAAATACAACATTCTGAGATTCCTTAACAAATACTACCAGCCCTCTGCAACACCCACTGCCTTCAAGCACTGTGATTCAGACAAGCAGGAGCTTTTCTTTCCATTAGTCCCACATTCAGCTTCATTTTAGCAATGAAATGAGTCCCTCCTTCCCTTCCCACACAAATAATCCTCTCCTAAAGAAGTCCAGCTTTCAGTGACTAATGGCATTTTGCAAAGTCTGGCTAACCCTTTAGCAAGAACTGTCAGAACATCAAGTCCAAGGAGAGCAGTGCTCAGAACTGTCAATTGTTATTCCTGATTCTCCCACTGACGTGCCTTGAGATCTTTAATAAGTTAATTAACCTCTGTGACTCAGTGTAAGCACTGTTGTAATGCACATAGTAATGCTTAACATGGAGTCCTGCAGATGTGAGGCGTGATAAAAGGGTAGAGGACTATTATTGTTACTAATGATCATTGGTTTGAAATCATAGTCGGGCAAAATCAAAAATAACAAGGCCATTGCAATTAGTTGCCAGGTAGGGTTGTGATATGTAATTACCATTAAAAGGGTACGTGATGAAAAATACATTACGTATTTTCAATGGTACTACCTAGAGACAAGAAATAACTTTGTGGGATATCTACAGCAAATACTAAGAGTTACGGCTCTGACAAATGAGGATCACTGGATCTTATGGTTTCTTCTCCCAGCATAGAACTTCTTTTTCCTACTGTGTTGGGTACTGCAGCTTTTAGAGTGAGTCTATTTTCATGTGTGATAGGCTTGTGCACTGAAAGCTAACAAGCCACAAGCCTGTAGGTTTATCACTGATTTTGTCATTGTCATTATTTTTGTTCTTAATATGCTTAATACTAATTGTACACATTATCTAGAGAATGCTAAGTTTGGATCAGAGCACTTTTGTCCTGTGTGCTGCACAAGTACTTTAAAAGGTGTTTGTGGTCTCAAAAAGAGAACAAAAATAAGCTGACACCTTCATGCAGCACAATTGGTTATAACTCTCTTTCCATTTCTTTTAAATATTGCCCCTGGGATATAATTAGATAAAGCAAAGAAAAAAAAAATCTCTTCCATCAGGTAAGGTATTAATGATCAGAACTGAATATTGGCAGCCTCAAAGTATACATTCCTTTTCAGCTATCAAAAGTTTTCCTTTATTGACTTGTATCTCTCGGCCTATCAAAGAAAAGTTTAATTTACAGCTGAAATCCTGATCCTCTGATGAATCATGTTTTCTTTTGAATGCAAAGGGCGTCTGTCTGGCAAAGTTGGCAGCCCGACCTCCCTAAATATTGTTCTATTGATAAAAAGAGGAATTGGATATAGGGACTATCCAAAATAAATATTTTGCAGAGATCCTGAATGTCTGAATACAATAGAGCAAAGGAATGTTATCGCATTTTAAATAATTCAGACATAAGCTGAAGTGAATATTAGTTTTAGTTGAAAAACTGTCAAATGTAGTTTGCACCTTTAGATTCATTTGGGAAATCAAAATGGACACCTGTTTAGGGGTTGCTGTTTTTCCTTTTATCATTTGTAGGGATTTGCCCTTGATTTTGTCGGGAGCAAGCCTGGGCTGCTTAGTTTCTAGAAGATTTAAAGTAGAATTTCAATGAGGTATTCAGAAACGTCAGCCTGACGTGCTCCTGCCCTTTGGGTGGAGGTGGATGGAAAAAGAGCCCTTTGTGTCCTCCCCACACGTATCTCTCCCTGCTCAGGAGCCCTTGCAGGCTTGCAGGCATCAGGGAGGGCTTCCTTGGCATGCCCGGGGGACAGAGGGCTTTAAAGGAGAACATGTGGCTCCAGGCTGAGCAGTGCAAGTGGAAAATTAGCCATGGCAGGAAGCAGGCAGGCCCAGGCTGTCCCCAAGATCAAGGGAAAGGGAACCCGTGTGCCCCCCTTCGCATCAGGGAATGACGGAGGCATGCTTTCTCCCCAAAACATAATCTCTCCTGGGGCTCTGTTGGCATGGTGCACCACCCCACTGCTCCCCACAAGGGCTGTGCCCTGAAAGATGAAAGACGTGCTGCTGTTTGTGCTGGCAAACCTCCTCCTTTCTTTCCCTTTTGCTCCTGCAAAAGCCGCTTACATAAAGCAGAAAGTGAATGCAGAAGGAGGAGGTATGTCTGGAGGTTTACAGCGTGAGAAACCCTCACAAGAGCTTACAGGAGGTGTCTCAGCATGGCCAAGTCCCAGCAGAAAACAACCTGACATGGAGGTATGAGCCTGCTTGTACCTGAAGTGAACAGGACTCCATGCATCCAGGGCAATCCTTCTGCTGCTCTTTCCTGAGTGGAGAAACAGAGGAATTTTTCTCAGAGAATCACAGAATATCCTGAGTTGGAAGGGACCCACAAGGATCATCGAGTCCAACTCCTGGCTCCATACAGGACCACCCAAAAATTAGACCATATGTCTGAGAGAGTTGTCCAAATGCTTCTTCAACTCCAGCAGGCTCAGTGCCGTGACCACTTCCCTGGGGAGCCTGTTCCAGTGTCCGACCACCCTCTCGGTGAAGAACCTTTTCCTAACACCCAGCCTGACCCTCCCCTGTCACAACTCCATGCCGTTCCCTCGGGTCCTGTCGCTGTCACCAGAGAGCAGAGATCAGCGCCTGCCCCTCTGCTCCCCTCGTGAGGAAGCTGCAGGCTGCCATGAGGCCTCCCCTCAGCCTCCTCTTCTCTGGGCTGAACAAACCAAGGAACGTCAGCCACTCCTCATATGTCTTGCCCTCTAGGCCCTTCACCATCTTTGTAGCCCTCCTTTGGACACTTTCTAATAGTTTTATGTCCTTCTTACATTGCAGTGCCCAAAACTGCACACAGTGCTCGAGGTGAAACCGCACGAGCAGAGAGCAGAGCGGGACAGTCACTTCCCTTGACCATCTAGCAGTGCTGCGCCTGATGCACCCCAGGATACGGTTGGCCCTCCTGGCTGCCAGGGCACACTGCTGGCTCATATTCAACTTGCTGTCAACCAGAACCCCCAGGTCCCTTTCCATGGGGCTGCTCTCCAGCTTCTCATTCCCCAGTCTGTACGTATAGTGAGGGTTGCCTCTCTCTTGTCAGAGACTTTTTGCCATCAATGAATTACAATACATTGCTGCTGCTTTATATAGTCTAAGAATAACAAAGGACTTACATTTTTATTAAAAGAAAGAGCACTCCTGTCATCGGTGCTAAACCGTATACTAAATATCGAGGTTAAGATATGGCCTAACATTTCTTCATCCTGTAGTCCACAGGATTGCTGTGACTTCCACGCAAGGGAACATTTTTATAGTGCATGTGACAGATACACCATGACTGGCAGTTTATCTGTTTCTCTCTTCCTATGGATCATTCTCTTTTTTGTATTGTATTTTGTATTGTATATCTCCTGAAAAGGGTGTCCTGTTTCAAATGTATTTACATTTTTAAAATAAATGTTTACAATAAAATCATAATAAAACAATACTTCTGCAATAAAAAATATGGCATTATTTACTTGGAAGGAATCTACCTCCGTACTGGAACCTCAGGCTAAATTTCCCTTTTTGCTTATGTTCTAGGTCACGGAGCTAATACTTTGTGTATTAGCTTTCCTTCCTATAGGCACATTTCTGCACTTTCTCCTGCTCAACATTTTGAAAAGGATCTACTACTTTTAAAAAGAGGCCACATCAGTTAAATCTACCACTTATAGGAATCCATCAAAGGCCTTCTGAGCATGAACTGCATCTTAAACATGTTTCTTAGTTGCTAAAAAAATCAAAACAGTGTGAGACGGAGATGGCATTTTCCTCTGCATTGACCTAAAATAAGTTTTGTCTCAAAGTTCAAAGATTATTTAACAAGAAACAGAGAAAACCAACGAATCAGACATCCACAGGCACTTTCCCTGCCATGCTAAGCACGCAGGTGCTGCTACCAGAGCACACGGAAATGCCCACGGGAAGTTGTGCACTTCAGTGCAGAGCCCAGCACTCGTGCTGGGGCTGGAGGAGTTCCAGCTGGGATGGAGCAATGCCACCCACCTTGGCAGTGCCTCTGCGCAGCCTCCTGCCTGCCACCCCGGCCACCACCCGCTTCCTCCCTGACTGGCCAGGAAAGCTGATGGTGGTTTCCTGGCTATGCACCTGAGGAAGAATAAAGAACCACTTGTAAAATGAGTTAAGCAAGAAACCTCAAGACAAAGAAAACAAATAATGGTTCATGAAAATGTCATGTGGCCAAAAACAAGGATGCAAAGTTCCACAGGCAGCCTCAGAGAAAGACAATTGTGTTCATTACAGTGTCATCTGCTAGGCTACATGTCCTGAAATCTGCCAGAGGAATCCTGTGTACCTAATCAAAACATATCTCCCTCTCTTTGTTCAGTGATTTAATACCATTGCTTTTAGGTAGAAAAATATCCTACAAAGTGACCATTGTGCTGCAAGTTACAAGAAAGCGTTTCTGATGTGTCTGTCAGAAGTCTGATTTCCAAGCAGAAGATGAAATTAGTGGGGAATTTTGCTGAAAGTCAGACAGAGTAATATGGATCTCCGTATAACAATTTTTGCCTTGTTCACACTGCTCTTGTTCTGTTGTACATCTGCTCTAATTTTTACAACTGGAATTGCTGAAACTGGGATTCTGGGGGGGACTTTGGGTAAACATTAGAAAAATACTTATTAACCCAGAAGAAACTTCTACTTCATTTAGGTCTCCAACCTTAAATTTGAGAGGTTTAATAAACCATTTTTCTCCAGGACTGCAATAGTTTTCTGAAGGATTTTCACTGACAAAAGTTTACACTTACTGTTCTATCACAAAGCCACAGCAGATTGTACATTAGTATGGTGTTGTATTAATTCCTTAAACCTGGAGCAATATGCCCATTAGTTTGCGATGTTCACTTGGAGTACCATTTAGAAGGACTAGATATTTTTAATCCTCTTAAATGTACCTCACATTGAGAAGAATATATGCAGGAATTGAACATACTTTTCTGCCATTAAAATGATACATAATCCTTGGATAAAATACAAAGCTACATTTACAACTAATAAGAACTGCCTATCTGTTGATGACAATTATTGACAGCTCCATTAGTTTCTACTATTATACTATATACAAAACCCAATAAAAGGAAAGAAGTATTTAACATTGCCTTTCTTTTCATAATTTCTTATCATTTTGTTGCATTTGCAGGTAAAATGCAATAGGAGCACTGCATTGGTAAATATCACAATGGAAACACACAAAACAATCCATATTAAATGCTATTGGTCCTGTCTTAGAAGCACAGAGCCCAGAACAGCTGCCTAAACCCAGGCCCCTGGTGTCACTTGCACATCCTACCACATCCTGCCTGGTACCTCTCCTGTCTCTCACTGCAGGGAAGGCAAGACCCCAAGGGTTTGCAGCCAAACCTGGCAGCCCCTTGCAAATGTCCTGAGCATATATTGCCTCTCAGAAGGTTCTATCAAGCCACTGATGACTGCATGTCTCATTTACTTCAAACCACTTAAATACATCTTGAGTTAAGAAGACCGGCCTTCCGCCTTCACGTGTTTTTTAGCCATTCTAAGAGATGCAGTTCTTAGGCATTTGTTCAGAGAGAAACTCCCACAGCCACCACAAATACCACTGTATTCACTGGAAAAGACTTGTTTAGTTTCAGCAAGCTCTGAACAGCACTTACCAAGTCATTATTTCTCTTAAAATGACAGTTAGAGGCCTCAACTGAGACTGACAAATACCGAGTAAGAGACAAGAACTTCCCCAAATGTTTTGAAAAGAGAAATGTCAAATAGATGTGATAGATAATGGGCAAATAAACTTTTTTTTATTATTATTATGCTCATTTTACAGATTTGGTTTCTACAGCAAATATGTGGTGATGTGGTGGAATCTGGAAAGGAGCCTGCTGTCCCCAAGTCAACTACAGAGACATCCTTCCTCACCTCTCAGTTGCAAGATATATAACAGAGATTACGTTAAAGGCCATTATTAAGAGCTTAGAAGATAGAAAATGCATGACCTAATGCCCACAAAACTTTTAGGCAACATGGTGGTGTGTGTGCCCTAGGATGCCACCTTTCATCACATGGTTATGTCCTCTTTTGCTTCCCACAGGTTCTTTCTCAGTGCAAAAACCTGACTGTACTCAATTAATGAGTAACAACCAATATTTTATTTTATTTTCATTGTTCTTTATATATCCCAAGCTATCTTTCTTCTCTACAGATGAAGCTGTGCTGCAAAAGTAGGATTATACACATTCTCAAGAGTTATATTACAGTGACTATCATTGCAGCATGTACGTGCTTCACAGGCATTTGTGACCTAGTTTCACACAGCTCCTCTGAGACATGGACTTTGTATTCTTCCCATGTTTCAGGTTTGGAAATGCAGTGCAGAATGACTAATGTCAGGTTGAACAGCATATGCATGCTTAGAGCTCCAAGGTCCTTGGGTGTGCTCAGAGAGCTTGGGCAAGGAGAAGTCTCATCTCTGGAGGCTTTGACTGGTGAACACAAACCATTTTTTGCTGAGAGTTTTTTAACTACAATATTTCAAAGGGATGTCATATGGCCAAACATGAATTTTCATAGTGATAGTAAAAGAGATGCTTCAGATAGAAGATTTATCCTTTTGTGAAACTTATATACCAGCTCCAAAAGTTAGAAGACACTACAGTATTTAAAATAAAAGATGCTGTACTTTTTTGAGGTGGGTAAAAATACATTCTTTATCCCATACCTCATGCTCAAAGCCAGCAGTAGATCTTTAGATGAACTATTCCTTGGAAAAATAGTAATTAGATGAAATTTCATTACAAATAGAGAAAGTTTGGAAAAGTTTTAAGAAGCTGAAAACAGGATATTACAGGAGGAAATGTGCAAGCTCAGGAATATGTTACTGGCCTGACTATGGACTAAGAGAGCATCCAAAACAGAGACATAACATTAAAAGGAGTATACTGTAAGACTGAAGAGAAAGGAAGCCACAATAAGAACACCTACGAAAATAATGCCTGTCAAGAAATAAAGCCTGTTTTACAGACAGCAATCACAGAGAATGTTGTAGTGTATATTTCTGTGATTATTCTGACTCCAGACTTGTGGCACCATGGAAATATCCTTTTCTTATTTTCCACTGCCAGCTTGTGTAGAAAAACAACTTGCTGGTTATACAAAATAGAGGTTATCAGCAATATTGCTAATTAATGGTGTAGTTGCCAACTAAAAAGTTAGACTCTGACAAATATGACCTAATGTTACACAAATATGCTTCATCAATCACAGTTAAAAAAAATACACAACAGCCAGTATTTTCTTTGGACTAGTAATAGAATCTACTGGCAGTTAGTGTAATTAAAGGCTAGTAAGCAGATTAAACTGTTTGGAGGTTTATAGCCTTCTCTTCTACAGAAAAAGCATGAAAATGTTTTTAAAATGCCAAAGCTTGGAACTGGTGGTATTTCTGTTTGCTTGAAAGGGGAAGAGTTTAGTGGGAGCCCAAGGATCTACAGGCAAACCCAGGTTCAACATGGGGAGATCTCTGGTCCTTGGGCACAATCAGACTTTTGGATGTCCTCTGCTTGCTGTTTCTGGCAAGCTCACAGCAGCTGGTGGTACGGTGCTGCAGTGCTGATATCCCCAGATATCTGCTGTGGTGACATTCAGAGCTACTATTTCTTAGTCCCACTATTTCTCATAAACTTTGAATCCATTGTGTAATATGAGTGATTTGGAGAAGCCTGAAGGGCTCCCTTCAAATGTGGCAGAGGGAAGCATAGTCCATTTGTTTAATTTATTAAGCACATAATTTTTTTAATGATGGCTCGTAATAGATGGGAGCTGAAGAGTGCAAAGATGAATAGGGAGCTTCAGTAGTAACCCAAAATTCAGCAGATTATGTTCTTAGGTTTAAATGCAAGGCATAAAGAGAAGAAGAACAATCTTGCATGGGAGATCTCACTTTACTGATTCAAAGAAGTTTAAATCAATGTTTTTAGAATTCTGTTTCAAAAAATGAAATCTAATGGTGAGGATGAATCAAACATATTTAAATATTCTCTCTAAATGCCACTCTCTGCCAGTTTCCCACATGCCACACAAGAGAATGCTTTGGTCATTTTTTACACTGTCAGAACAATGCTAGTCATCTATTTAAGTACAGACTCAGTAAATCAAGGATACATTTCACAGTAATATTTATTTAAGCAGCAAAACATTACTCATTGACATAGAGAACTAACGTTACATTTATGCTCCACAATTTATCATTAAACTCATTGGATTCACATACCATCCCAGCAAGACAAGGAATGCTATTAAAAACTGTTATTTATAAAAAGGAAAAACAAAATCTGAATATTAAATATATTTCACTGCACTGTGATGGAGCTTTTGTTCTAATATTGGCAAAAGAAAACAGCACGATAACAGTAGAACATGCTACATGAAGAGAACATGGCTGGCAGTAGCAGTAATGATAACTGGCTCTGAACCTTTCATGAACCAGTTGACTTCAGTGACCTTTGGATGAGGCCCAGTAAAAAGCCACATTTTTATATGGCAGGCAATTTTGATAAAGGCACAGTCTGAATCAGAAACAAAGAACTTGTGGGGAGCTATGTAGAGTGGACCATGAAGCAGAAATAAATAGTATTCATACAGTCAAAGGAACAAGTATAGTCATTGCATTAATTCACATTAAATCCAATTCACTGATTTCCATTTAAGGAAGCTTGAGATAGAAAAAAGGAATCAGAAATGAAACAAAAATCTTCAGGTTCTGGGTTATACATCTAAGATGAGCCCTTCAGGTAACAGTACATTTATTATGCTTGACATTTGACCAACACTTCAGATTTCAGTTGGGTTTCAATAATTGCAAACCCTTGGGAGTTCCTAACTTCTCTCTCCCTTCTTTGTACACCTGGCCATCTCCCTAATATGTTACCAGGACACTGAAGGCCCATGAAATGCCATGTGCAAACACTTCAGCTCTTCAAGTCTCCTCATGAACGGGGGTAAGAGCTGCTTTTTCACTGGTGTAGGACTGAGTCTCCAGTGAAAGAGGTTTCCCGTGTTCCTAATGAAGAGTGAAAGCCTCCTGCCACCACAGCTACGCACCAGAAAGAAACACACATATGCCTGATGTGGGTTTATAAAAATGCAAGTGCAAAACTGCGGTGTTGAACCTCTTCACAACCCCATACGTATTAGAACTCTTCAGGTACCTTAAATTTTTTAGGTTTTCCCAGGATTGTTTGAATTGCATTTTATGCAATTATCCAAGTAAGTGATTTAAGCAGCAGAAGACAGAGTGAACCCCTCTTTTGTTCTAGAAGGGGTGTGATTTCTCTGGCCTTGTTTTCAGCTCTGACAGAAGGAAAGAGCCTGACCAGAACCTAGGACAACCAGCAGAGTCGTGACCAGAGCATCCTTTAAGGAACTGAGCCATAAGGGTGCAAGCTGGGAGGAGAAACTTGAATGAGTCTCTTATTTTCTCACTGCTCTGGTAGTGACTAGAAAAGGAGGAAGCATAATACTATATAATGCCTACCCTGATGGGGGTGTCACTGGCTGCAGATGACAAACAGATTGTACTACTAGCAGCAGTAAATGTCAAGATTGAAGACACATTCCAGTGCACAGCAACTCTTCTTAGCTACATATTAGGTATTTTCCTACCAATTGCTTGATTCCTGAGGAGAAACAGCTTATCTCGTGCTGGCTGTGGTCTTTCCAGCTCCAGAGGCCTTCCCTCTTCCTTTCTTGGAGATCTTTGCTGTCCTGCAGAGACAGCAGAGACCTAAGTAGGAAGATGTGAGAACACATCTCACATTGTGTTGTACTGGCCTAAAGAGCATTCTCTTTCTTTTCTGGCCTGCTGCTGATAGCTGCATTTGCTACAGGGCATTTTCCTCAGATATTGTAGGAGATCATGGGGAGAGGAGANACATTGTGTTGTACTGGCCTAAAGAGCATTCTCTTTCTTTTCTGGCCTGCTGCTGATAGCTGCATTTGCTACAGGGCATTTTCCTCAGATAGTGGAGGAGATCATGGGGAGAGGAGAGGAGAGGAGAGGAGAGATCTGCAAAAAGGTTACTGTAGACCTCAGCAGATACCAATCCAGTTTGTATTACGGTGTCACAAATAACTGTGCTTTCATGGTGCATTGTCCAGGCACACTGTTCCCACCGGTAATTCAGAAAATAGATGTGCTTAATTTAAGCAGCTCCTTGCTTGCTGTACTGGTTATCTCAGATTCCTTTCTGGG
>VXAA01002248.1:231525-444399 GCA_013399115.1 Anseranas semipalmata | reverse complement strand
CCCATAGGTAACTTAGGCACATACAGGATCTTGGATTCTGCATTAGAAACTAGGCACCTAATGGTAAGGTGATTGAGCCTCTTAGAGGATCCAGCTGTTTGCAAATGGTGAAGAGCAAATAACATCCTGCATAAGGACATGGCAGTAAAACAAAGGCTTATAGATGATAACATATGGATGCCAAGAATATCTCATATTATGGAGTCAAGATTTTTTGGAACAAGGTCATGCTCCCAAACCTACTGCCTATGAGGAACTTTTTTCTGAAGAAGAAAATGAATTTATGTGTCTTTAGAAACAAGCGTTAATGGCTAAAAATAGAACATCATTAGTACGTAAAAATGAAATTTTGTCTTTAATCTTCCTTTTTCAGGTTTCTGCAATTCTGTCTTCTTTTACCTCCCCCTCTAAAAATAGTGCAACATTTGTGATGCGCAAGCATACTGTTTTCACAGGCAAGAAGGGAACAGCGACTGTGGGCACACAGTAAAGAATAATCAAGGCAGAATGGCCAAACTGCTATAATATTCAATGTAGTATACATTAGCCTGCCTTAACTGAGAGGTAAACCACATAAAATTAAACTAGTCTAATCAAGGTTTAAATAGGTACCCAGGGATAACTGTGAACTGAAATAATAATGGCACGTGTGTACCAACTTTACAGAAGTATCTATGAGAAACAATTATTTTTGTAAACAAGACACATTTGAACAAACATCTATAAACCAAATACTCGAATAATTTTCAAACGTTATTCAAAGTGCTGATGATATATAATACATAGCTGGGAAAAAAAACAGATGTTGGGCCTTATTCCACACCTAGTTGGTTATCGCAGCCCAGGAATACCTCAAGTTATGTTTTAGAAAAACTTGCAGTCACTTTAAGATAAACTGCTACAAACAAACAAACAAACAAACAAACAAAATTTAATTTCCACCAAGAAAAAATTAAGTACACTGGATCAAAGGATTGCTTTGCCCAGTCACTGATACTTAGTCCCATCTTTTATATTTAGGTATCTATGTGTCTTCAGCCAGCAGTCAACTCTGGCTGTCCTGCTATGCCTGTCCACAACTGTTGTTCCTGTCCCTCATAATAACCACTTTGGGAACCCTCATGACGGTCTCTGCCTTGGCAGTAGACTAAAATAAATATTTACAGATCCCAGAGGAAGCATTGCACCTTTTTCAGTATGGTTCACATATGGAAGTATGTTTGGAAGGTGGAACAGAAAATCTTAAGTGGTTTCTCCAATTCAGTGTGTCACACTTTGGGTGGGTTTAGATGCAGACACATTACAATGCAGAGCTAGCACTACACTTTATCTTCCACTATTTTTATTAGTCCTGGATGAAATCCATCCCGTTTTCTGTGTTGGTCAGTGGTCTGACTGACCAGATGGGTCTGGATTTCTTGAGAACAGGGTTTGCTTTATTTTGGAAAGAAAAATGAGGCTGATGCTATGAATATCTTGGGGAGATCTGCTCTGCAGAGTAAAATTACCAATGGAAATAATTTTATTTCTTAGCTAAAGCGAAATTTTACATGTTTCGTTTTGTTATTTCAGACTCTTGAATGCACAATATTTCATTTATTGAAGAAAGAAAGGACATTTTTACAGCAACATAATTGTTTAAAATTAGGGTTTAAAATTTTATAATATCATTCGTGTTATTAAATCAGAAATCATTTTATCAAGGATATAGCTTTAGAAATAGCTAAATAAATGCTAAGTAAGCAATAAAATGTCACACTTTTGCATTTAACCATTGCACACAGACACTTCACATGCTTTGATGACACCTTTTCACTCCTCTACCATGTTGTGCAATGGTTTCCACATCCAGAGTGGGGACTGAGAGGGGGATGACAGTCTGCTTTATCTCCTTCACTTCAGGAAAACAGAAATCAGTTGACAGTGTATTCAAAGAGAGAGAGAAAGAGGGAGAGGGAGAAATTTGTTTGAAAACCACCAATGATAGTATGAAATATCAAGCTCTAATTCACATGACTCACACTAAATAGTCTCCCCAGGCAGGCCAGATGACAAAGCACATTATAATTATGTGGCTGAGATTGAAATGCTCTTAAAGCCTACGTAAGCAGCCTAATGGACTCCACTGAAACCCACCAAGGGCAGTAGACCTCACAACCAAAGACCATAGCTAGATATTACAAATGGCAAGGCTGGAGTCCAGTGAAAATATGGTGCTGCTTGCGAATTGTTGCTCCCTAAAATGATTGCTCTGCTGAATGCTTCAGGAAAGTGACATCAGTTAGTGGTCACCCATGACAGTTTTCTTCCCTCAGCCATTTCCTATCACTTCAACTGTGGCACACAAGGTTTTATTTCCTTATATAAAACTCCAATTGAAACGAATGGGCAGGGGAAAGCTTTTCTAAAGCTAGAGCTCTCACTCCTTGAGTAAACAAGAAAATTCCTCGAAGGACATATTCATGCAGGAATATTGCTCTCAGTGTAGGTCTTCAGCAGAACAGTAACACTTTGTATATGAAATAATTTGGAATAAAACAAAAGCAAAAACTGCTGGTTTTGCTGGCCAGTCCAGATCAGCCTTCCTGATCAGTTTGTCTGTTTCTGCTGCCTTGACTATCTATACCGTGCTAAAATGAAAATTCAGCTGTACTATCTGTGTGTAAAACTGTCTTGTCCATAAACAGAAGTTGTTTTTGAAAAGTCAGTTCACTGCAAGGTCATCTAGACAGTCCTCAAAAGGCAAGGTGAAAAAAGAAGAAAAAACAGGCGGAAATATTTTCTAAGTCCAAAAATGCAGAAACACAGATCCAAAAATGAGACCTACAGATCTCTTTTCCTTTACTCACTCAAACTTTTCCCATTTATTTTCTATTTTTCTGCCCTTATTTCTTGGTTTTAAGGGTTTCATTTACTTTTTCCCATAATTATTTTGCCTTTCCCTATACCAGTCACTGTCTGACCTTGTTCCAGTCTTCAATATGCCCATTCCCTCTTCTCCCTGTCTCGCTTTCCCTCCTCTTTTTCATCAGCAGCTCCTCCATTTTGTGTCATATTTTCCATCCCTCCTTCGTTAGTGAGGAGCTATGAGCTAAGGTCTCCTCCCTGCCACAGAAGGGAGGAGCACATACAAAGGCAAAGCCTCTTGTACAAAGGAGGGGAAGGTGGGAGGAATCCCACCCAACCATATGCTGCTTCCATTCAAGAGCTTGCTTCTTAAAAATTCTTGCTTTTTTTTTTTTTTTTTTTTTTTTTTCCCTNTTTTTTTTTTTTTTTCCCCGCTAATATGTGAGGAGAAGGGAGTAAAAGATCCTGCACAGAGCTCCCAGGTCACAGGGACAACAAGAAAAAAAAACCCACAAAACATTCCCTTCTAGCAAAAGGTGAACAGATGTACATGCTTTCCCTTGAACCTTTACAAAAATTATACAGTCACATCCATTGGAGAAAATAATTCATCGTTTTTGTGCCTATTTTCAAATCACTCCCTTACCCTAATTCTTCAGATTAGATCATCACCTGGCACATACAGCCACCACGAACTCATACTGCTGTCTCAAGTCATACATTTCCCAGTGAAGAAGTCAGGAAAGTTACAATATCAATCTTAATTTGATTTTTATTTCTTTCACTTTTTCCCCTTGTAATGATTTGAAAAAGAGCTCTGAGAGAGCTTAGCTGTTTCTAGTAACTTAAGTTAAAATGCCAGGCCTACCACATCTATTGCTCTTCCCACTAGCCTACAGCTGCTGTGTCTGCTTTGCTAGACCTAGCAGGGATCCTAACCAGCCTATGGATTTACTTTTGGCAGTGGATCAGAACTGTGTATTCAATTTGGGAGATTCATAAAGAATAGTGACAATATAAAATCAGGCTGTTCTGTTTCCCTGAAATCACTGCGAATATATTACCCAAATACAGATACACAAATATTGAGTAATTCAGAATAATATTTTCTCCTTTGTTTTTAACTTCTGGGGGTAGTGTTTGTATTTTTGGTTCATGCTTCTTAAGTGAGGTTTCTAGGGGTTACAGTCACTGGCAAGTTACCAGGATGCTGTCAGAGGCTGAAGAATAAGCCCTGCAATCAAAACAATGCATCTCCTGGCTGGATTTTATTGTAATCAACACTGTAATGCCACTACTTGTTTTTCTGAACTCATCAGTACAGAGCTGTTGAAAATAACTTGACGTTTCTCCTTTGCCTCCTGACATTAATCATGGTTAATTAAGTGACAGTAAAGTTAGGGTTAATGCAAACAGGCATTAATACTTGTCATCTCCCTGTTCTCAGGAGTATTGAAAGTTGGACAAGCGCAGAGAAACAACATTGAAAATATATCCTAAAAAAACATTGAATTAACATCAGCATTGGAGGTCTTGTCAGAGATCTGTTATAATGTATGCCCCAGTTTTTCCCAATAACTGCATGTGGGCAAATCCCTGTGTCTACTCAGAGTTAAACATAAGACTGAGGTCTACTTTTACAAGCACGAAGATAAAAGCTTTCATATCCTTGCTGCTGAAAGTATTGCAGGCAGTGGCAGGCAGCAAATGTGCCTCGTTCGTTTTTCTAGAGGCTCTCATCAAAAACACTGAAGTGCTTCCTCTCTCTGCTCAAATGTAGGAAACTAAATCAAATTAGGTGGCTCAAGACCAAGCAATATTTCCTATTTCAGCTAAAGCGATTACAGCTCTGTTTCTAGGTACGAGGCCCATGCAGTAGGTCTGGCTCTAAATCTGCTCTCCGTGGCTTCAGCTCAACCCAGCATTTTGCCACAACCAAACTAATGCTCTGTTGCTGCTTCATCACCTACCACCCAGCCCTGCAATGCTACTGCCACTGCTCCTCCAAAGCTTGCTGGTGCTACGTCCCCACCACAGTAACACATTGTTCACCATCCCTCGGGGTTGTCCTCCTGGGACCTTCACAGCACCCCTGCAGCCCTTCTGCCTGCTGGCCTGTAGTCCTGTACCACTGGCTCCTTCCACAAGGAGAAGGTGCTAGAAGCTGGGATTGGAGCTGCCTTTTTTTACTACCATGTGGTACTTTTCTCTTGTTCACAGGTTATCAGATACCAACCCATGCATTAGTTTCCTGACCATTAAGTGAAAAGTTTTTTGTGTGTTTTTTTGTTTGTTTGTTTTCCAGTAAAAAGACACACACTCAAAGCTTGAACTATTCAGTCATCTCCCCCTTCTCTCTGACAGGTCCTTGGAAAGAGTTCCTACAAGTGACTTTGATCACTTCTACAGAGAAATTTCAAATGCTTTTCAGTGCTGATTCAGAGGCTGCACCTATACCACCCATCAGGTCCCCTCTGCAGCACCTTCCATACCCCTCAGTCCCCACATGAGAGTGAGGGTTGGAGTGGGGCTGGTGGCACAGCCAGGGGAGCCATGAGCACCCACCCTGAGGAGCTTCCATGGGGCTCTCCAGGGCCGACTGGGCATGCCACCACTCCACAAAATAACACACCACTCCCTGCACCTCCACTGTCAAGTGCCCTTTCCTGGGGTGCCCACCACTAGAGTGCATTGATTTCCTCTCTGAATAATGCCAGATAACTAGGAGGAGAGCATCAGGTCCTATCTCTTGTGTTGGCTGCATGGTAGCTTATGGGGCGTGCGAGACCAATGGACATGAGTGGGGCTTGGCTGGGAGCATGGTACCATTGGGCTGAGTAACAGTGCTCCCATGGGCACTCTGCATTGTGCACTGCAGAGGCAGATATGATATTCTGGGGTAAAGTACCTTTGACACGGGTATGGATAGAACTGGACTCAGAAATGATCTAACAAAAATACATAGACTTGTGCAAATACTCCACTTCCATTGACTTTAAATTACTGGTCACAGTCTTCATGTGTTCTGTGCTCTTTCAATGAACTTGAGGATGACTTGTTTTTGAAGAAAAGTGTCTTCAAAATGAAGTTGTGGAAGGTCATTTACAACAAAGAAATGATACTCACAGCATTTCAAGTTTCTCATAGCAATAATTTTAATAAATCTTTTAATTTGAGCACTCTTTTACATACTGTGCTTTACACATCAGTGCTGGCAGGTGGAAAAGCAGGCTTGTGTTGCAGTCACAGGAAGAGAACCTGAATTATTTACAAGGGGAAATTTTTTCAGTCTGGGAATCATAGTCAAATAAGGAAAATTAAAAATCTAAACTACTGCACAGAGCAAATGCTATAAACCTAAGATCTCCCATCCTTATTTTTTTATGTGGCTAAAGGACATTTGTATTCAGCAGATCACAAAAATAATTCATACACAAGTGCATGCAGGTGGACTTGCTTTCCCCTGCTTTGGCTCTCTTAGCATTAATATATGTTAAATACATGATATGACACAGAAACTTGCTCTCTGAATTAGTCACTACTGCCTTATTTTTGGCACATACTGGCTTTCATGCTTCTGCTGCTTGTGTGCAGCATTACTGCACTTTTATCACCTTCATTTTTGAGCTTGCAGCAGCACAGACCTGCAGGGTGCAATGACTCAGCAGCTTCTCTCCTCGTATTGCACATATATCTAGTAGCGATGGTGAAGGGCAAAAGGAAGGGGGAAAACAGATAAAGAGCATGCTTCTTTGTAGATATACATATGCTACTATTGCTTAATCTACATACATTTGTTCATAGCTATACTTTTCATCTATGTCCACTCAAGCAATTTGGTTTAAAGATGTATTAGTATATTATAAGAAAGAAATAGCAATGCATTCTTGTGTCGATATTAAAGCAACACTTATGGAAAAGGCAAATTTCACATTCTTTCTGTGAAACATTTTGGGATAAGGACAATTCTCCTCTATCTCCCCAGTCTATTGGTGTTCACTCCTCCAGAAAAACAACCCAACTTTACTAGAAGAGCCTTGGCCCTCACATCCTGCTCCCAGAATGGGGTCCTGAGTTCTCCCTCTGATTTGGATATGGAACCATGTGTAATTGCCTCAACTTTCAGAGCTAGATTGCACAGAGGACCTATGAACACAGCTAGATCCATGTGCTACAGCTGTTTTTTCTCATGGCAAGCAACTATAACAAATAAAATTTGTTTCCCTGTTTCTAATACTGTACAGCAGCTCTGCACTTACTTTTGTTAATCTTTCCTCTAGCAGATGCACTGAGTCCATGAAGAAATCAAAAGCTGTCAAACATCAGCCTCGTCATTGAAGTGACATGAGTGGGAGCCACATTGGAGGGAGAAAGCCACTGCAGAAGAAGAAAACACAGCTCATTTCTGTTTCTTTTTACCTCCTAGACACTAGACCTGAGGTGGAGAACACAACACTGGCTGCACGCCTTGAAAAACTTGATTAAGAAGTGGCCAAATTACTCCAAAGAGTTCCTCCAAGAATTATTTCAATAAAGGCAACACCATCTCACCTGGTAAAAGCAATTTTTCATCTGTTAAAAGTCAAAGGAAGAATTTAAGAAACATAGAATTAAGATTTGCATAATTTCCTTCCTCATGTTCTGTTATATATACATTCAACCAAGCTCAGTAGTCCTTGTGAGGTATCTTTGCTTTAAAAATATTACAAAAGTAATCAATTGTGACTGCTAGCTGTTAAATAAGGAGGTGACACTTGGGAGCAATCTGGATTGCATGATAAGCTGAGTTCATTTGAACAACATGCACCTGAATACAGTTAATGTAATGTCATTAACCTTGGCATAAAAAATTTAGATTACTCTTATAGAAGGGGTGACTGTGTTTTGGAAATCAATAACTAAGTCAAGGATTTAAGGGTCATATTACCATACAACTAATGACACATTTCTAATGTGAGGCTGATCCTGATTCCACCATTGTATTTGTGCTGAATGTGGAATTAATTCTTTAGGTTGCCAGGGTTTAACTGAAATAAGTAGAAATCCCAACTGGAAAGCAGGAATAAGTGAGGGTCTTTAAAAATAATATATTGTTTCAAACAACAATTATCTTTATAGTCAACTGGCATTTGTATCTATGATTTTATTGTACAATTCATTTTGATAAAGACTGGCATCACAGACTCATGCAGTCTTGTCAGAAATGCAACTTTTAGTAAAAATGAAACAACCATCCACCAGATATTGCTGTCTAGTTCTGATTGCTGGGAGGGGGGGGGGGGGAATCTAAAAATGTGAACTCTGTACATTCAAGGACATCCAAATAAGTATTTTTAATTAACTCTCATCATGCTTGGACCCACAATACTGCTTATACACCAAAAAAAAAAAAAGAGAACAGAAGCATTTCCATTTTAGATGGTAGATATATAACAAGATTGAGTAACTAAAATTAAGACATTCAAATATGAAGTAAGATGCACAGTTTTACCACTGAAGGTGTTTCGGTCTTCAGTCCTAGCTGGAGAAATGAAGACCAGTGCAGGAAAGGCATGCTGGAGTAGTTTGGCCTATGTATGTAGACGGTTAGTAAGTTGGGACAGTCCCACCTAACTTTAAAATCTACAGTTTTAAAGCTGTCCATGTTTAGTTCCTTGGTTCCACTCAGCAGAACAACAGATGTTCATCATCTGTGTTAGCTGGTAATCAATCAGCATTTGCAGATGTCAGCTATAGTTACAGTTGTGTCTCCAAACTCTTGTAACCTGAAAGGTTCTGCTGCGCATTAAGCCACTACAGCCAGCAGGTATTTCTAACATACCGTGCATGAGACCTGCATGAGGTAGATCATTAAAAATAAACAGTTTTGAGGCCAGAACTCCCAAATTCTCTCTTCTTTCTTCTAAACCAAGTCTTCAAAGTTTCATAGCACTTGTCATCCTAGCATGGAATGGGACTTGGTCTCTGCACAACTTGCTACTTCAGTTGCTGAAATTTGGTGCAAACTCCCTTTGCCACTATAACAGGCATTTTACTTTGTTGATAGGAAACGTATTCCTTCAGCAGTTTTCTTCCTTCCTAAAAGAAGGAAACCTCTTTCTGGGTGACCAGGGTTGGACTTTTCCTTACCAACTTCTCTTCTTCCCCAGGCCATAGCCTTGCATCTGGGGGTTGTGCACCAGCACTTCCCGGGGATCACAGCTCCTTTCTTTGCAAAGTCTCCCCTGGGGGCACCATGCAGCCTTCGTACCTTTCTCCTCAAGCAAAGAGTCAAGCTCAAACCCTGCGGTGCTAAAAGATGAATTCAGGTGGCCCAGCCCCAAAGTACACTATGCTTTTTCCTCCAAAAGGGAGACCCTTTCTGTACTTCGTACCTCATTCTGGTGCTCCAGGAGATCCTCCTGCCAACTACCAGTATTCTCCAGGTTGGTAGCTACATCCTACTGCTTCCCCATGTCTCCAAAACTATTTGACGTTTTTGCTGTCTTTTTCACCAGAGAGAACCCTTTACAAGACCTTCAGCTTTCCTGGCATCCCTCTGTTTTGACTGAAAGGCTATGCCTTTTTCTCCCTGGTAGTCCTTCCCAGCACTTTTCTGCCTTTGCTTGTGTGCCAGGATAGCTTGCAGGAATGGGGCCTATATGAGGATATAATCCCTTGGGAAAGGAATGTAATTAAAAGCAACATATGAAGCAATTAAAAAAAAAAAAAACTTCTGAGGATGCTCAGCTGACATAGTGAGAATCTTACTGAGAATATTTAATTGTTTGTGTTATTAAGTGCAGACAGGTTGGTTTTAATTCAAAACAAACATGGCAATTAAATTAAAAAAACTGTATCAATACAACATTATAACTACATAGTTTAAAAGAAAGAAAACATGTAGGAAACATAAACATTAAGGCTTTCCAAAAATGGGAAGGACTTACCAGATTAACTAGATAATTAAAAAAATAAAAAATTTTATACCAGCTACAATATAAGGATCCAGGTGTAACACTGATGCAGCTGCCTTGATTGTTCATACTTTTATTCCTGTTTTTCCAGTTAAATCTGTACCAGAACATACTGTATTTGATGTTACCAAATGCCTATCATATGGAACACTTCACAGCTGAATTTACATTTGTTACACTTCCTACATGTCCTGTCTGCTTATCATCTTGTTTTTTTAAATGTTACCACATTAACATATTAATGTAAAGTTTTAGTTTCTTTTCAGAGAGTGTATTTTCTATTTAATAGAATGTTGTATTATCAAACATTAGATAGAGTTTTGTGAGGTAATGGGCAAACTGATCAGAAAAAGTCAAAACTATTTATTTTTATAAATAACCAAGAAAATCCAGACTTCTCATGCAAGGCTGTACTTAGCTTTATATAGTACTTTTCTTGTGTGGATGTTAACCAATTAACCTATTCTTATCTGAGACAAATAAGAAGCATTTAGCCCTTATTAGGAAATGGGAAACCTATGTAGGGGGATTAATTGACTACTGCAAAAACAATAAGGAAACTCTTTTAGAGCTAATATTAGATGCTAGGAGCTCTGGATTTCTTACCTCTGCTCAAACCTTTAGTCAAAATGACTCCATCTACTGCAAATAAAATATGTAATATCTCACTCTGTGACCGAGAGTGTTATTATAAGATGTGTTTCCCAAAGTTGACCAGTTCTTTTTTTAGTATCTGTTCCTAAACTCTTTTATTTATTCCTATTATACCCTTATTGCTCAGAGCATACCTTCAGACAGTGCCTAAGCCAAGTCAGCACACAGCAACTTTTCTTTTTTGTCAAAACTTTGTTGGGGAGGAGGGAATAAAGGGTGCTAGAACGACAGTGTTGATACTCAAGCTACTGTGTAGAATCACAAACACGATTCTCTAATAAATAATCCCTGCTGACAGGTTAGAAATCAAAGCTCATTAGCACAAAGGAGAGAAGATGAGCATTTTAATGTCTCTGGATTCAGTCCAGTGCAATTAACACCACATACAGCATATTGTTCACCTAAAGCCATAAATCACAGTAACAAGTGTCATATTATACACAGATCCTGAAACCACAAGAATGAAAATGAAGAATGGCTTAGAAAAATTATGGGATATCACATTTTTCATATTGCCAACTGGAAACTAAACCTAGTGCTGAAAATACTTTAAAATTCTTTCAAGATGGATGGTCTTCATAAATATGTCTGAAGGAGTCCATTTACCTGAATTTTAAACTACATTGCTGTAATGCCTGTGGGCCCAACCCTACCAAGGCAAGTAATCAAGGGTAAGACAATAATATTCCAGAAGTGAATAAAAAAACTCGCATGCATTACTTTGTACAGGTTTTAGTATAAATTTTGGTTGGAGTCTTACTCAAGTGTTTAAGGAGAAAAATAATGACCCCCAAGTTCAAAAGGCATCAGAGGCAAATCTGAAGCTGAACATGCCACCCAGGTGCAGATTAAATAAACCACTGATTATTTCAGAGAATGTCTATTTCCAGGTGGGTTGGACCCCAGGAGGGGGAGTTGTTAGATTGCTGCTACTGTTTAAAGTCAGTACCACATCCTCTGCATTTCATTTTTTGATTTTAACCACTCGATGCACTGTTAGGGGAAGCAGACCTCTTTACAAGCCCTGCACACTCTAGGACATCTTTCCATGCAGACAGTCATCTTTCACTGGTAAATAATGCAGAACATTAAATACAATGCACTGATATATTTAATTATTCCTCTTGTTTTAAGCTCTCTCTTCGTTCCTGACTAGGCAATTAGTCATGCACACCACCCAGCTGAGAGAGCCATCAATTTGAAACTCCAGATAGTCAAATGTTGGACAGGGAAAATGTAGTTCTGATAAACTCTGCATCCTAAAAGCTGAAATATTACCTTTTAGATTGTATCAACAGTGACAGCGGCACAAGAGCTGTGGTGCTGAGTCCCCGTTAGCTTCCCATGAGCCCACCCCCTTGAGGCTCAGGCTGGCCCAGTGCCTGAATATGAAGCAAGACAAGCTTGCTGGGCAGCCCAGGTCCACCTAGAGACAGCAGAGCCTGTGACAGCACCAAGGAGGCACACAGAAGCCCAAAGGCCACCACAATGCTCAAGCATACAAGGACACTGTTTCACTGCTCAGGAAGCATCGCAGACCTGCAGCCTCTGCCTGCTCAGCTGCACCCCAACCCCCCCACACCTGCCCTGCAGCAGGCAATGTACTGCAAAACATGACTTCTGCCACCCAGCCCCCCTGCTCCACACCTGCCTCTCCCTTCTGCCCCAGCTAGCAGAAAAGCAGGATGGCCCCACAAATCCCACATGAGCTATGTCAGCCCCCCCGAAAGGTGTCTGATAGCCCACCTGCAAGCAGAGATCAGAAACTGTTCAACGCATCCCAGTTCATCCCAGGACAGCACAGTTGCTTAGGGACAGAAATGACAGAGCACTTGGAGCCACCTCTTATGACCCCTCTCTTTGTCACAGACTTACTCACCTATGTCATGTCCTGGCCTGGCCTCACTATCGGACTCAATCCGGGCAAATCCCCTTCCCAGGAAGGATCGTGCAGCTCTGCAGGTGCTCTCTGGTTGCATGGAAAATTTCTCAATGATCTGGGCTTGGCTGGGTGTGGAAGGAGAGCACAGGTATCTCTTGGGGAGCTCCCTGATGTAGTAGGAAACAAGTTTGGCACTGGCCACGTGTGAAGAGCGGCTCTTTCCACTCTGTAATTACCATGTTGAGCTGTGGGCCAGGAGAAGTGGGCTCTTGCTGCCAGTTTCCCTCATGTACAGCTCCTGCAGAAAGGAGCTACAAAACCATGTCCACTGCCAGCTGGGTGCCTGCCCGCTCCTCCGCGGTGCAAGGAGATTCCTCTGAGAGGAGTCCCACTGCCTGCACCTCGGCTGGAGGGCTGCCCCCCACCGGGGTCTCTAGCTACAGGACCAGGCTCCATTTCACTTGTTCTTCTTGCCCCACAACTCCCGAGTTCCTGTCAGACAGGGCTGGGGTTTGACAGGAGGACTGGGACATGTCTCCTTCCCGGGCCTTCTCTTGGGAATATTTTACTGGCTGGTGGTTAGATTGTTCCCTTGGGAGACAGGCATCATCCAGATGCACCTTCTAAGGGAGGCTGCAGCTCAGATCCTGTCTGAGGAGCAAGCTGGTACCACCAGCATGGAGACAGCCTCAGCACTTCTGGCCCTGTAGCAGACCATTGCCCCTGTAATGAACATGAAGTTTATCCTGCTCTGTGGCAGAGGAGTTGAAGGCAGCCCTGAAGTAGGCACTCCAGGGCCAAAAGGTGGCCGAGATTCAGGTGCACCTCCATGCCTACCATGTCCTAATGGTTTGCTCTCTCCCAATCCCTACTTGAAATGTAAAACTTGACATGTAAAGCATCAATGTTTGAAGGCAGGAATCTTTGAGTAGGAAATGTAAGCGCCTTCCTTAGGTGGTCTAGATTTTCCTCTTTCTTTAGTCTAGAGGTCTAGATACCTCTTTCTTTAGTCACTGCCTGTTTTAGCTCTCTGCTTTATGTGTTGCAATCTTTGTCTTGCCCTTAGGCACCAGCAAAAGTAAAATAATCAAGTTTTATGTCAATAACTGGTTGGAAACAAACATATTCCTAACACACCACTATTTCTCGTTAGGGGAGAAGAAAAACCTGTAGCAGGGCAGCAACTGTGAGCCTCACAGTGCCTCCCCCTTTTTTCATGTTCCACAGCCACACATCCAGCTAGGAACAGGGAATGTATAGCAGAGTAAAGGGTGGCAGAAATTTGACCTTTGTGCGTGTTCTGGAGGGGTCTCTTCCCCACTTCTCTTGTGTTTCAGTGTATTACCCAAAGCACTCAATTACATGTCTAAATTTCCCCAACTTGTCGACAGAAATTTAAGAAATTGGCTCTCCTCCTAGCAGGGTATGGCTGTAGCTAGAGCAGAGCAAAATTCTTCTCATAGTTTTCTAATCGACTGTTCTCTGTGGGCATTTATTCCCAGTCCTACCCTAAGTGTCTCTGAGAAAAGACATAACACCACCCCACTCTCCATAATTATCAATTATCCAAGCCCTACAAACAGCATTATTAAGATAGAAGAGAGCAGTTTCCCACAGAAGTGCTTCTTGTTTGATTCTCATGCAAAAGTCATTTTCGATTAGCCAGCCAAGTATATTCTATAGGGAACACTTGAAGGCTCCCAGCTGTAGGTGGTTGGTGGATTACTCTGCATACATGCAGGGGGCTCAGCATGGGCCCAGCAGTGTGCTGTCAATTATGATATCAGAGTTGAAGCCCAGCCCAGCCTTCAGACCACCGTCATTAACCAGGCATTTTCTGAAGCCACTGGCACACTGTGAACGACATGGCTAGCCTTCAGCTGCTTGTCTTTGACACTCCAGGCCAGGTGACCATATCATTTACAGCTGCAGCTCTGATGACCATATAATTTAGTGTGGACAGCCTGTGGCACAAGTCCACTGCAAAGGTTCAGTCATGTTACCATGCCATGATGTACAGCCTTACAGCATCCTTACAGCTTAAAAATCACAGAAAGAGATCATACACTTGTTTTGGTGCGTTTCTGGAAGCTGAAAGAACCTGGAGCTGCCACAGGTGCACAAATAATTCCTTTGGATTAAGTATAAGGTTGTGGCCAAAGCCCCTCTGCTTCCTTCCCTACCTTGCGCTCCTCTCCTCACTGGGAACCTGCAATCACCCTTTTGCAATAGACACCAGTGGCAGAACTTAAGGATTTTTTTCATTATCTGAAACCTTTTGGGTAGGCAAGCCGTTCTTTCCATCATTAATACAGTCCTTGGGACCAGACTGCCCCAAGTTCACGGAAATCCATGTGGAAGAATACACCAGGTTTCTTAATCGATCCACATGCCTGAGTCTGCTGTGACACCTCTGTGGGCAACTACACTTAAGTGAAGAGAAGAGGTCAGCCTGCCTTGACCTGTTTGCCACCTTCAGGACTTCCTCAGCAACCCTGAAGTTTTGCCTGAAGTAACCCCAAACTGCCTCACATTGTCATACTCATTCTCTGGGGCTCACAGTAGTTATCTGGCAAAAACAAACAAACCCCAAACACTTCCAACAACAAATTAAATAAAATAAAACAAGTATGAACAATCAAAGCAGCTTGGATTCTGTGGGCAAAACCCATAACAATTTATTGGCTGTTTACATTCCTTTAAAAAAAAACTCACCACTTATTCTACAGATGTGTTTTGACAGCAGCATCTTGGGCAACAGCCAAGAAAGGATAAACACAGAGTGTTGATGCTTACAGGGGAAATACAAGAAATGGAGGAAGAAAAGAAAAAAAACCCACATGCACACACACATAGAAACCCAAAGGACTTTGCAAATAGATCAGGAAATGAGGGGGTTATTTAAAAAAAGTGTGTAATCACTGATTTGGATAAATTTATTAAAGCAGGAGATCTTCTGGAATAAAATGATTTCATTATCAGATTGAGAGAAGGTGTATTTAGACATTCAAGATCCTGAACCATGTTAAAGTCATTCTGAAAAGGTCAGCTTTGCCTGTGCCCTTCCCTGATGGCCATTTCCCACTTCACCAGTACTTCAGCTTCTTCTTGTCCCACAGTGCTACTGCTAAACCCCTAAACCACAGCCACAACCTAATGCTTCTCTCCACCCCATCTCTCATGAGCTTCTCTTTCCTGAAACTAGTCTCCAAGTTCCCCATCAACGGCTGGGCTCTTCACCTTCAGAAATGGTTCCCTAATCCAAATGCTTTCCCTCCCCACCTTTCCAAACAGCTCACTTAGAAACTTCTCCAAAAGTGAAGGTTGTAGAGACGCTGCCTCAGAGCACAAGGCCCCACAGAGCGAACACTGCCAATTAGCAGCTAATTTGGGCATACCACCTAGGTGCAGGACTTGCTCTATTTGAGAAATGGGGAAAACTTGCTGGGGAAAAAAAAATGTTTTTAAGACACCTGCACAGCTAGCACCCAAATCTTCTCAACAAATTAAGGTTGGGTATCTAGATGTAGCTTTGTCATCTGCAAGTATACATGTTTGCAGGTAGTATCACAAAACAGGTAGATGAAGATATGTCTATAACAGAAATCGAAAGCTAGGATGCTATGTAAGTAGCCTGAATTTCAGATGGGAAAGTAATTTCCAGTGAGATCAACAGCATTGTTGTGTGGCTGTGACTATATATAAAGTGAACTCCAGTAAGAGTGAAAGATACAGAAAAGGCAATTACACTGTGATTACACTGGCTCTTACACTGGCAATTACACAGTGATTACACTGGCTACACTGGGAAAGCTGATTAAATACATTTTCCTTGGTCACTATTTCGTGTTATGTGTCACTGTGTCTACCCACTATTCAGTCCTTCAGCATATCACGCTTGTGTTTGCCATGCTAAAGCACATAGTGTTATTCAAATAATCCAAATACTGAATCATGAACCATTTGCATTTTGTTGGCAAGCTGTGGATAGAAGAAATACTATATGCACAGTATATATAGGAGGCACCTTTTCATAGCTTAGCCTTCTGTGTAGGGGAGAAGAACAACAAATAATCTTGAGTGGTTTTATTTGGTTGCATCTAAGTCATAGAATCATAGAATGATAGAATCATAGAATGACAGAATCATTGAATCACTGAATCATAGAATCATAGAATCACAGAATCATTGAATCACAGAATGCTTTGAGTCGGAAGGGACCTTAAAGACCACCCAGTTCCAACCCCCTGCCATGGGCAGGGACACCTCCCACTAGACCAGGTTGCTCAAAGCCCCATCCAGCCTGGCCTTGAACACCTCCAGCGATGGGGCATCCACAGCTTCTCTGGGCAATCTGTTCCAGTGCCTTCCAGTGCCTAAGTCTTCCAGGCCCATATCTTTGAAGAGTAATAATGCTAATGCCATACATCCCTGAATGTATGCAGAGTGAAATACACTGCACATGCTGGAGTGCTCACATACTATTGTAAAACACTAATCAGAAACACCCAGATATGTAGCTGGTAACCAAGTTACGTGAGTTAAAAGACACCAACCTAGCTTACAAAGCCTAGTTATCTGATTATTATAATCTGATTATTATAATCTGACCAAAATATAACCTAACCCCAAAATATTTTGCCCCAGGATATTTTAGTGACAGATGTTACACATAGACCATGTAAAACTCCTGGTGGCTGGTCAGATGTTCTCCATGTGGTTAGGCACAGCTACAGAGTAGATGGGGTGTACATAATGCTCTGAAATGCTGCTAACAGAGGTTTACAGCCCCTGTAGCCTAAACTGTAAATTCAGCTCTGGTCCCACCACTCCTGGAGTTCACTGTCCTCAAAACTTTCTGACTCAGCAATGCCCCTACCACCACCACCTTCCCCTGCCCAATGTGTTGGTGGGCCTGTGTGGCTTGCTTGCTGGGATTTGATTGGGAAGGCTCTGGTTAGATGCCACAAAGGCCTCAACCATCCTCTTGTTCTTGACACCAGAACTAGAATGTACCTTTGGTTATTCACATTAGCATCATTACAGGTGAGTTTAATCTTGCTTGCTCATCCCTCCTCTAGCAACATATCAGCTCAGAGTATAACACCCAGTGTTTCCATGGTCCTCCCCACTGTACCTCAGGCATAAGCAGGAGGTGTACAGGGTGTGAGGAATGTATTCAAAGCACATAAATTTAAATCCCTAAATGGCTACATTTGCCAGCCTTGCTTCCCTGGACTCTCCTGATAGTGCAGACAGACCGTCTCCCCCAGAGGGCAAGTCGGAGCCTATAAACTAGGCTCCTCTCTGAGTCACCCCCAGAGAAGTTACCCTCTTCCACTGACTCTGAAAGGAGGATAGGGAGACTCATTTCCTAACATAGGCATCCCAGTTCAGTATCTAAACCTTGGCAGTGTCCGTGTCCTCCACCTTCCCTGGATATTTTCTTTTTTCATTTCTCAAGGGAACAAAGAATAATGGAAGAACCGCAGGTATTACAAGCAATTGAGCTAAACCCAGACTAGTGAAAATACACTGTTGGCACATTGGCTTAATGAAGAAACAAGCCCTGGCCAGGAATGTGTGACAACAATGTCTATATCTGAAAGATGGACTGGGATGATACATAGTGAAACCAACCTTCCCAACTTGTAATGAATCCTACTGCATGTATAGACCCATAAGCAAGTGTTCCATATATGGGGGAAATCTGGTTGCTTTCCAGTGCACCCTCAACTCTATGTAAACCAGGAGGAGAGTGACTAAAGTAAGATCCAAAATGAGATACCAGATAGTTCTTTCATCCAGTTTTAAATATATGAATACATAAATCAATGCGAATGTTTATGTGTCTGGCTCCAATTAATAAGTACCCATCCTGTGCCCCAGGCTTCCTGACAAGCATCAGAATTAATAATTTTACACATGGAAGAATGATAATCTTGTGGTTAAGTCATTTGAAAGGTGGTTTCAGTTCCTGGCTCTGCCATAGATTTCCTGTGTGACCGTGGGCAAGTCACTTAATCTCCTTGGCCATGTACCTCAAAGGTATGTACGTGCCTGATCCCACCAGTTAGGCGCCACTGATATCTTCAGAAAAACATTGCTCAGCTGTTACTTCAGTCAGTAGGTGCCTAATTTATGTCAGTAGGCATAAACAGAAGGCTGCTGACATCATCCCACAAGCTAATGAGCCGCTTGGAGGCCTTGTTCAAACTCTTGGGTCCCCAAAGTGTCACGGCAGGGAAAGCTGGGTTTTAGCTAATGGGACTCTGAGGTGCAGAGGACGTGCCTGCCTAGCTAGAGGGAAGCAAGCACTTTTGGCCAAGGAAAGCACTGTCTTTTCACAAGAACTTTGGCTCCTGGCAGCTCCTTTCTCAGCTGGGAAGCTTTCTTCCCATCCATCAGTTGTCTGGACCACTAATTCAATCCTGTACATTCAATTAGGTAGCAGGGAATTACAGTAGAAGGGAATATTTAGAGAAAGGACAGAGAGGAGGGAAAGAACCATGCAGGAAAAGTGACACTTTTAGCCTGTGCCAGGACAACACACCCTCTGAGCCCCCTGGGAGGGGAAAAGCCACCTCCAGGCCGTGCCACCCTCCTCTGGCAGCCCATCAGTGCCCTGTGGCTGTGTCTCTTCACTCACTATCTCTTTTTCGCTGTTAGCACCCACTGTTCTCCCTTTGCCTTCCTCCTTGTGCTGCTGAACTTCCGAGGGGGAATGCTGATGTTCATTATGACCGAAATCCTGATGACAATGATGGTCCTGTCAGTGCCCTGGTGAGACACTCAGGGAGCTGGAGCTGTGATCAGAAACTCCCCAGAGCTACACTTAAATTTAAAAACGAACACACTCATGACAGATTTGGGGGACACTCACCAACTAAGTTATAGGAAGAATCATTTATTCCCCTGTCTGTTAGTGCACAAGGGTAGTGTGGGGGGCAGTTTGGCTCACAGGCCCCTGCCCATCTTCCCAGAGGGACCGAAGGATCTGACTGGCACTCAATAAATGCCAATGTGCTGTGTAAAGGGGATAGGCATAGGGGACTACCTCCACATTTTGCTGTTACTTTCCCAGATTCTTCTGGAGGAAGAGTGATGCTTTTGGACTGTTGGGAGTATTAGACTTTAAGGACTGCATTTAAACAAGTCAGTCGAGTTGTTCAGGTGTTTAGCATATGTGCTAAGCTCAGCCAGTTGTACTTCATCCAAAGAAAGAATAAGAAAAGAAATTTTATATGGCAGGATAGGAGTAAACAGAAAATATAGTGTTGAAATTAATTTAGTGGTTGAAGAAATTCTTCCAGCTAAAAGCTTACTGTTAGCTGATTTAAAACAGCACAAACCAACCAAAGTGGTAGAGAAAATTAATTTTTCCATATATGCTTTAATGCTTACCATAACAACTTGTAGCTGCTAAATCTCATGAATCATGCATAAGAAAAGTGAAGATCTCCAAGCACAACTCAAAGGCACTGAACTGCCAAGATAAGGAGGTTCTGAGCTGGTAGAAGTCGTTCCCTGAGGTCAGTGTCCTTGTGGCTGGGCAGAGCTGTCTCTGGTGCATGTGTCTGGGGGTAGCAGCCCCAGTGAGGAGAAATCAGGACCTAGCAGTCATCTCTCCTCCTGTGAAAGTACAGACTTGCTTACTTTGTAGGCTCCTTTGCCTACACAGCCCCATGGTGTGAGCCTGCTTGCTGCTGCTGCCTCTGAGGAAGAGTTCCCAAGGGGATTGGACATCCTTTCCTAGGACAGCTGTGCCTGTCCTGATCTGTACAGATGACAAACCAACCCTATTCTCCCCCAGTAGCAATAGCAACTCAATGCTTCACTCTTGTCTCGTTCCCTGCCATGCAGTCCTAGCCTCTCCCTTTCTACTAAATTGTAGCCAGGGAGGCACAGAAGAATTGCGCAGCAAATCTCAGCTCTGCCTGGGAGGGCAAAGGCTTCCCCCAGCCCTGCAGGTCAGGCTCTGTGAAATTTCGACCAGGATCACAACTCCTTTGGCTCTTGGCTAGATTTATTCCACCTGGAATGAAAGCCTGCTCTGTGGAGTTCAGTGTAATTTTGGGTAGACCAGGACTTGACAAATGAACTCCCCTAACATGCATTGCTGGAGGGGAAGCTAGTTCATGGTACCTCCTACCCCTCCATATTACTGAGGAGTACAGCGCTCACTGCAAACTAAATGAAAGCCTAGGAACTCCTTTGTGGTTTTTAAAGTTACCCAGCAAGTGCTTTGAGTGAACAGATTGCGACATTACTGTAATGAAGAACAGAAGGCAGGAGATATGTAAAAATATCAGAAAACAAATATTTTACAGAGAAAAGCAATTCTGTTATACCTTTGCTGTAGGCATCCTCCAGAAACAATCTTCCCAGCTTGAGCCTGTAATATTATCAGTCATTATAGTTAGCACCTGTCATAAATACCTTTAGGCAGGATCAGGTTTTGTGTTCTCCTGGGGAATTTTTTAAATAGATAATATAATGGAAAAAAAATAAAAATAAAAATGTGTGCTGTTCATCCAAATGAATATAAAGGTTGATCTTTTTGCCAGCTGATCTAGCATACAGGCATTGATTAAGTAAATAGTGACTATAGGCTTAGCCATGAAATGAATCTTCCTGTAGGTGGAACACTGACCACAAAATGCAGCAGAAAGATCATTATAGCCCTTAGACTATTCTGGACTGAAGTGAGGGTTTTTTCCTCTTATTGACTGGTAGAGAGCAACAGTTTTTTACATCATGCGTTATCATTTAAAAAAGGGTACACAGACATTGCTCTCCATGCTCTGGTTTACAGGCACACATGAAACATTTTGTGAGTTTAGTCATTATTACACCTAATGATAATCATTTAGGAATGTTTTATAAACATCTGGCAGTCATCAGCTTCTAATGAGAGGTAATTTTAATACATCCATTCCAGAAAATTAATTTTTGATCCTTAATGGACTGAAACATTAGCACCATAATTGAAGTGTTTTTTTTTTTTTCCAAACATCTTCATTCTGTATATATTACTTGTTTTCATGTTGTTGTTGTTGTTGTTGTTTTTTTAAACATGAATTACTTTTAATTTCTTGTTGAGCACACACTTTATAAAGGAAATTAATGGGGGCTTCCTGTCATGAGCCAAAGGAAGTCAAAAAACCTAACAGATGGATATTTTAATGGTTATCTTCATAAATCCACATAATGCTTTTTTCATATGCCCTTAATCAAGTGTACATTTGCATTATCTAGATTTTGCTTGCAGTTATACCACAGAAAAGCTGAATAATTGCATACTTGGAATAACTACTGTTTAAGCCCTTTACACAGCTCTTTAAGCAAATTGAACACACAGAAACTCTCAATTTTTGAACACTACATAAAGTGCAGGACAACCCTCATTTCTAGACTACAAAAGAATTCACCTTGTAGTTAATAAAACCAATAGAAATAGCATGAACTGCTCTGACACAAAGATATATATATTTGGCAGTTTGCTACAGGACAGTCACATCTTCAAAATGCCTGAAGACTCAGAAAGATAGATTATGTCTGTGACCAAGGAAGGCATTAGTAGTCTGGAGATAGTGGACTATTCACATAATCATTGAAGCAAACCAACCAAAATCAACAAGATGGCAAAGCAGCAATAGACATGTTTAGAACATGATAACAATGCCACAAATGCATTCTCGTTATTTAGAGAGATGAAGTGGATACCATACAGAAAATGTAGAGAAACAGTATGAAGGACTGAGAGAAAAAGACACCCACTGCACCATATTATGCTGATGAACCTGAGCAGGTAAGCTTGAAATTGAATGAGGTAATAAATGAATGAGTCAAGGAGTAAAAGTTTAATGAAGAGAATGATAAGAAAAACTCAGCCTGTGATTAAGAAATGTGTTTCCAGGCTGAAAATAAAAATAAAAAATTGGTAATCATATTTGCCCTAAAGATGATAGTGTTACAATTTTGTATTTGAGTGAAGAGCTAAGTAAAGCCTGGATGAATTATGTTGGAAACCAAGCACATTACGATGACATGAACCCAGCAGGAAGCTGTCCTAGGATGTGTGATGACAGCACAATTCCCTTTTCTGTTACAAACCCAGAAGCAGGGGGAGACCATAGCTGAGACCATAAATATTATTGTTTGTTTAAACTTCTTCATAATTGCTCCCACAAAATGCATTTGTAAAAACCAATAACTTAGGGTACATAGACACGAACAAAACAGTTTAGGCTTATGCTCTGAAACTTGACACAGTTGATAGAACTGACAATCCTAAGAAAGGCACACATGAGCAGCTTGTGGAACAGCAAGGTTTGTTGGAGCTCTGCAACAAACCTGGGAGCAGAGTCCCTATAACTGAGCTTGCTCCTCTGCAGAAAGCCATGATCTCTTCAGCTGACATTCTTAAACTGCTTCATGCTTATTTTTGTTACATAAAACTTGCACGTCCCTTTGGCATGTCTTATAGGAGATTGGGATTGAGAACTAGAGACGAGAAACTAGATACTGGGGAAAAGGGTCAGAGTGCCAGCTACAGGCAATCCAGTCATTGGTCAACAGAAATATCCGCTTAATGTAGCCTCTTAATTATAGCTACTGCCCCCATGAGCAATGGTACACAGCTAACCGCACTGTTTTTGAACACAGGCCAGCTGAAGGGACTGCCCGGCTGCCCAGCGTCAGGTGCATCCTTGTGGAACAGGTCTTTGATCTAAACCCAGCAGCCCTGTTTGACAGAGGTATCATGACATTCAATTTTCCTAATTCTTACAAATTGTATGCAAGACCTATGAATAGTTTAGGTTTGGTCGTTTGAAGTCCTCTTGCTCTGTGACCTGTTCTATCCTTGCGGCTTACAAGCAAAGTCATGAAGCTTGGGCACACTCCTCACTGTATCCACTTATTCTAGGCTAGGGCCTGCTCTCCACTGACTTTTTGCAGCTCAGCAAGCTTCAATTCATGTAACTTTTTGCTAGTTTTGATGCAGAAGGGGATAAAATCTTTCAGAAGTACTTCTTACTGCTTTCTCACATTGTTCCTAGCTTCACCAGCAGTAAACACATAGTAGACATGATGTACTGGAGATCTTTCTTCCTGGTCCATGATCACAAGAGCAGCTGTACATTTGTCAAGGCAGTACGGCAAGCCTGTCTGCCTGCTCTCGCCCCAAGCCCTATGGCAGGGGTACTGTGCACCGCCTGGTTTGACAGCCTCAGCAGATCCCTGGATCCCTTCCCAACCAGCTATGGTCCACTGCAAAGAAAAGTCCTTTCTGCACTGGGAATGGCTCACAATGCATTTTCTCCTTTGATCCTTCCCAGTAGAGATTGGCTCAAGAAAAGAGGTGAAATCTTCAAAGGAAGATCTAGCACGTTTCTGAACAAGTCTGCAGTTTGCTGAGAGATGGCTATCTTGAGATATGCTCTTCTTTCCCACCTGTCGTTCTTCCAAAGCCTCCCGCTCAGTTAAATCCATACATAATAAAAAAGGAAAAAAGAAAAAAGAAAAAAAAAAAAGAAAAAAAAAAAAAAAAGCCCAATCACTAGGCAGTCATTCACACAGATCTTGTTTTCATGGAGCTCTTCTCAATCCACCATGCTCTGTCACTGTTATACAAGGCACAACACCGCTAGGCCGCAGCCAGGCCGGGCCCTGGGCCCTTGGGTGGGCCTGGCTCAGCAGGGCCCATGGCTGGGCAGGGCAGGGCTGCGGGGAACTGGGGCCTGGCCCTGCTGCGGCCTTGATGGGGCTGCCCTGTTCTTGTATCTCTCCTTTGCAATGCATTCATGGAGAATCCAGTCATGGGAAGAACTACACAAGGAGATAACATCTTTTTCATATTTATCCCAAGAAATTAGCAGAGAACACTAGACTGATGAAAAATTAATAGTTAGTAGACCAGGAATATGGAAATCAGAAACCATATCACCACTGTGGGGAATGCTTCAAATACCAATCATATATTTGTACTTTTAGGAAAGGATCTTCTAGACTCAAGATTGTGCATGTAGTTTTACAAGTATACGTTCTCATGAGATTTTTGCATCCTGTATTTACTTGCATTTTTTAGAGGTCATAAATGGAGTTGACTTCCTTCGAGTTTTGATTTTGTAAATTAATTCTCAGTAGGCATCACAGCTTCTGGCATAACATCAATATTATTGTAGTTTATATGCAATTATTCTCACTGTAGGTTCTAGTTCATTAATTCCTGAGATGCTAATACTGTCAACAACACTTTGATTTTAATGATATCATTAGAAATAATCTTTCTACTTCTCTGTTTGTTATTTCTCCAGTGGCATATTTCATGGTACTAACTCCTTCACTTTGGTTGCCCTGAGTTTCATCTGTGTGAGGGTGGCTTAAACTCAATTTCTCTTGAGCAGACATCCCACAGGATTTTACTTGTGGTATAATAAAGTTCGAGTATTTCACTGGTGTTTAATCTAACTTTTCCAGCATTTCAAGATCGCGCTGCAGAATACTGTGTGTTGGCCACCTTTCTTAGGCTGCTACTCTCCCTCAGCCTCCCTTTGTGCTCACTGGAGGAAGAGACACTCAGGTGGGCCATGATTTGTAGAAGTCACCCAACCTACATGCTCACATCTAATTCAGTTGGGAGGAGCATAGCCCTGATGATTGTGTAATGTCAATTAACAAGCACAGGCAGTCTGTCCAGTAGTGACTGTGGCCAGATGAAATACTTGCATGTTCACTAAAGTTAGTTTCTGATTAGATGCGCTGAAAGGGAAATAAATTCTTTCCTACAGGGATATATGTGACCATTATCTCCAGTTCAGATTTCTCAATTTTTGAAATCTTTTATCAGCAACTCATATAATATGGAGTTATCTTGTAAAATACCCAATTTTCTAGGCATTGCACAGTTGGAAATGGAGACTTCTGAATGAGGGATTCCATAAATGCCAGAATAACTCTGCTCCCACTGAAGATGGTGATGGTCTTCTCCAGGGAGATCTCACCTGGTCAGCAGTGGTCCAGATGGATCCTACCTAGGTTCAGAGAGGAACGCAGCTGTCCTAGGTGAGCTCCACTCTCGATGGAGAGCAATAGGGATCAGAAGAAGGTGATCAGATTGATGGAGGGATGTACAGCTCTTTGAAGGGTGCTTGGCTAGCTTCCCATGCATGGTATTGGTAATGGAGGTACCTGAGATGGGCTGGAGTAAAGTAGGCTATGGTGAGTAAATCCTTCATGAATGAAATAGCCTGTCATCCAATGTGAAGCCAAATTTATGTATTTTTCCCCGTTTTGCTATGCTGTATGTCAGAATAAATGCTGGCATCCCACAATCTATCAGTTACACTATGAAATTAGATGAGAAATTGCGTGTTAGTCACCACATAATGCAAAACACATAAATTGTTACTTAACTTTCAGAGCACATGGTTTCAAATCCTTTAAGACAGCCATGATTCTGATGCCAAGTCTTTTTAAACCACTGGAATATATCCTTGATCCTCCAAATCTGATTCAAAGCTTTTGGAAGAAGCCTATACAGTGCTTGACAGAAATAAAAGTCACAATGTTTTTACCTCTTTCTTGTATCAGAACTTTCTGGGAAATTGAGTGTTTGCAAAATCTCTTGAATACATGGCTAGTAAGTGACTTTGTTTCACTTCAGAGGTTGCCCAGGGATGGTATTCTTTGCTGACAACTTTATACTACCACTGTTCAAGTTCCTAGTTCTGTTTTTATTTTGAGAAATTGAGGAGAGAGAAGAGAGGAAGAAGAGAGAAAGAAAAAGAAAACGAGAGAGAGAGAGAAAGGAAGACAGACAAAGGAAGAAAGACAAAGAAACAAAGGACAAGAGGCTTCGTATTTTTGATCTTGGAAATGCCCATTTTAGTTTGTATTTGCCTGAGGGGTAAGTGCAGGAGAGAACACTTGTCAGAAGCCATCAGGTTATCACATCCCAGCAAGGACATTCTGGAACAAGCGAGGTAGGGAAATAAACTGTGTTAGCTAAGTTCATGCCCTCTGTGACCCTATGTTCCTGACACAGTGAAGGCATGTAGCTTGCTCAGTTTACTGATTAAAAAAAAAAGACCAAGTCAGCAATTATGCTGTTTCTATAAATAAATCCTGTTTTCCTACATCCTGGAATCAATAACCCCCAAAGGAGAGGGTTATTGTGCTGTATACCAACACAGTTACTGAAAGAGAGTATGCTGTTTTCTAGGTCATTTTTATTAGCACATGTTTGGCTCAGTCTTAAGAGTTTGAATTATTGATTCCTCCCTTGTTTAAATAGAACCATTGCCCCCTCTTTTCTTGTGTTCCACTGTCTAAGTCATCACATCCGCAACACCACAGAAAAGTCAGTGCTGTAAGTTAATGATAGATGACTGCTGAGCAGAACCGAGTGGAATAATTTTGTGTGCTTCTTCTTGGCTCTAGCACCACAAAGTTTAAACTGTGTATATAAAAACTGCCACAAAAACTGCAGAGCTCATCTCTTTTTCTTTTGTTTGTTTGTTTGTTTGGCTGTTTTTTGTTTGTTTGTTTTTGCTTAGGGTATTATTCCTTTGTCAGATCCTGTTACAATCCCAGCGCCTGCTTTTACCTACTTGTACAAGGCTCACATTTACAAATACAATCTTTTATATCATTCCATCACCTACTTTTTACTGGAAATCAAACCAAAGACTGAAGTTGGCTGAAGTGCCTTGGAGTATGACGCCAGAAGAGACATCATCTTGGCCTCAGCATACATCTCGGAGGCCTGCAGTGGTAGTGTGGTGTTCTGGCAGGGCAGGCAGAGAGGAGCTTTGTGGTGAATGAGCTGCTTTTCAACAGCTCTTTGAGCTATAGGTCAATCCACAGACAGTCTGTTACACATTAGAGTGTTCTGCCAGAATACAGTTAAATTAAGGTCTGTAATTAATTGCTTCAGAGTGCTGTCATTGAGGAGGTCTGACAGAAGCATATGCCTCAACATTTATAGCAAAAAACTTCCTACACTGATGAAAACAGCAGAGAATAGTATATATGATTTCATTAATATTATTGGCTAAACATGGACTCGCAAGACAAATGACAAGGGTTTAATTACAAGGTATAAGTGGTGGATCAGCAAAGGTCTTGTCATACAGGGCCTTGCCTTAAAGCCCTGTGCACGTCCCCGTACCACTTTGACATTATACCATGCTGTGTATGGTTGAACCGTCACATTAACTTGGTGACCCAGTTAGGATGTGCAAGCAGTTCAGTCAGGGGACAAAGCCTAACAGGCTCAGTGCTGCAGAGCAGTCCCAGGCATTACATTTAGTAGTACGAAGCAGTCACTGTGTCCATGAGTGTGTCCCAGCTACCGGCACCCAACAGTGGCTACTAGCAGGGAGCTGCGAGAACAAGATCAACCTGCTGGTCTGAATTCCTCTGGAGATTCCGTGCTTTTGTATCTTTCTCCCCGTGGGAGTCAGAAATAAGCGTCTCCGCACAGGTAATCCAGGCACCGGGGCCTGGCTGCTGGGGTCACACGCTTCCCGGCCTTTGCTGCCATCCACCTCTGCTGAAGTGTGACCTGACCTGCACGGGGACGGGTGAAGGCACCTGCCCCGGTGGGGTGGCCAGGAGAAGCCTGGCTGCAGTGATGCCATGCTGATCCAAAGGCGAGTACCTGAATTTGCCTGGAGCTGAGCAAACAGCAAACAGTGAGGATGAGTGCTGGACTCAGTGCTGTGGAAACCCTTGCTGTGAGCCACTTTCAGCAGGTGGCAAATAACTCTGATGATGGGGATGACATTGACAAGCAGCTGCACCCCGACAGCCATCTAGAGGGGATGATGCCTGGTTTTTGTATTCTCTGTCCAGCTTTGCCTTTTTACCAGTGACTGACATTGCATGCTGTTGTAATGCAGCTGGGGTGGGGTTTATCTTCTCCGACATTATATAGCTATGATTTAGAGCTAGGTCTGCTTCATCGTCAGTGGGCAGGCACAGTTAGGGGAGTCATTTGTCTGACCTATTTACTCATCTAATATATGATAAGATTAACTCTGCTATAAATGTAGATGTTTCATGTGGTTGCAGGGAAGAGTTGTCTTTGAAAACCATTACCAGTGCTGGATGTAGAGTAGGATGGGGAAGAGGGAGGAGTCAAGCAGGCCTTTAATTTTCTCCTATCTGCACTCATCCATTAGCAATGTCCGGGGCAAGGTATACTCCAGGGCACATGGCATGGCTGCAGTTGGAAATGTGCGCCTGTACAGTCCCTCCCGTCCGTCTCAGGGTGTACCTCCCGATGGGAACCAATCTTCAGTGTAGTGCCTTTGCTGCCACGCTTTTGAATGTCTCCTCCTAGTGGGTGCAGAGCACTCCTGACAGACATTTTGCCAGCGTAATTATTCTAGTTTCCCACATAACACTAGCTAATCCTATGTCAACATAGCTGCATGTATGCCAGACATTAAACAAGAGAATAGACCAGAGTCAAGGTCAGTTAAGGTGAAGAGGTGAAGGAGACACTTTTCATGTGTTTTTTCAAGACATCTGTTAGAACAGACTTGGTTAATCTGCATCTAGGTTAAAAAAAAAAAAGAAAGAAAGAAAGAAAAGACAGTGTTGTTTGAGATATGAACATTACTTTTGATTTTCCATTCATGTGGATTTTCATGCTTTCTGTCCTTCTGTTTTTGAAAATAAAAAAGAATGCTAAAATCACAAAGCAAAAGGAACTACTGGCAGAAATGTTATAAAAAATGAATCATCTTTGGAAGAAATGGAGAGGGGCAATCTTTCTCTGAAAATGTCTGCTTCTGTAGCTAGAGGCTCTGAAGTCTGGAAACAAAGAAGTCTCACAAACAAACAAAAGTTGTTCTTTGAAGAGTAGAAATAATGAAGCCTTTTCTCCTACGGATTTATGCCCTGTGCCCCATTCTTCCCCTTCTTGCTCAAGCACTGCAGTGATCTCAGGTTCCCTCTGCTAGGAGCAAGGCGAGCTGAGCCGTACCTGGCACTGCAGTGTTTGCTGGCTGGGCATCCAGCCGGCCGAACTGAACAGGTAATGCCAGTTGCAGCTGCAGCCCCCTTTGATGCAAAGTTCTAATTTAAGTCTCTACCCTCTACTCAGACTATGAATTTCTTTAGTATGATATCTGTTTAATTTGTCTGCCACCATCCAATAGGTTCAAAATTATTAGCAGGTAGACAGAATCAAAACCTTATTTCTCTTAGAGACCAAGATAAAAATATAAAACGTAGCTAAACAAACCAGTCATAATAACCTCTTCATCATGTCTGATCTCTGCTCTGGTTGACTAGACAGTCTTTTAGGTGCAGAGCATGAAGGTCTTTTCCAACCTAAATGATTCTATGATTCTATGAAACACATTCTGTCATCAACTCTTCTCATTTGGTATGTCTGAAGATAAATGCAGCCAAGTTCTGCAATATGATTGTCAGCTTCACCAACAGGTAAACTTCTTCCACGGTACATTTTGTGCAGTTCAGGGCCTGAAAGTGATCCCTCAAAGGCTGGCAGTCTCTCAGTCAGTTATTTTTGATGTGAGCTCTTGAAATTGTGATCACACAAAGCATGAATCAGTATGAAGTTTTCCCATATCTACTGAAGTAGAAAACATTACCCGAAAAAATACTCTGCTTGTTTAACTCTTCCTTCCAAAAATGCTGAAAAGCTCTCAGGAGACTCTCAGTCACTGAAGTCATGAAAATCTTTCTATCTATATCATCTATGATCAAAGTAAAACAGCCACCCTTACTCCACAGAAGCTCTTTCACTCCTGCAAAGTTCACAAGAAGGCAGGGGGGAGATACACAGGACCTCATTCCATTCAGACCTTTACTGTTACAGATGACCATATCATTATTATAAAATTAGAAAGCTCCAATTCAAAAGACAGTTGTTATATCTTGAGTAACATTAATACATTTATTTAATTGTAATTTACTTTTCATTCATAAAAAGGACAAAGCACAGTCCTGCTCTAGTCATTTGAAAAAAAAAAAAAAAGATAAAAAGTAACTAAAAAAAAACAGTTCAATATTCATCAGTATCAAATAATAGTAATATCAAGTTTCCTGAAATATAAAGAAACAACAAATATGTCTATCTATATAAACTTTAATTAAGAACCTTGAGTTTTAAAGCAGGTGATACATCAGTTAGTTTTTCTTGACCACAATTTGAAATTGAAGGTCCCAGTCAAATTTACACAAGTATGTGAAACAATGAAAAACCTTGAACTATCTGATCAGTATGTGAGACCTACCACATCTGTGTTGCTGATTTAAAAAAAGAAGCGGCTTTCCCTCCCAGGTCATTTTCATGCAAAAACTAACCAGTTTTGCTTTGTACACCATGTATTAGAAAAGTAAAAGGCAATCATGCATTTGGCAAAAGATTTAGTTGTTGTAGATTATATAAAAATGAGTCATACTGCAAAAGAACCAAACCAAATGAAATACAATAAAACACATTATTTTTTGTACAGAAGGCTTACAGCGTATTAGTTTCTCATGTATGAAGACAGCTCATTTCTCTTTCAAATAATTATACAATTTACGAAACTCAGTAGTGCTTGACACTTTGACATTCCTCTATAGGGAAGTTATCACTTTCACCTATTTAAAAAATTTTCATCTTGTAACAAATATTTAAAATTAAACTAAAACAGCATTATTGATATTTCTTAATGAAGACTCTACACTTTTACATGTAAATATATAGTACAAAATTATACAAATTAAAGAAAGGGGTGTAAATTATTAATAGACCTATTCTTGCTTCATGTAAATATTATTATTATGGACCTCTACAGTATCAGTTCTAAAAAGATAAAATCTATTTCTAATAGCTAGCAAGGTTGTGCTAATAAAATATGATTCAAAGCTTATAATTCTTGAAGCATCAGACATTGCACTATTACTTGAGCCAGCTGATTCAATATCACCGTGTTTCTTCAACATTCACACTCAAACTAATTCCCAGCACACCATGGAAAATTTAAGGAATGTGCATTTCTTCAAAAACTTAAAAACAAAAACAAAACCCCACTGAAACACCCTAGATACAGTCAGAACAAAAACATTCCCCATCTCTAATAGAGCTCCCATTTTGCAAAGGCCATAGTAAACATTTAAATTCAACTAACAGTTGGGATCTGACTTTCATGTATTAACACACAGTTGGATCATTCAGTACTCTATCAAATAAGGAAACAGTCTCAGAACTTTAAAACTCTTATTTACAACACTATGAACATTAGAATAATATCAAATTCTTGAAAAGCATATAATTCTCTCAAATGTACACTCCACTACAGGAAGGTAACGTCTGGCATCTGCAGCATAGAAATGTAAATATAATAATTTCTTTACTGTGCTACTCTGTTTTTGCCATTTATTGTATATCTTTATCTTTTCTTCTGTTTTATTTTTTTTTCACTTTAAAAAATAATGTAAGTTTCCTACCATTTCATGGTCCATTTATCTGATCTTAACATGGACTCCATCTTCAGTCTCCTAACTGTTATATTGCTACCTTAATAATGATAGTCATAATACTAAATCAAAACCAATATATTATGCTGCTTCCCTGAAAGCTGACATTTCACTCCTAAAATCAGGAACAATGACCATAACAGAATTTTCAACAGAATTGTTTTAAGAAAAGAATATGGTAAATCTAGTGCCAGTGAAGTACAGGTAAATTCCTTTAAGTTGAGCATTCTATGAGTATTCTGAACATATTTAAAATAAAAAAAAAATTCCTTGTCACTGACTTTTATTTCAGGTCCTTCAAATTGTATCCAATAGCCTCAAGAAATATAGCTGTAAAAATAAACAAAATGTTTTTGCTTTGACTGTCTCTCTAAAAACCAGTAATCCCAATAAATGATGATGGGGCCATTCAAAAATATGCAGCACACAAAACATATAGGATAGTACAGACAGACGTAGTACTCTTACATTTATCACATACAATCAACATTTCAATCTCTATTATATTTCACAATTTGTTATTCAAGTTAAAGCACCTACGTATGGTGATTTTACTTTCACTGTACAGCCTATGTAGTTGGGTTTTAACACTGTAACTTGCCCCATTGGACCGGATCATGCAACTGTCACAGATCAGCATAAGTGTTTTATAAGGCATATTGGAACAAGTTAAAAATATTTCTTATCCTTTCAAAAGTTGATTTACTTAATGAAGGAGTTCCTGGATGCCTCAGTCCTCTTAAAGTTCATAGGAAATTGGTAGGGTGATTTATTTTAAAGTGTAATTTATTTGGCTTAGGATGGTGCCACAGGAATCAAGAGTTGCAGTCCTCGTCTTCAAAGGGAGTCCCTTGTGTTCGGTTGAGGACAAGATAAATCCAGCTACATTCAGAATCCCGAGTAGGCAAGGACACCAAGGGTGGGCAGCACCAGGCCCAGAAGCAGAGTCGGTACTCCAGCAGTGGCACCTGCACATCGAACAGATAACAACAGAGCGTTGGTTTTACTTCAGCATTACTCACAGCGTGGAGAAACAACCCTGGATGCGAGCAAGAATGCAGGGTCAGAAGGCCAGAAAACCAGCTGGCATATCTCAACACAGCTCCTACCTGTATGGATAATCTGAAATGGACAAAGAGACTTTCTACAGTACAGCGGAGGACTCGGTCTTTTGTTCTGCAAGAGTTGTTTATGCAGCGTGTTTATACAAGCAGCAAGGCCATTCAGAACACATCAGTGTATTTTGATTTGGATGGTCCAACAAGCCAGGAGGTTATACCAGGAGGTAAAAGGTCAAAATAAATATTTAAACATGTGAAAACAAAATTAATGGAGTCTTTGAAATGTGACGAAGCAAAGAGACACCTTTGGAAATGTTAATGTTATTATGATCAGCAATAATCAGAGATGTCAAAGAGCCTGGTCCATTTGTTTACCTGCTAGATTACAAAGTCCAGATGGCTGACTCCTAGCAGTGTGGCATTTACACATCTATGTCTGTTAAAGTCACAAGGGTCTTTCTAAAACAAATATTTTAAGACGAAAAATATTAATTGACAGCTTACAAGCTTTACACGACTTGCTCTGGCAAACAGGCTCAAGAATTGCTATTATGTTAAATGGCTTGTGTTGCCATGGACCAGCTCCTTGTTAAGAAGCGTGTATGTGACAAAATAACCCAACCAAACTGATAACAACTGGTAGCTTGGCTGTTAGTCTTGGAGATGGGCCAAAGATGCTGGAGAAGGGGCTGTTCTGTCATCCCAGAGAGCTGGGACCTGGCTTACTACTGCTCGTGTTGCTGTTGGGCACAGAGTAAGGATAGAAGTGTTTGCAACTGGTGGTGACAATCCTGAGGCGCTGCTGGAACCTACCTGCTGGATGGCTCTTCAGCCAATGTTCTACTGAATGAGGACAAAAACAGACTGAAAAGGTAACATGTGAAACAAGCAGCACAGATTTCAGCAGGCAGTCCTAGCTTAGCTAACAACAGGCACAGTACACCAAATTTCAGGCATTCTTTCATAGAAAGTCCCTAAAAAGCATTCACATCTTTTTATCAGGCATACCTTGCAAGGCCAAATAAATCACATCATCTTCTCCACCATCATGCAGGCTTCTAGAAAGACAGATCTGTAGGTTTTATGTGGCTGCCTAGGAAGTTTCTGCATCTTTCAGGATAAATAAAGAGCTTAATTCTTCATTCTCAAACCTCCTGTTAGTAAAGCACTTTACTAATTATAAGTTAGCAAAACAAGATACTGAGTGTGAAAAAAAAAATGTTGGTTTGAAGTGAGAATTTGGCCAAATAAATACCAGTAAGTTACCTTCAAGCATTTATTTCTCGAAGCATTTCCTACCCACAATAATAAGGAGAAAGTAAGACAACTAGATGGAAATGAAACTGACTGATAACAAAAACATTTTTCATAAAGTATGTGGGCTAAGTCCAAATCAGAAAGCTCCAGAGTTCACCAGCTCATCAGTCAGTTGTAGATATATGAAAGTGATATTATTCAATCATTTCTGGTTCCTACATACATAATTGCAGGGATTTTTTCTGATAGGGTTTTCACAAAATGTCTCAACACAGTATGGGTTTGACTTCTTTCTGGTCAATGTCTTCTGTGATGTACACAGTCTTTATCCTCAAATATAAAAGTAGTGGCTTTTAATGAATAAATAATAGCCATGGAAACAAATTCCAGATTCTGTATTTAAGAATATCCACAAAAAATGGATTCTGCCTTTGTCAGAACAGGAAAATGCAGTTGGAAAGACACAACTAAAGTCATTTGAATGCTTCTGATGAAAGAAAACATGAAGAAAAGTTTTCTGAGTGAAGCTGAATGATAAGCAAGTACAAGGAAATTTCTATTTGCATGTTCTGCTATTTGCATGTTGCACTATTCTACAAAGAGAAAGAAAGAATAAATCATCCCCTGAGATGCGCTCACTTGCTCCAGCATCAAGAGTTAGCAGTTCACCCCATTACAGCAGTTTCTTACAAGGTTTAGGCACTGGTGCAGAGATACTTATAACAGCTCTCCACAATGAAGCAAATCCTACCCTCAGACAGCACATTAGCGGAACATTAGGACAATAAATGCACATTAAACTGTTCTTCTCTTTTTTTTTTTTTTTTTTCTTGTTAGAGTACTGACTCACATGTCAGGAACCATACTTTACTCGAAATCTTATTCACCACTGAGTGACAGCCTGTATACTCCTGTAGCTCATGAATGGAAATTAATGTAAGTTTTGCCTGAGTACAAACCACAAGATTTAATTCTGTGCAATAGATTAATGCAGTTGTGATCTGTCAGTTTTAACAATCTTTTAAAAACTACAGAAATGCCAGATAAAGACTTAGTGAATATGTAGAGATAAACATGCGGATGTAAATTAAAACAGAAGGATTATTAAACTCCTCCTGAAGTGTAGCCAGGTATGAGCTGGATATATTTAGCATATAAAGCTTCATTCTCTCCTCAGAGTCATGTTTGTTCTGTACTCTCAACCAGTATCTTACATCTCCAGCGTGCATGCAATTGCAAGCTACATCCTCCAAAGTAGAGGCCAAAACCAAATAAGTATCACATGACCTAATTACCACTCCAACCCACTCTGTGTGGACATCAGATCAAGATCCCTCATTTCTTTCAAATAAACATGAAACACATACCTTAAATTCATTTTTTTTTTTCCAACAGCCCTAAGCAAAAGAAGCCATGAAACCTTGTTTTCTTCCTAGATTCCCATGAAGGCCTTACTACTGTCTGCTATAGAGTTCCTTTAGCTGATATTTTTAAGCCTAGGACTAAGCTATCTACAGAAACATATACCAAGAATGTAGCTTAAAACTGAATACAGTTTGTATGCAATGCATACAAAATGCATACAAAGTTGTTACTTTTTTCCTACCTTCTGTTCTCAGCAGCCTTTAGGGATAACTTTCTCAAGAATGGTCGTTTACCTGAGTAAATGATGACATTTACTGTGCCACCTAGGTGTCACAGGTGTCACCTAGTGACATGGTTTAGTGGAGGACATGGTAGTGTTAGGTTATAGGTTGGACTAGGTGATCTTGGAGGTCTTTTCCAACCTAAATGGTTCTGTGATTCTGTGATTCTGTAAATGAAGGGAACTACTGCTGGACAGGCTTGCCTTCAGCATGACCTTTACATATCACAGGAACTCCTGGTAAAGTCCCATTAATCCACAGCTTTCTATTTGTATTTTATATTCTGCATTGTCATTTCAATCATATAAAGTCTTAGGATGAATTTTTTTGACATTTCTGAATGGAGATCTCAAATTTTACTGGCTTCTTGAACAATATGCAACATGTTTCCAATTATATTCTAAAGGAATGAAATTAATTTAATGCCTAAATGAAACAAGCATTAAAACAATTCAGACTTCTATATATTTCCCAAGACTTTCTGATGACTTGTTATTAAAAATATGTCATTATTTTCTTTAGATGTTACTTATCTTTAAGATAAGACATTTCTGGCCCTTTTCCCAACATTACTATCCTTTTTATACTGGACTGTAAAAAAATGTAGAGGACTATTTAGAAATCTTACTTTCATCAGATCTGCGAACCAGGAAATTAGTTACTGGTCATCTGTGAAACTGTCACATGTAAATAACTTCTCTTTCTCAGTGGGAAAGTGTTTGCCCTGCCAACATACACAAACTTCAAGATGTTCCTTGGCTAATCATGAGCTGATCCTGTTGTGGCAAAACTCCTTCTCTGCTTTTGTTGTCAGGAAAGATTGTTCAAGAATTAATTTGTATTAAATTACATCAGTTTTCTTAGTTTCCAGGAACTGAAAGTTGCTGGGAATGTCTACATGACTGTTCTAGTTTGAGGAGTGTGCTTTCAGAGTGAGTGTCTCAGCTGTCCCCTTTAGTGGCATTTATTTTGCACTGTTGCACTGTGGAGCTGTCTTGGATACACGGTGAAGGAGCAGATTAGAGGCAGTCCAAAGTAAAGTCTGACATGAGCATACAGTGTGGAGCTGGATCCTCAACGCTGACTGTTCCTCTCTACACATCCACCCCTATTGAGCTGTACTAATTGTTCAGGTAGATGCAGACTGACTATCTGAATGATAATACAGGTGTAACACATTTTTCATGACAGAAGCTATCATGAATTTATTAAGAGTGAGTAAGCAAAATGAAATCTTTCTTATCAGAACTGGTATTTTATATGATTCAATTTGTAGCAGAACAAAGTTTTATTCTTGATATTTAAGAAATGAGTGTGCCTTTGTGCCTGTTTTGCAAAATTCCTTCATTTTGAAAGAACTCCTATCCATTTTCCTGTAAATAATATTCTCCTTTTGGTCCAGTGCCCAAGACACATAGTCCATCAGGGCTGTTTCTATATTTCTCCTTTTTACTTTAAGAAAGGCAAAGCCTTCTCATATTGTTTCTCCTTGCTTGCAACTAAGTGCATCCACTTCTCTGGGGAAAAAAATGAGCCAACTGGAAAAAAAGGGATTTATTTTTGCCTGCTCAGATCCTCTGAAAACTGTTCATTAGTTTCTTTAGCATCTACTAGGCTTCATCAATATCTGTTTTCTGAGTGTTTTTGTGTTTACCCAGGTAGAACAGAAAAGTGAGAAGGGAGAAAATACAATTTTCTTAGGTTAAATTACACTGCATAAAATAAGTGGGTGGGTTTGTTGTTCCGTGAGCTGGCTTCTGAAAAGAAATTCCACTTGTCCCAGCTGGAAACAGTGTCTTCATGAAAGACTACTGCAAAAGAAATGGGAAATATCAGCAGACATGGTTAAAATTCTGCTATCCCTATTCATGGTAAATGGAAAATAACTCAACTAATTAGAATATGCTTATCATGCATCAGTGGCACCATTGCTAAGTCATAGGTCCAACTTTCCTTTGTCTAGGAATACCTTTGTTTGGGTATGAGGAAATTTTCCTCTTGTCTATGCCATAAACATTTCAAGAAAGGCTCTGCAGGGTAATTCACAGCCCTGTGAATTACAGTTTTGCAGCAGAGTAGATATATATGCTGGCAATAATGCTGTCTGCACATTTGCCTGTGCTTTGTGCTGTGCTAATGTTTTCTGTGTAGCTCTAGAACAGTCTTAAAACTATTGCAAGAACAAGAGACAGAGCATTAAAAACATGTTTAAAGGACTACGGATGGTCTGGGTGGTTTGTCCACCCCGTGTTAGTCTTTCCTCTCCTACTTGAGAAGCCATATGCCAGAGCCAAGCAAACTTTTTGTTTCGCTCTGGCAATGGCACCTGGCTTGCTGGCAGTGCCCACTGGCAGCTGCATGGGCTTCTTTTCTGTTGACTCTGGCCCTGCTAGAGACATGGGCTGCCAACATGAAAAGATGCCGTAGACTCTGAGGAAAATGAGATAATATTCAGTTGGCAGACTATTATTAAATGTCAGTAAATGTGAATTATTTATCAGAGTCCTCTTCCCCTTCACATCTGTAATGCTCATTACAGATCATCTTGCATGGATAAAGTTAAGTAGAAGACCACAGGTAGTATTTTTAAAATGTACTTTTAAAGTGGTACACTCAACAAATAATAGCAAGAAAAATCTGTGGCGGTCCATCTGTGGCCCAGGCAAAAGTTGTGTTTGTATTTCACACACATTTTGTGAGTTTCAGGATAGTTTCTATGACATAAAAGCTTGTCATACCTTTCAGCATCTGCTCTGTCTCTCCATTGTGAGCAATCACTCCTGACAAACTGGCTCACAAGAAGCACCAGGACTACTGCCAGACCAAGTAAGGCTGAATCATGTGTTCAGCTAAGAAAAGGTGTTTGCTGCTGGAAACTGCCTGCTGAAGCAGCAGGAGGAGCTTGGAGCGAGTTTTAGTAGCTCGTCCATATAGAAAAGCTCATCTGTAATCACACTGATCGTCTGGTGTCACGCTTTGTTGTGAATGTTCCACACAGATATATTCTGCATTGCCTCAGAAATTATAGCTGATAACCACTCAGAGGAAGTCGATCGTTCTCTGAGAGACTCATTGACAGGTTTTTAATCAGAAAGGGCTAATATTTCAAGAAAAAAATGGGAGGCCAGAAAAGAAAGTTTCATTATAACCCTGAAAAGAAGAAAAAGGGCAGATCTTTGGTCAGCTAGTATATCTGGGGATTACTACTAGCTTTTGTCAGAGAATCGCTGTTTTTTGTTCTGTTACGAGAGAGAAGTTTCATCAAAGGGTGTGTTAGAGCAGATGTCTAGCCTAGGCCTTCTAAATCACTCTCCTCACTAACTGAGAAGAAAAGTAGTCTGGCTAGGTTAGGTACACAAAACTGAGAAGTACGAGTATGCCACCACTCCAAGGCACCCCTAAGAAATATGATAGATTGTTAACCACTGAACTTAAAAATACCACGAGGATTTGAATAATGCAGTTCCACTGCTTGCTACTAAAAATTAAAACATGTAAGAATTGTCACGGCTAGAAAGTATTCCCTTCTTCATTCCTTCATCCCTGTGATCACCTCTGCAATCCTGTCTAGATTATTAAGGGGAATAAAATAATGAGATGAGTCCTCCAAAGATTACTTTAAACCACTCTAAACACCAGTTGGCTACCTTTGATTTCTCAAAGCAATTAAAAATACTGTATAAATATAGTTCAATAGTTGTCCTATGAAGAGGTAAAAGTAGAATATGCATTTGTATTAAATTGAATTAAATCATTATCCATCAAAGGAATTACTATATTAAAGCAAAATACTAGTCTTGGCATTCACTCTATGAGCTATGTGATTTTTTTTCTGTGATATTCTCTTTTGTTATGTTGCTACATTTAAGGAAAAGAGAGTTAAAATACATAATGAACATTCAGATTTCTTCCATCTTCTTCTAGTGGTAAAGCAAATATAAAATACCAAGCATTTTGTTTAATAAAAGAGATGAAGTGTAGTGTTCCTGTGTTGGTATAATGAAAAAACTGAAAGTACCCATATAATATATCTCAATAACTGAATAAAATAATGAAGAAGAAAAATTCAGCCAAATTGAATTTGAATGCTAGACCTTTAATTCATTGATGAATTGATGGTCCTAGTGAAACAATGGCAATCAAGAGCTTGACAAATTTTTCAAAAAGGTATTTCTAACTGCACAGTGAACCACAATTTATTTTTCTTCTTCTCATTTTAGAAGTCAGTCATTGATTGGTGGGTGTAATCCAAACTGCCGGGAACAGTAAAGAGAATATATAAGGATTTCAAAGGCAGAACCAATCCTTTGGTTCTTCAACCAAATATTATTCAAGCATTTCATAGTACACTTTCCTGAAGCTGGGAGTATAGGGTCAGCAATTAGTAAGTCAGACCAAAGGCCTGTCCCGTTCAGGACACTTACTCCAACAGTGGTCTGTAACAGATGCAGTGGAAAGAAAAACATATTCACTGCATGCAGAATACAACTTTTGTCTTATATTCTTTCCCACCTCTGTCAATCAGTAGCACCTGATTCAAATAAAGCAGTGATAGACCAAGTTCCTATTTATAACTCTGTCCTGCCCAACATCCTGGCACAGGAAGCTTCACAACTTAATGTTGTGCCATGTAAAAGAGTATTACTTGGATTGTTTTCAACCTGCTGTTTTCACTGAGTACCTTTGTTCTCACACTGTGAAGAAAAGTGAATAATATTTTCCTACTTACTTTTTCCTTACTATTCATGACTACCTGACTAACCATCCTTAGTCTGGCTGAAGATTCCTTGCCTTTCTTGCACTCCTCATCCAGAATTCACTCCATAGCTGTCGTACCCTCACTTGACTTTCTCTATAGTTTTTTAGTACCTTTCTTGGGCATCTTTTGGTATCTTTAGTAGCTTTCTGAGATTCAACAACAATTTAAAAAAACATATGTTTTCTGTGACAGTTATATCTTCCTATAGCATTCTTGCAAGCTTCGGGATAGTGAGCAAAATCTCCGACATGTAATGAGTTAAAACGTGTAACAAGGTGTCTCAAGTTGTGGTAGATTTCTTTTTTTGCTGATGTTGAAAGGCATTACAGAGTTCCCATGCACACACGTGACTATGCAATAGCCCTCAGTTGGGATTTTGCAGGCAATTCCCAAGCTCACACAGACAGGCATGTAGCAACTCAGACTGAAGATGAAAGCAGTGCATGGGAGGAAGTTACAAGGTCCTTTACAAGACAGTAGCCACGTTTTCTGTTTTCTCATGTATAGCAACTACTGTCTTGTTAGCACGGTTCTGATGAGTAACCTCTACTGCTCTTGTTTTGTGTGATACTGTTCTTGAAACTCTGTTGTGTTTTAAATCCTTGTACACATCTAATTTCTAGTTATACAGCCTATCAACCGCCACTGCACAGCTTAATTATGAGCATTACATCTAAAAACAAAATTTTGTTGCATTCACACTTTCTGTGTATCCAGACTTTCCCATGTAAATAAACATAAATGACAAAATAAAAAACATCAGGATTATCATAGGATAACGTATACTAAAAAACATAACTAGATAAGAAATCATTTCCACAGTCTGTCCTACTGTTGAGTTTAAATACAAGAAAAAGAGAAGAAATTGAAATTAAGGAAAATACGTCTTTTTAAGAAAATGCTTGTTCTAGCACTGAATATATTGCAATGCATGGAATTGCCAATCCTTAGTTCTTAAGTAAGGTTTGGAACTGGGCAGTACCAATAAATTAGAACTGTGATGAAATGAAATGTCACGACGAAGGAAAATCAAGAAAAGTAAGAGAAAACCAAACAAGTTGCTTTAGGCAGACTTATGTACCAGGTTAAAGGGTATGCTGAGTATTTTCTACTTAATTTTCTGGTCGTGAGACAACAGCCAATTGCATTGTGAAAATTACAGTTCTCATAGAGGAGAGCTCTTTTGGAAGTGTATCTTTAGTTTAGTAGAACCTTATGCATAATAAATTCCAAGATCAGTCACACAGGACTGTCACACAATATACAGCCAGCTAGAGGCCTCTTTTCATAAGCATTCCTTATGATTTTTACCTGTTTTCTCCTCTTAGTTTTCTTATTACTGCAACCATCTTTGCAACAGAGGGACATTTTCAAATTATGATCAAAAGATTTTGACTGCACCACATGAAATGCGAATGACCACCTGATTTACTTGATACTAATATGTGCAATGAATATTAATACCCCCTTTAAATCATAATAAAAAAAAAAAGAAATGCAAAGATAAAATAATTAAAATGTTTGTATGAGTTACTATGGGTAAAAAATTTGCATTTTGCTTTGAAAAAGCTGCATACTTCAAAGTAAATATTTTTTTCTGGCTCATAAAATATGCCTCTGGCAAATGTAACTCATATATATATACACACATATATATTTATGTGTAAACAGTGACCACAGAGAAACCATAATTTTGTTTTCTTGCTGTACACAGTATATAAATTATTCTTTGTCCAGGTTGCTATTTAAAGTGAATACCTGATTTCATATTTGAAGGTGAAAGTGCATGGCATCTTCATTTTTTTCACAGTATTTTCCCAAATAAGAAGCTACACTCCTCCCTCATTGATGAAATTTTAAGATTTGAGAGCTTGCTTCTATTTTTCTTTTCTCTGGCATAAATTAACAGCACTGAGACCAGTGCAGTTACACAAGTGAAGCGAGAAAACTGTTTAGTTTTAGTTCTGACCGGTTGCAGGATTGTTTTGATTACATTAATACTAGCATTATGACAAAGCACTGCAATCCAAAAAGCATAAAAGAGACAAAAAAATTCTCAGCCATTAACATGTTTCAGAGAAAACAGCTAAGCATATTATTAGCCATTGGAACTGACTCCTTTGGTTAAACAAGTAGTTCCAATCTTCAACTGGTTGTGGTATCTCAAGAATGAATTTAAAATTGTGTAGCTCATGAATTTATTATAATGGGCTTGAAAAGTATCTCCAAACCCCTAACTGTATGACAAGCTCTGGTCAATAAAATATGACAGTTCACAATTAGTTCACACTGATTAGAGCGATATGCTAAAATGCAGCTCAGCATAAATGCACTGAGTGATTTTATGATAAGTACTTCCATTTCAAGATGCTCACTAAAACGAAATGCATGTAAGATGGCTGTGTTTGGTACACTTCTTTATATCATACTCAACTAAAACTGTGTGTCCCTTATGAAGGTGACTGGTTATATGAAAGCAAAGTTGCTTCAGGATGTTTTGCCTCCCTCTTCAGCCTATGGATGGGTTTTCTGTGAGAAGGAGGATGAAAACATAAAAAAAAGTTTCTGCCTTAGACAAGGTGCTAGAAATAACATACAGTTCTAGTTTCTTTTATATTTGACTTTCAAATGTAACTTTTGTTTGTTAGAAAGTGCTGTAGTTTTAACACCTAAGTTTAGACCTTAGGGCCAGTAAGGGTTCCTGAACTAGATGTTCTTGTACTTAAACCACTGAAAGAAATAATTCAGCAAGTGCTCAGAATTGCACATCTGCAACACGCTGACAACACTGCAGCCTAGCACAGCAATAGCAGCCACGCAAATTGAGGACATGGTTTTGGTTTGCAAAAAAGTGCAATTCAGGTGCCTGAAATACAAGCCAAAAGATGCCTTCTCACTTCCTGCCTGGCCTCCAGTTGCTGATCCAGAAGATGTAAGGCCTCCTGTCGATCCTGTCATGCCTGCCAGCATTATGTGGATGTCCCTGGTAATCTAGGGCATGTCAAATGCTGCAAGCTTTGTTTAAGCTTCTGAATGTTTAAACATCTGAATTACACCCTAGATGACAACTGATTTAATGGAAACGTAGATATCTAACTCAGGTGTATGAGGTAGATTACTTTGGATTTGATACCCAATGAATAACAGGAAAACACCATTTTGGAAGACACACAGGTTTTCTAGATGTTCCTCTCTCTTCAGTGCATCCTTCTGTTTGTTTAAGATTTGGTCAGTCCTGGTCAGCATCCAAACTATTTTGAATCCCTGTTCTAGTTGCTTAATTCTCCCCATTCATTTATACAGGAAATTAATTTGGTTTGTAAATTTTGGAATCAGATGCCTGAAGGTAATGGTCTCTCTGAATTAGATAAGATACCTTATGCTCTGTCTTCCCTGTTATTTACATCACTCTAAATACATATGTTCTGTTCTGGCCAGCTAACCACCAGAACATACACTTCTAGGAAACCAGGTCTTCTCCTCTGCAAGTTTCCTAGAAAAATCATCATTACTTAAAATCTCACCACTCTGTCACATAATTCTCAACGACCCTTTTTGGGCAACTATTCTAAACCATCTGACACTACTGGAAAATTTCCTTAAGAATAAAAATTAGCAGATAGAATTTGCCATGTGTAGGTATTAAAGCTGCTCTTCATTCTGGTCTTTAGAAAAAGCATGGTTTGAGCAGAGAAATAGCATGAAATTCTTGCCCAATTCTCTATACACTATGTATACCAAAGAGACTGCCCTGTATTTTGTCTTCTTTTCAATCTCCTTTCCTAAACTGACTCCAGGGAATGCTGCTCCCAGAGGAACAGTCCCTCTCTATCTATCTGACATATAGTAGAAGTTGCATCTCAAAACTTGTCCGCAGTGTGGAACAATACAAAACTAGCATGTGTAGAGTGCTAACTCTTCTAGAGGGGCTAACAAACAAGAGGTGCAAACAAACGAGAGGTGCTAACTCTGTACAGGCAGGCTTGGGGCAGGCCTTACTGGCAAGACTTAAAAGCTTGGGCTCAACGTTGTGCTGGCATGATGGTTCTGCTTCCAGTTTGTGACCTAAGGGGTCTCTGCACCACACTGATGGTAGATAATAATATAGGTACGATACAAAGATGACCCGATACATGTCCTAAAGATAGCAGCTGCTTCAACTTTTTTGCAACTCATAAAATAAGTGATTCCCCTGGAGTATGATAATATAATGTAATTTATTATGGCTGTTGTAAGGTGGTTGACTTAGTACCCTGAGACATTTTCATAAAAAAAAGGATATAATTAGCAGAGTGTATGCTAAATGGATTAAGAATTCAGTCACCAGCAGATCTCAAAACACAATTATTGAAGAGTGGTCATTGAATTTCTAGTGTAATTCCACAGCAAATAGTAATAGATCAAACACAATCCAATCATTTTCAACAACACTGTAGAAGTTAAACATCTAAGGAACTGTGCACGTGAACCAAAATAACAAAGTTGTAAAGAGTGATGAGGAGAATACAGTCACACAGAAATCCAGATAGCACAGGTACTTAAAGTCATTCAAACCAACTGTGCCCAATCATAGCCCCAGGCAAAATTACATACTAAAGAAAGAAGAGGCATGCCACACAGATCAAGATAGGACATTGTATCCTGGAAAGTTAGGAGTCTGGGAGGGATTTAGGGGTGGTGTTGGACAAACAAGCTGAACACCATTTAATAGCCCAGTGCAGTGAAATAAATGACTAATGAAAGCCTTTCATAAATATTGCTGGGAGTAGTAAATGTAGGGAGACAAGACTATCTTCTCAGACAGCAGTGCATATAGTTACAGTGTTGACAGTCCTGAAGGGATTCTCAGAAGTCTGAGAAGTGGAGAGAAGAGCTGTCAAAATTCTGTAAGACCTGAAGAAAATACTATCACTGAGAAACTGAAGGCACTGAGTCTGTTTAGCTTTTGATCAGTCACTTGGTTGATATATATACATATCTTAATTGGGAGAACATAGCAGGCACAAGAAGACTCTTTAATCTAGACAAAAGCTATAAAAGAAAACAATGGGTGGACCCCAAAAACAGATAAATATAAATAAAAAATATAGCAAAAAAATCATCAACAGTGAAGGTGATTAGTCACTAGAACAAGCTATCAGGCAAATGATGGATTCTCCAACTCTAGATTCCATTTGACCAAGACTGTAGTAGATGCTTCATCCAAACAAAACTGGCGATACCTCTGAGTTCACACTGATATAAACTGTAAATACTATTGAAAAACAGCAGATCGGAGGTCCATTCCTTTTGGAATGAGCAGCTTCTCTCAAAAAACACAGATAATATAGCATAGGCACTGTTTTCTAAAAGACACAATAATGGTTGCACCGACTGTGTGACAATACTGTTGTGTTTAAACCTTACTATCCCTGAAGTTCATTTTTTAAATAAAGAAAAAAGACACGAATACACATTTAAATCATAACCTTGCAAAAACACTGTCCAAGTCCTTGATGTTTATTCATATTTTCTGCTTTATACAACATGTGCTAAGGCACTATTTAAATTGCAAAACTAACAGGAAAGAGATGTGCAGACCATGTCTGACCTTGTATTTAGAGTCAACGCTGAGCACAAGTTTAATCAGCCTCACCCACCCTCTTTACCAATCATCCAAACAACCCTGAAGTTGAGCACTTTGCATTTCTTATTGCTTATTCATCTGTATGTGTTACAGCTTCCCTTCTCCCCTGAGAAGTGGAATTCCCCTAGCAGTTGGTCTGTGGACCACTGTGGACCACTTTTCTAAGTTACTTTCTCTCCTCTGTGGCAGTTGATAAAGGAATGAGATGCAGAGGTAACAGATACTAGGAACTATAGGATTAGTGCAAGCAGACCCCTTGAGTCCGAGGCCTGCACTGTGTAGTTGTGCTTGCAGTATACTACTAAAAGTGGCAGCCTAACTGGAGGCACTGGTAGCAACAGTGATATTTGGAAGATTGGCAATGTGTCCAGCATTGAGCTGGGCTGCTGCTGACGTGTCCTGCGTGCATTATCAGTCTTCAGGAAGATTTTAAGATAAACCCTAAATATCAGTGCAGTCATCAATGCTGAAGAACTAGCTACTTCTCCAATTTTGGATGGGAATGATGTGCACATCTCTGGATAGTGTACAAGAGGAAAATATTTAGTCCAAGATTTCCAAGGATCGTGGGAAGGAAGAAAGGAAGTTATCTGCTCACCTGAAATTTTTATTTGAGCTACTTCACCATCTCCTCCTTCACTGTGTGCTCGGACCTCAACAACATATTCACCATCACTGGGGACTGGGACCTCTATTGTGTGTTTTCCAGTTGAAAACAACTTTCCTTCATGTTGTCCATCTGGTCTATATAGCACCTAGGAAAGTCAGAGTAAGAGAAAGCATGGTTATTGAAATGCTACATTTCCACAAAAACACAATTATATACATACAGTGAGTGAATTAATAAGTATTAGGTTTCTATTTTTGCATGAAACCTATGTATATCAAAACTTAGTGGCAGATAACACTTCTTCCATTTTTACATAATAAGGTGAATCTAGACATGATGTTTTCTCATTGTTTTCTCTATTATAAAATTACACCACGTTTGAAAAATAATTTCAGCCTCTTCATTCAGAATAAGTACTTCAATGATGGAGGACAATAATGGAGGGTGGCAAAGAACATCAAATAAAAATCTCACCTCTCAGCTGGGTTTTCTGACATAAAATTTATTACCATTTTCATAAATTAATAATAAAATTAATTGTTTCACCCTCAGTGCTGTTAAACTATTGCAAATGTGACAGGATATGTGTTGTGGGACCTTTAGAAAATATCTTCATTCTTTCTTGAATCATCTCTGGGAAACATTTTCAGCAATTCCCAGGGAGTAATTCAACACCTCAAGGAAAATTTGTACATGTAGAACATGATACTAATTTTCTTACTTCCAAGCAAACAGCAAACTTAAACAGGAATTAATTTTTGAAGCTTTCTATACACTCTATAGTTAGTATACACACTTGCTCTAGTTACACAGTAGTTGCATCTGTCAGGATAAGTGTCCCTTCACTTCCTCTACCTTCTCCGACATTAAAGGATTTCTATTCCAGGAACTGTAGCTCTCATGGAAATGGGAAAGGAAAGATGGAACAATGTAGCTGTTATAAGGAGATACCATTAAAGTGTAAAGTTTTTTTGAAACATTCTGTTTAGCCAATAGACCAAATACAATCATATGGGAAATCAGGTTGCTGCAGTCACAGCAAATCTAAACTTTTCCATAACATGGCTCCCTACCCAAATGAATCTCAGTGCCACAATGTTTTCTCATCATGTTGACTAAGCCCACCAGCTTTGCCTTAAGCCTACTGGATATTTGTGATCTCTAAGTACAATATCGTCATCTTTAGCATGCAACTATGTTTAAGTCCAATAAGGTACCAAAATGCATCACTGTTTATAAAATACAGCTCACGTAGGATACACAAAGATAAAAATTATTTTCATAGATCATACTTTGTATCCTTCAACTGCAGACTCATTTGACATTGCCTTCACATGATCCCACGTGATGATGTACCTTGAACCAGATCTTACAGAACTGATAATTCTTGGACGTTGGCTTGGAGCTGAAAAGCAACATATGTATAATGTGCACATAAATAAGATTTCATAAACCTTCAATGACATTTTTATTGATATGTAAAAATGTAAAGAGGAAAATTATGGCTGATCTTCATACAGTTAAGGGGTAGTCTCCTTCCTGGAATGAAGTGCTGCAGCTCCAGCCAGGCAATTTTTGTATGGCTTGTGCAGTGGCTGCTTTGTGGGTTTGCCTTTCTGTGTTGTCAGAACGAAAGTGGCCAACACTACCCTTTACTATGTTGCTGACCATGTGTGTTTGTTGGCATGCAACTATGTTCAGAGCCTCCCTGAAATGTGGCTTGTCATATTTATCCATCGACATTTAATGTTTAATTAACCATTTAAAGGCAATTCTAAAACATTTAACTCGGTAGTAATCAGAGTGCGCCCACTGCAGAAACCATTAATCATATTTCACACACTAAGTTTATAAAACGGAGTCTTCTTATTCAACACTAATGAACCCTGCAGGTCCAAGTTGCCCTATACACTATTTACTGACAGAAATCCTCAAATTAGTTGTACATATTTTTATGTTAAAAATAATGTGTTTTAAATACACATGATGTATTTCTTAATTGAACACTGTTCAGAATATGTTAGTGATAGGTATTATTAATAATTCAGGAGCTATAATCAGAAACCTTTTATGGCATGTAAATTCAAGACTGTGATTCAGATCACCCAGTTTTCAAAACTGCCTGATCCTGGCTACCTCTACTGTTAATGAAAAAGGCAATTAGTCATAATTTAATAGTCAGTCAGAATACAATCCTTCCCCCTACTGATTAAACAGAAAACCAGAGTATAGCTGCCCATGTTTGGTTTGTATGTTAGTATGTTACTATGTATGTATGTTTGTATGTTACTTAGAACCACAGAACCATGGAATGGCTTGGGTCAGAAGGGACCGTAAAGATCATCTAGTCCAACCCTCCTGTCGTGGCCAGGAACATCTTTCACTAGATCAGGTTGCTCAAAACCCTGTCCAACCTGACATCCACAACTTCTCTGGGAAACCTGTTCCATTGTCTCACCACTCCCATCATGAAAAATGTCTTCCTTATACCAACCTAAATCTACCCTCTTTCAGCTTAGAACCATTGCCCCTTGTCCTGTCACCCCAGCCCACACTAAGGGGAGACTTGGAATATCATGCCCAGCTTTAAGCCACCCAGTACAAGAAAGACACTATCTGCAGTGAGGTCAGCAGAGGGCCACCAACCCGGTGGGGAGCTGGAGTACTTGCCCTGTGAAAGGAGGGTGAGAGAGCTGGGCTTGTTCAGCCTGGAGAAGAGACTGCTTTGAACAGCCTGTCTGTTCTTACAGCGAGGTTATCAACAAGATGGAGCCAGGCTCTTCAAAGTGGTGCATGGCAGGAGGGGTGAGTGACAAAAGACACAGATTTGATTACAAGAAGCTCAGACTAGATGGTAGGAAAACATCAGGCAGTGGAACAGGTTTCCCCGGGAGGTAATGCAATCCCCATCCCTAGAAGTTTTCAAGACCCAACCTTGTGCAACCTGGTCTGAGCTTGCAGCTGACATCGGTCTGAGCAGGAGGTTGGACCTTCTGAGTCCCTTCTACCCTGAATTATCCTATGAGCCTAAATCCCATGTCTCCTTACTGCCCTTTGTAAGATAGCCACATTGCACATGGAAACAAAAGTGAGGAAGGAGAGCCTTGGTAGAATTTTTCATACCAAGAACCAATACCACAAAAAGGAAGAACGCAAGGTATATGAGTGAGAAGCCAAGTCTGAAGACATGATAGACATGATACAACAGGCAATAATGAAGTATGCAACATTATAAATAACCTAATGCTCCATTTACTTACGTGCTTTCCTAGTAATAATATCAATGGTTCTACTGGGAGGTCCATAGCCTGCACTATTGAAGGCAGAAACATCTACATGGTAGCGTGTGTTAGGCTTCAAATTTTCCAGTTTGGTTGAATATTCTTGATTGCTTACTTGCACCCGCTGTGCAGCTGCTTCTTTTTCATGAGCAGCCCAGTAACGAATCTGTAAGCAATCAAATTGAATGATTAAATTTAGCATACTTCGTTATAAGGAAAGTTTATCAAAAATGATGTATGCTTGGTATTTCTATACCACATATTCTGGGTAATAAGCAAGCTAAAAGACATTTAACAGCAATAGCATGGAACCCCTTCACGCTATGATTTTAACCAAGCCGTATATGGACAAAGAAACAGAAACTAAGTCAGATTATATTACGAAACTTTTTCTCACAGTGGTTTAACTTGTTCTCAGCTAAGTCATTACAACTCTGGGAAATGGATAATGCCTTCGGAAAATAAGGCTATTTTTCTGTTGATTTATTTTTTGAGCATTTTACTCTGAACTTTAATATTGCTTTCCTACACTACAGAGTAGACTACACTCTGCTATTGATTTCATGATATTTCGTGTAAAATTTCTTATAAATCTATTCCTTTTGTACTTCTATCTAGAAAAATGAGAAGAATTCAGTCATGTTATGTGTGTGTGCATATCTAGATATTTGTACCCAAACATTTTCTAAAGTTCTGTGGCTAAATTCAATCAGGTTTCACAGTGCAATACGACATTTGTCAAAGTAGATGAGAAGGAACCTGTAAATGCTTGAAATATTGGAAAAGCATCAATGTAAACTTATAACTTCTGAAAATCCAAAGTCAACTAACTGTACACAGAAATCTTGTGAGATTTTTTTTTTTCAAGTAATTGTTCCATTTTATTTTAATTCATTACACATTTCTTCAGTAAATATGCACCAGGCCACATTACCTTCTTGACATACTTGAGCCCGGGCTTAGAAGCATAACCATGACCATGACAGATTCCAATGAATATACACATTTTTTTCTGTTTCTTTCCATGATTAAGAAGTCTTAATAAATCACCAAAGCAGCCTGGCTTCAAAAATAATGGGACCTGAACTGACATCTATTTCTTACCTGTTTCTCTGTGAGCTGTGTGCACAGCAGCTCTTCTGCCAAACTGGCCCTTAGACTTCAAAGTTTTATCACATGCTACATGAAAAATTCTTTTTCTTCAAGTAAAAAGTACTTTTTAAGAACTGTAAGGGCATCTTAAAAAAATCTGCTCTTACCAATATATGACGGCACTTCAGCTAGGCCACAAAGATTAAAATGGGAGATTAAAAAGAAGAAGAAGAAGAAAAAAAAAAAAACAACTAAAAAATAGATGTAGTATTATGTTATTCTTGAAAGTAAGTATTTTCTATTAAAAAAAGCTGTATGTTGCCTCAGGTATATTGTATGAAAATAGCCTTGACAGATACAAACACAGAGATTAAACCAAATAAAAGGCCACAATGAATCTTCTTGGCCTCATTTTTGACCACAGTTTCACAAGTTGGTATTTGAGGTTAGCTTTTTAAATCCATATCCACAAAAAAAGGCACTCTGGTTTTCAAAAGCAGCATTGATCCAGCAGCACCTAAAGTGCACCTCTTTACAAGCTACTGATACAGATATCTAGGTTTAGATTTCAGACACAATTACAAAACAGAAATTTTAAAAAAAGTAATTACTAATGAAATGATGCCATGCCATGGGGTTTGCCACATATGCAGGGTGCTATTCTGCATAGCCTTATGAGATGCAAATGAGATAAAACACTGTCACCTTCTGCATTTTGTCTGTTTTATAACTATTAGCATAAAAATAAATGATTAAACTAACCGTACAGACTGAAAAGCTGTGCCCATTACATTTTGGTTTTGAGTATTTTTGCTCTCAGTATTTCTGCTCTGCTCTGCCTGTCTTCGTAATGATTTTAGAGTATGCTACATGATAACCTTTTTAAATCTTCTTATGAAGAGGCTAATGCTGTTGGTAATTTCAGGCTCTAGGAAAAATCTTGCTTTGTAAGATTTGATTAGTGACATCAGGTATCCTGATATTTTGTCTTTTAAATAGCAACTGCTTTAATCTTCTGTTTTGCTGATGTTAGTTTTCTCCTTGGAAACTTTGTTTAAGGAATATGTTAGAAGTGCACATAGTTTGTCAAGGTGCTAATATTGCAGTTCTCCTCTTTAAAAATTATGGGTACACGTTTTGTTTGCCAAGGCTTTATTTTTGCTTATTCAAATTTAAATGTTTAATATAACTATTTGTTTTACCTCAGAGCATGTGTTGTATCTGAATGAGAAGTGCAGAAGAGGATTTCTACCTTCTACCCACTTCAAATGTCATTGGATACTGTAACAGCCAACATCACTAAACAGAGGTTACTCTCATTCAACTACTAGAGTCTTTTGTCACTGTTTGTTGCCTTAGTCTTGCCCACCACTGTTAGAAGTTATTATTATTAGACCAATGGCTGCTTTGTTGTAGATATTAACTGGTCATTGAAGACTCATTCATTCATTTTCAGCATGTTCTATTATGTTAATTAAGTATCTGCTCTACCTAAAGATGGCAAACACCCTGTATGAGAAGCTTCTCTTAAACATAAGACATATGCTGGAGGCCTTTGAATACCTCTGACTTGCAAAACTTCCTACAATCCTACCGTTCACTTACACTATAAAAGTGCTAAAGGCATAATGTAATAAGTAATGTACAGCATCAAACAAGACAAGTGAGAACAATGAATGAAAATGTAAATTACACTGAGAGCATATTACATTTCAGACAGAAGTAATATAATTTAAAAATTAAATTAAATCTAGATCTCAAATACTATTGTTCTTGGCTGCAATGTTGTGGACTTAACCACTCCTAGAGTGTGAATCACATCTATGTATTTGGATTATTGTAACTACTTTTGGAAAATCAAAAATTTGAAATAAGATGACTCCCTTGGGAGCTAAGAAAAAGTACTGTGTTCTTTACCTTCTTCCTAGGTTTCTCTTCTCACATGTTATTTAAATACTCTAAAAGTCTATTAAATACTTAGAAATCTCCCTTTCACTCTCTTGCCTCTCTGGAAGTGGTATCTAGAATGACGTGCCCCATTGCTACAAGAATTCACATTTTCCCACTTTGCTCTCTTTTTTATTTCAGAGCTTGGATAAGAATCTCAAACAGTCTGCTTTTTTGGGGTGCTCTGCATTTACCTTGTTAGGGTAGCCCATGAATCCTCAGGGAACACGTGAGAGTATTTCACCCCAACTCTAGAGGTTGTTGAAGGAGTTAAGACAAAACCAACAAAGGGGTCACACAGTGATCTGTGGAAAGGGAATGCCTTAGCCATCATGAATTGGCGCAGCTGTCTGTTGAAATCACGGAAAAAACACTATCCTACATTGTCCTCTCCGCTACTCAAATTTTAATATACTGAAATACATCCAAAGGTGTTTCTACAAGTATCATGAAACAACATCTTTCATATTCATGGAAGTTTTACATAGGAGGGACATAAAAGAGTGACACTTTATTCATAGTAAAAGAGAATGCTAATGCCATATTTCAATAAGAGGAACAATGGCAGTGAATAGTAATAAATGTGTTTAGTAAAATAAACATCTGTTGCATAGAAGCAGCAGGGAATATACAGTGTCTGTGGTACCACATGCACTGAAGAACTGTGGCTTTTAGCAGGATATTGCAAGAACTCATCAATCTTAAATTATCTGTATGGATGGAGATAGTTTTCATATTTTATCTCTTCTTTAAGTGTGAGCTGAGGATGCTCCTCTGTAATGGCAAAATGTATCAGCTCACACTCATCACTATGAGGGCAGTCATTCTGACAGTATGCATTAGTGTCAAAAAAATCTGACTCCACCTCGTGTGAAAAGCGTCATGTCACAGGTGAAATACCTCCAGGTACTTTGCTCAGAATACTCCCACCTCTTAAACTCTAGCATTTAGAAGGTCAGTTATGCCATTTTCAGGTAATAATAAAGACCAAAGTGAAACTGAGAAAGTGTTCTGGTGAATGAGGGACTTTGCTAACAAGTGAGCTTGGTACAGCTGAGTACTAATTAAAAAATACATATTGGAAAATTTCTTGATGCCTATATAGATAGTCTTCCAGACATATTCATTTTAGTGTTATAATGTAGTTTGACCAAATCTGTGCTCTCTTCTCCACAAATCATATTGTAACTTCACAAAGGTAATCGACATCCTTGACCTCCCAGAAGAGCCTTCTCTATTTCTGCCCTGTACAATGGCTCTTTCAGGACAGATGGGGATGGCACTTCTGATCTTCAGGAGCACAGGACTTTCTTCTTGCCCTAGAAGCACAGGCTTCCCCTTTGCTGCTCTCCCCTCTACTAGAATGAGGCTGATTATCGTTCTAGAGAAAAAGATCTCAGAAAGAACATGTTATTGAGCTCCATGGGGCACTAATTCATGCCTATAAGTCTGCTTATTGATGTGTCAGATAACTTTGTTTCACAATCATGATAACTAGAAGAAACTACTTTAGAAAAAGATAAAAGAAGAGCAGAAACTCAAGAGTCTAACACCACTGCTCATTGTACATATTCAAGCAATCAGTTCATGCTGGATTTGTGGAAGTGTAATACTTCTCTAGGAATGCGTGGATGAACAATTACACTCCAGCTATCAAATTAAGGCCACATCTCTCACATCTGTATTCTGTGTAACCGAACTCTCCACCCATTCCCAGGGTATCCCACCTTTCTTCAGAACTACAATTATCCTCTTTCCAATCCAAAGGTCCTCCATGCTTCTTTCCCACTGCAATTCTATTGACTATCCCCCACATCCCATTCTTTACTGAGGAACACTCTTCCTGTTCTTCTTCCTCTGATCTCCCCTGCCAGCAATTCAGATGGCTTTAGGAAAAATAATGTAAAATAAAAATGTGGCCAAAAATGCCTATGGGAATGTTCTCCCACCATGTTCTTTCCCTATTCACTCTCAGCACCCCCCTGTACTTCCTGCCCCATTCCTCATTACAACCCTCAACATCCATTGACATGCTGTATCCCTACTGCAATCCCAACCTTTCCAGTGTTCTCCCAGCCCTCCTTGCTGCTGCTCTCTCTACAGTTCTACAAGTCCCCTGGTGTGTGCCTGCCCGGTGTCTGTTCTGGTTATTCCCAGCACTGAGGCTTCTTGCCTGGTTTCTGCACATACTGTCCAACCTGGCAGTGCAACACTGCTGCATGGTTAGCTGGTTTGAGCTCACAGACATAAGCTCTCCCTGCTCTCAGTTACAACCATGACTTTTTCTATTAGATTCTAGTTGCACAACCCATATGAAACACAAAACCAGTGAGCTGCTTTAGTAAATTAAGAGTTACATTGATGTCAGCGTCTTTATTTCAAACCTCAGTGTCCTGTGCTTATAATTTTAAACTTTATGTGTGCACTGTGTAGAATCAAGTTTTATATGAGACACTGTGCTAGTTCCTATTGAGATCTTCACTATGATCTGTATCTTGCCACAATATCCCCAAAATCTCATGGAGACAGAAATAGATATAATGAAATATAGAAGCAAGTACTAGTAATTAAAAGAACATTTATTCATATATTTCTGTCACAAACATACATTCTGTGAGGTCACTCTGCATTTGTATGTGTTTTGGAACACAGAGGCTACCCTCAAGCAGCCGACAACTTAAATATCAAAGCAAATCACTAACAAACTAATGCCCAAATCCCTTTTCTGGAATGCAGCCAAAGTAAGCCGGCTGTACACTGCAGAGTTCATCAGCATCCACTGTGCACGGATGATGTAAGACTTCCCTGCTGGAGAGCTACATGGCTGTTCCTAGTTGCACACACCCTGTGTCTGTTTTCATCTTTGTACAAGGACACGAACAATTTTTAACCAGTAGTTTTGGACGAGAAAAACATACCTTGAAGCTCTTTCTCATGCGGGGAATAGAAACCATGAACAAAACATTGTCTTGCACAATAGCACTGTATCTGTTTTACTGGATTCTGGGCATTTGTCACCTAGTCTCACTTACTATAGGATTTGTGGGTGAATTATATTAATAACCGTTGATAATTTAAATGGCCAGGATTTACTTTCAATTTCATGTCCGTGTTGACAATTACACCCAAAACTTAATTTCGTTATGTTTTGAGAAGGTAGAGATAGGCATTCAATTACATAACATAAACAGACAACATTCTTTTGTGAAATAATGATGCCTTTTTCAGTTGAACAGTGGGTACTTACCAGTTAATGTCTTAGTAACAAAGTATGTAGCACCAAAAATAATCTATTTCTTGAGATGTGAAATCTGGACAGCAAACAATAACTAAACAGAAGTGAACTCTAAGACCTAGAATGTTACAATAGCAATTATCCTTGCATTTAACTACTGAAGTTAAATTAATGAGAAAACATGCAGTGTCACCTCTAAACTCACCTGGTATCCTTCCACAGATTTCTCAGAAACATGGTGCCAAGAAACAGAAATTTCAGAAGATGACAGAACTTTCACGCTCACATCTGTAGGTACCTCAGTTGGAGCTGGAAGATAAAACATGTTAAATATCCAATCTCATCCAGTGATATTGTTATACTCACTTTGAGGGGCTTCTCTCACTTCAGGATTTTGTATTATTTTCTTTATATCAGGGGGCCAAGTGTGTTAGTCTTCGATCTGCTTTACTTGAGTAAATTTTAAATTCAGTGATGATCTGTATGGGAAGGGACTCTATAAAAACAAAGCAATGATCCTATTACTTGGCTCAGACTATGTATTTTTATGCTTCAGCAGACTGCATATTGAAATTTGTGTAAATTAAAAACTGGCTTTGATAAAGAACTACATGAAGCATCCAGTGATCTTTCACTAAATTGGACAGCAACTGACAGATTAAAACATACACATCAATTTTTTTTTAAGCTAGCTACACGCAAATATTCATGTGTATGTCACTTAATCACGATGACACAATGTTTTTATCAGACAAGATATTAGATACAGAGCTGGCTAGTGGCACATATATAAACATAAAATAATCCAAAAGCACCCTTCTATCAGGCCTACATCAGACAGTTGACTTTGTTTGTTTTCTTACTTTTGGACACCAGCCAATGCAGAATACAGACCATTATAATGTGATATACTCCTATTCAGGGCTCAGAATACTAAGTTCTAGGTTAATTATATAAAGCTGTTAATTTCACTGTTGCTTTCATTTTAAGTAAGGTAAGGAATTTGAAAAGTCATAAACTTAGCAATGTCTACAAAAGAGAAATTTTTCCAAGCTAAGAACAGTTTTCTTTTGCGAATCTTTTGAAACAAGTTGCAACAGACAGTCATGGCAGCCCGAGCTGAGGAAAGCTTTCAAATACTTCATCTTCCAACTGGGCATCAAGTCAACTATGCATCAAAACAGCCACTGTTAAGAAAAAATCAGTTACATCTCTTATGAAAATTATCCTAGGTAACAAAATAATCTTATATGCAAAGTTACCTTTTGTAATTGTCTTTCAATGTCTGTTAATAATGCAAATGTATAATTAAAAAAATGATACATTATTGCAAAATTGTTTTCACAATGACAGGCATTCAGATAAGCAAGAGGCCTGTGCACCCACTGAGCAATCATTACTCTGCAATGGAAGGTATGACTCGTAGTTGTCAGATACAGAACTTGGCTTGAAATATGCGGGAATGCAGAAATTTCTCAGTCACAAAAGTGAATAAAGATGCCTACAATTATAACTAGACACACATAAATATGTTACAAAATACACGGCTTAATAGAAATGCTGTATGTATTATGTATATGTATATATGTATGTATGTATATTTATACATATCAGTATGGAATACTGTATAACCATATTGCTTTAAACTCCCACTACTGCATTTGAGAAGTTGTGATTTCTGACAGTAGTAAAACCACTTGCTGATTGAGAGGTACAGAAGTACAGGTGGAATAGACGTGGTCATCTCCTCCAGTTCCAAATCAGTATCAGACTCTTCATTGTATCAATTACAGAATTTGCCAAAATGTTTCATATTGAAAAGTTCCAACTGCCAGGGATTTTGCTCATACAATACTCTAGACAGTAATTCATCTCCTTATGCTTATTTATTAACTCTATTTAACTCTATGTAAATGAGGTGGGCTGACAAAAATCTCATGAAGTTCAACAAGGAGAAGTGCAGAGTCCTGCACTTGGGGATGAACAACCCCGGGCACCAGTACATGCTGGGGGCCACCCAGCTGGAAAGCAGCTGTGCAGAAAAGGACCTGGGGGTCCTGGTAGACATCAAGTTGAATGAGTCAGTAATGTGTCCTTGCCGCCAAGAAAGCTAAAGATATTCCTGGCTGCATAAGGCAAAGTATCGCCTGCGTGAAGGGAAGGTGCAAAGAGGGTGGAGTCAGGCTTTTTTCAGTGGTGCCCAGTGCCAGGACAAGAGGCAGTGGGCACAAACTAGAACACAGGAGGCTCCATCTAAACATCAGGAAGCACTTCTTTACTGTGTGGGTGATGGAGCACTGGAGCAGGTTGCCCAGAGAGGTTGTGGAGTCTGCCTCCTTGCAGATCTTCAAAAACCATCTGGACATAGTCCTGGGCAACCTGCTCCAGGGGGTTTGGATCAGATGTCCTCCAGAGGTCCCTTCCAACCTTAACCCTTCTGTGATTCTGTGTGATTCTGTGAATATAGTGTAGCTAATCTTTTAAGTGCTTTATATTTACTTATAAGGCAATATGATGATATAATTTACCCTAAGAGTTCACCAATATTAGGTTGTATACAGTTTACACAAAAGGGTTTATGAAGGTGGCCCTGCCCATGGCAGGGGGGTTGGAATTAAATGATCTTTAAGGTCCCTTCCAACCCAAACCATTCTATGATTCTATGATTCTATGATTCTATGATTCTATGATTATATCCTTATTTGGCATTTATGTTCTGTAAATATTTTGCAGTCTTTCCTGAGCCAGAAAGATGACATCAACTGCTTTTCTTCAGCCTTCTAATTCAGCAATTCTACCAATAAAAAAAAAAACAAACAATGAAGTGTGCCTCCCAGTACGTCATCTTCACTGAAACATAGTGGTCATTGCACAATTATGTTCTAAAAGTGTAACTTTACAAAGTTAAAGCTGGAGGCCAGCAAGCATGCTACAGGTTACTGAGGTGACTTTGTACAAGTCCTGATGGCAGCAGAAAACTCTGCAGAATGCTCTTTTGATTAACTTTCATTATACCTATTGGAAAAATCCCTTCTAACCTGTGCTGTGTTTCATATGGTCAGTAGTCAAGGTTTAAGCTCCGCATATGAGCTGTTAGAATTACTAGTAATGCTAAGTTCTATAAACTAGTTTAGAGCACCATGAATCTGACAGTTTTGGTGCTTCTTGTGCTTGAAAGCAAATAGAAGAGGGTTCACTGAGCTTCTATGGTTTTTGTTGCCTGCATATGGCACCATTTGAACTCAAGTGTTTCCATCAAAAAAGTGTCTGAGCTTTGCTAAAGTCTGTGCTAGAATATCAGCAACCACTGAAGTGATTTCTTTATCTGGAAGCTGGCATGACTGCACATTTGTTTTTCTTCTTCCTTTTGGAGCTACTAGGCTCTACCATGTCTCTGAGCTTAGAGAGCTATGCAAACATACTCCCATCCCTGACATGGTTAGTATAATCCAAACATAAAAACATGGGAGCTTATCAGTCAGCTGTCGATAATGTCTCCAAGAAAGGATGGATACTGAAATGTTATTGGACAGATGTGTTTTTTATTACACCATAGCAATTTACTAACTGATTTAGACAATTGCAAAAAGAATCATTCTTAGCTGAAGCAGCTGTTGAAGATGATATCCTAAGGTCTGCTTTTCTGATAAAAAGGATTAATATTAATCACTTCAGATAGCTAAGTGTTGCTAGCTTGAATCCTGGATTATCGTAAGAAACAAAAGGACTACTTTATCTTTTCTCTGTGTGTGGGCGATTTGTGTGCAAAGTTCCCATTAGTGCTAATGGGAAGCATGAACATAAATCTCCCATAAAGTACACAGGGTAAAGAATAGAGTCGGAACTGTGAGAATGTGGCCTTGTTATCATATCCCTCCTCTTGGCTTTTTGGTCTGGAGCTGCTGACTTTGTGAAAGAGATTCTGTTCTACAGAAAGAAAAATATGAGAAATTCTTTGGGTTTTTGGCAGAAATTTAAAAAAAAATGTATTTTTTTAAAACAGGCTTGAGTGATTATGTTGCAATTAGGATATTGTATATATTTCTTCTGATTTAAGGTAAACCTTCTTCTAGTGCTTTTCCTCCCCTGCTAAGTTTGGAAATGCCATTTAAACATCAATCGTAAAGATCACAGCATGTGAAATAATTCCAGCAAGAATTAAGAAAAAGATTTTAGTGAAATGTCAAAGAGGTTTTCATTAAATTATTCATTTGGTAGCTCTAACATCCAAACCAGAGTAAAGAATGTGTCAGGGATAATTTATATTAGACTCGAAACACACGTGAAATATAACTAAATAGAACTGAACTATCATTACTTCACAATTTTTGGGCTAAATTCTGATACTGATCTACTAGATTAATAGGCTTTAGTGTGGTCTGTTAAGAAGAAAAAACCCATACATCATAGAATCATACAATTCTAGAACATCCAAGTTGGAAGAGACCCACAAGGACCATCGCGTCCAACCCCTGGGTTCCCATAGGACCACCCCAAAAATCAGACCATGTGTCTGAGAGCATTGTCCAAACACTTCTTGAACTCCAGCAGGCTTGGTGTCATGACCACTTCCCTGGGGAGCCTGCTCCAGTGCCCGACCACCCAATCACGTATTAAGATCACACAGACACAATTGTTGGACAATGATATAAATATGTGATGTAATAAATATGAAGATGAGAATGTATTTTTTTAAGATTCTTAAATCTTTTAACAAGAAGTGTGAAAAATCTTGAATGCTTCTGCATATTGCTCATTAAGACAGCAAGTACATCCAAGTACTCTACATCACATAGAAAGTAGAAGCTGAGGTTCTTTATTATGAACTGCAAGTGTTTTGTGAGCAAGATATACCCTCCTTGCAGAAGGACAGTTGTTATATTAATCTGACAGGGACCTGTTTTTCTCTAATGATGTTGGTAATGCTGATTTGGGCCCTCAGTGTAAAAATTATCTGGAACTTTTACTCACCATCTTGTGCTGAATAAATGACAGCAGTGAGACTGAATGGTCCATCCCCTTTGTTGTTAAAAGCTTTCACTTTTACTTGATATTGGGTCGAAGGTGGCATCGATTCATCTTTGTGGACATACCGGCCAATTTCAGGATTAGTAACTGTAACTCTTCTCCATTCCTTCTCACCAAATGGCTTGAAAGCCACAATGTAACCAAAGTTATTACCATAGTGGTATTCTCTTGACAAAGGCTAAAGAGGTAAAAGATAAAACATTTATTATTGTAGCCAATCAAACAAATGGATCTCTAAAGAAAAATAAATAATACAGAAAGCATCAATAAGCGTGCTGTAAAAATACTGAACTAAAGTTCTTCTGTTTTGCTTCTCTAGTTTATTCCCATCCCCTTTAAAAATGCACCACCTTCACTATGCAGATCTGTAGTAGTAGCACAGCTGCTAGTAGTACATATTTGGATGAGTACAATGCTCATTCAAACTCACTGTAAGACACATAAAGTTATTGCCTACAGAAAGAAACCAAGAACAATTGTGTACTAAAACTGTTGTCAGCTGTAGCTAGGAAAAAAGGTTTTCTTAAGGAGTAAGTGAGAGAGGATATGAAGCGTAGAAACACTATGCAAGTATGTGGGTCCATGTTCATGCGGGGAGACACCCGTGCAAGACAGAGAGAGAAAAATTGTGGCTGGTCTAAATTATATTCATTTACCTAAAGTTGGTCACCCAGGCAACCTGCACAGTTGATGAAGAGAGCTTAATCAAAGAATGATTAATCCTACTTCTTTTCAGTGATGATGGAGGGGATCCAGTTAGCTGGTTTTGACTATCTACCTAACTGGTAAAAGTTTAAGTGAAAATGGCTTCCAGTTTCAGCATGACCATTAAAGGCATTCAAAGATATTTCTTGAAACTATAATTGATTTCCTATATGTAGGAATACTGGAAAATACAAAATTACAGAAGATCATCTGCTATAAAAAAAATTGCTTCATTTACCAAAGCTCCACATTCAGTGATCTCTCCTCAATTCATGGACCCTTAACCACAGACAACCTTGCAATTCAAAATGACTTCACATATTGGGTTACCTTTGATAGCTGGTCTTCCAAAACTATCATTGTGTGCAGCTGCTTAAATTCAAACAGAATCCTATCCAAAGTAAGCAGCCTGGATGTGCCCCTAGTCTAAGAATGATTTTCAGCCAGAGCAAACTTCAGAAAGCCATGACTGACACTTTAAAATTATGTTCAAGAAGGTCTTAAAAATGTTGAAATCAGCTTAACCTCCAATGACTGCACATAATAAGGTATAAGTAGCTGAACAGCTTGTAGTATCCACTAAAAACTTTGAAAAACAAAATAGAAGAGTGAAAGACAAACAAGGAAAAAAATGAGGAATGGACATGCCACTCCTAGCTCTTTCTTGGTTCTTCTTTCCAAATAAGTCTTAGAAGAGCTTTGATTGCATCTCTGGCTGTCTCATTCAACTTAGGCTTATGAATCATAGCAAAAGCTGAAAGGGGGTTGGCAGCAACATGTGAATCTACCATACATTTTGTTCTCTTCTTAATTAAGGACTACTTTAAGTAGTATATGCAAATGTCAGCACCTTTTGGGGAACGAATGTACAACTTTATCTTAGACTTACAGACAGATATATTGGTGTCTGTCTACCTCGTGTCAGATGGGCTCAGTAAATCTAATGCCTCCATTCAAAAACACTTGGTAGACACAGTAGTGGAAGATTTTTGGGAAGTAAATATTTGAAGCCACGCTTAATTTGTCTGACTAAATGAGCTACTCATTATAGAGCAGATGTAAAAAACATGACATCAGGTATGAGAAATAATTGGAATATAAATCTACTTGGGCGTACAGGAAGGACTGAAATGATCTTGAACTTCTTGCATTAGTCACTGTCCTCCTGGTTATAATTTTCTTTTTTTCATTTGGTCACAGCCAAATTTTCACTGTATTCACAATACCAGAGGTCTTTACATGAAATGCAATAATTAGGACACATCTACTTCCTGACCTATTGTTAGTGGAACCAAGAAATAACCTTTTCAATATATTTTAATGGAAATGTATATCTTCCTTTTCTGGAAACTAGAATTAGCTTAGAAATCTTTCTCAGCTAAATTTACCTTAGAAAAGCTTTTTGACATCACTGTAAATTTTTTAACTTTTTATTCAGTTATTTTTGTGATTAGTATTTTATCTCTGTCCCTTTTCCCCTTCTTTATTTTGCTTACTACATAATCATTAAAGAAAAATGAATGGCTTGGAAAAAAAGAACAAAGATATCACTGTGTGGATATCAGTAAAGGGCTAAATTGTGGTATGAGGCAAAATTGTTTAATGTTACCAGTCACATTAACATAAAATAAAACATAAAATATACAAGAATTTCCTTAAAAATCCATTTACTAATTATGATGGGCTGTTTTAAAGAATGGTAATGTAATTGTCTTTTTGTTTCATAAAGCCTATACATCTGTGCACAGCACATTAAAGTCACAATTAAGATGTTACACTTTTCATTCTATGAGAATGTGCACACTATTCAGACTGCAATGTAAAAACAAGCCTCGAAGAAAGATATATGTAGAATTTTCTGATGTAGTTACATCAATGCATTATTGTAGCCAGTACTTGTGTTTCATCCTCTTCAAAACATATTCAGAGAATGTTTTAGACCATGTTTTAGAAATGTTCAATACATAAACATCTAAAATATCATACTCCACATTTCTTTTTATCTATTTTTATAGGAAAAGTTTGAAAACCTATACAGTGTGTACAAATTCTGCTCTCCCAGGAGCCAGTGACAAACCTTCTGTGGGTCTCAGGAGCGGCAAGATGAGACCCAAGGAAGTATATGCATCATTCCATCTCAGTGCAATACCTACCATCCATGTTATTGTCAGCTCTCGATTGCTTCCACCCCCTCCTCCAACATCAGAAGGAGCCACATTAGGAGCTAGAAAAATAGAAGAGACAACAAAAATGACTACAGAGTATGCAGTCAGTAAAGAAAACAAAAACAAAAACAAAAACCCAACAATATTATTTACTTTTCTTTTTATCAGCAAAGCCAATGAGCACACGTGGCCCACACAATTAAAATAATGATAGTCTGTAATAGCTGTGAGTCTGCGGTCTTGCCAAGACTAATGTATAGCTACTGCTACAGGAAACATGCCAGTTCTAGCCATAGCTAGCAATCAATCATTCTTCCTTTTAACCATATTCTCTATGAATATTTAATCTAATATTTAGAAGTGGAACTCCTCATAGGCCTTAACAGAAATGGTGTTTTGTTCTCGTGCTTCCTCAGACGTTGATATTTCAAGGGCTCAAGCACCCAGGGCATGAACACCTTAACAGACTGTGATTAGTTCCATCTGTTTCAATGGATTTACTCACAATGTGTAACATTAAGCCCATGGATACATCTCTGAAGCATTGTCATCCTACTCCTGTTCTAGTTCAGACGAGTGGCAAATGTCTTCTTGCTCGGCATGGATAGATATTCAGAATTGCAGCTGGCCTAGCACTTTAGTTGTTTACTAATTGCATTTCACACTGACATTCTGTGCGATGCAATAAAATCCACTGATCTCATTGATGCACATCTGAGTGGTAAGGTAAGATACTACCAAGGGCTCCCTCACAAGTCATTCTTATATTTTCACTTCTGTAAGACTCTGTCAGTACCTAAATTCTCTTAACTACAGTAAGCAGCTGAGAATTAAATTTTCTCTCTGGAAACCAGCAAAGATATTTCTCCAAAACTTGTCTGTACAATGATACATAAAAAACACTTGACTTGACAAGAACTGTCTAATTAGTTGGAAGGGACCCACAAGGATGCTCTCCCACTATTTAAGTAAGATATTTGCTGAGGCCTTCTATTAGGGTCAGTTGGGAAGAAACAGGAAAGCAGAAAACAATTAATGTTTTTAGAAAGGAGAAAAATGTAAAAACAAATTTGAAATTGGAATCGGCATTTGGTGCGTGGTTTAAATTATTTATTTCTGGCCTTCCAGAAATCAAGTCAGTGGAGAATGAGGCCAAACATACATATCATGATAACTGAAAAGGAAGCTTTTCTTGGAATTATTAACTTATTACCTGACCTCTTTATTACTGAAATACACAATAGTCACACTATTATAAGCATATAACTTTATGTCTAAGTTAGAAGCAGAGGTTTGCTAGAATGCTTAGGTAGTCAAAGAACACACACAGACTGCCAGAAGAGAGAAAAAAAGACAGTCTGATGTCTTACAAATCACCCTTTTCAGAAGAATTTCCCTCATTCACTCTCCATTAAAACCAGGTTTCTCCCTTCATTAAGACCAGGTATGAATTCAGACAGCAATACTTGGACAATTACTGTAATGCATCCAGAAGCTAAAATACATAAAAACAGCTTTTGATCAATTAAATTTCAAGAAGTCACTGTGAAATATGGGTATTATTGATGAAGCAAGTAGATTTTATTAGAAAAAAATTCTTTTTTCCATAGCACACATTCTTGGCATACTAATAAAAATGTTAGTGAAATTAAAGTTATTGACAAGAAAAGAGACTTCAGAACTGAAAAAGACACTGATAGCATCAGAGTTTAACAGACACCAGTCACACCGTACAGCAGAGATGCAGCACTGTTTATTGCTGTTTAACACTGAACAAATGTTAAAAATAACTGCAATGTACGGAAATGGATTGTTTATGCAATGAAATATTTAACTTCTTCAGGTTTACATGAAAACGCACACACAGTACTGGTTCTGCAGCACCCTGGAAGTTGATACTGCAACCCGAATGCTATTGTTGCTGCTTATAACAAATTCCAGCTCCTGGCAGGAAATGCACTTGGGCTCAGAAGTTTATCTGCAAACTGTTACTGATTTAAACTCTATTTTGGCATTGCAAGAAGTCCTGACTGATGCTTGGGAAGACTACGCTAACATTTTGCTTTGTTTCACCAAAAGCGTCTATCACATTCTGCCAGAGATGACAATGGTGCTGTGCATGGGGAATGAGATAACAGACTAAACAGACTACATCTTGCAAAAGCATTACATCCTGCTACAAAAGTGGTGGATATGCCATTTTGGGGGTGTGTGGCAGGAGGCTAAAACAAACTCCATGAATGTGGCACACTGCAAACTGCACGACATTACCATGCTCACTACCTGTGAGCATTACTTCTGAGCCCCCCACCTCCCCACAACCTTTCTGTCTCTTTTCTGACATTTCAGAAATGTCTGCTGTGCAACCAGCACTCCAAGAAGCATGCCCAGATTTCTCATTTAGATGCCTGGGCCGTGTTCAAGTACAGCTGTTGAGTCAGAAAACATACGATGCTAATAGTCAATTTTATAGGCAGCAATTTCCTTTTACTTTAAGTATTAAAGTTCTGTGGATTTTCTTTCCCTGTCTAGATTAATTTAACCAATCTGTATTTCCTTTCTCCCTAAGCAACACAATTTTTAATGGACCAGATGCGGATCTTTATTAACAAATGTTTTGAAATTTGCAATGCAAATGTATTTTATTTTGAAAATGCTACCTAACCAAAGCAATGACCTAGCAGGTATAATGCAAAATTTAATTTTTTCACTTTGGTTTCAAATTTTTAGTTTGCAACCTCAAGCTAGGGGACAACAGCTTTTTAAAAATCATGAATATGTCAAGGTTGCACATGGGTACTAATATGCATTGAGGAAGATATACTTACTGGTACACAGGCTTTGTTGGATACAGTCTTTTTGCAGTGACACATTAATTTCTAGAGCACTGCTGTTATCTCCTTTGTACAGTCCAAACAGAATGTATTATCTTGAATAATAACATCTAATTCCTCATTCTTAAGAATCCATTTTAAAAAGGACCTGCCCAAGACTAAAGGATATCCTTAAACATGCTCTGAGATTTTAACACTGAGCAATTAGACTGATAAGGGCATGTGTTATGTCGGATAATGTCACATCTCTCATGTGGAATAAGAAGACACAAGACCAAACCTTCAGTCACAGAAAAATGGCATTCTACAGCAAGACACACATCCTGTCTTGTATCCTTTAGTTATAATAGAAACAAAACAGCAAAAGGACATTTCCCTTGTCAGGAACATGCATCTGTTTTTTTCCTAAGCCCCGAATCCCATTGCCATGCAAGTGCATGCATTTATGTACTGAAACTCAATGATAGAGGTGGGGGATCTCTAAAAGATACAGCGTGACTGTTTCAACAGTGGAGACAAATTGCTGCTTTTATCACGATGTTTCTTTCCTGTCTGCTGTAATGCTAGGACATCTAAACAGTCTGGTATTTGCTTACTGAAACCTACAGTAGCTGGTGGCTAAAAATATCCTCTGGATTTGCATCTTATGAAATCCTTGTTTTTACCAAATAAAAGTACAAAATTGATTAATAAAAATGTGAAAATAGAAAGCACACAAAAAAATTGACATTTTCTGTTTACGTACGAGCGCCTTCAGTTCTAATTCTCTGCGATGGCATACTAGGTTCTCCTATTCCCAAAGTGTTTGTTGCTATTATTCGGAACTCATATTCCATCCATGGAATTAAATCAATCACTCTAGCAGACTCCATATTTCCTTCAATATCTGATGGCTCTAAAAGAAATAAGAAATTGCTTTAGAAAACAGCATTTTTACAATGAGGTCAGTCATCAGTGAAGTTTTTAAATCCACAAAACTGCCACTATCCTGCAACCATACATAGCCAACTGAAGGAATGTTATGTTATACATACGGGATACCACATTTCATGAGGAGTATTCCTGGCAATGACTGGGAATTTGGAAACTATGACACTATCTTGGATAAACCCTTATAGACTTGTAAGTTTTTAACTGGGTGTGAACTAGCAAAAGAAGTACATTTAATTATGAAGGCATCCTTATTAATTACATATTGCTGTGGTAGAATTTCATTTTACCTACAGACAAATATGCAAGGAGAAATCTGTAATGCAAGAATAATAAAATAAAAAAATTGTGATATAGACAAGCAAAATTAAGGTGTAAATATAGGTGTAAATATAGGGACTGGTCAATTGATAGAGTGGTTTATAAAATGCAGTCATATTTTGGTGCAACTTACAAGTGAGCATGATACAACCTGCTACCTACTTCTGATTTAATGAGGATAAGTGTTCTGATAATTCCTGTGAAAAAGACATACTGTTGTCATAAGGATGAGCTTCTTTACCATACATGAGAGGCATAACTTATGACTCTCTTTCTGTCTATAATTCACAGACAGTAGTGGTTGTTTCTATAGCTGTCTACAGCTATATAAAGATGGAGGATTTTCATTCCTTGTGCAGGCCAAGAGCTGTTTGTCCAACTAGAGTCTTGGGTTCAGAAAAATGATATATTCTGTACTAGGAAGGTGACTGGTTTGGAATTAAAATAGGAGTGCAATGGCTACAAAAGAACAGGAACAGCAGCATAACTTGTTACTTAACCTATTCACACGTATTTCCATACGGTGAAGTAGAACACACTTCTTTCATGAAACACACTCGGTATTATGCAACCTGAAATGAATTATTTGGCTTGGGGATAATGGTAGTAGTAATAATAACAATATTTCCAAACTGCAATGCCAAAGTACTTTTTTTTTTGTTTCACACATTGAAAATTAACAGCATTAAATGACAGCCTAAATATTGATGAGAGATCAATTTGGACTGATCATAGTGCTTCTTTCATATAAAAGTGAACACTGAGCCAAACTGGGAGGAGCCCAGAAATTAGGTAATGCTTGCAGTGGTGCCAGTGATGTTTATTATGGTGATTTCAGCTATATTTTGAGGGAATCTATAAATCAAAATTACTCTATGTGGCTCAAATGAAAAAGCAATGATTTTGAAAATACTGGAATAGTTCATTTCAACTTTTCAGAAATGAAACATTTCCATCTTTCCCATTAGCTTCTTAAAAAGGAATTTAAGAATCTAGGTTCCTCCCTGTCCAAAGATGTGATTCTCACTCAACATTCTACAGGATAAGACTCTGACTGTATGTCTCAATGACTATCTCATTAATTATGCAAAGTAGAAGAACTTCAGAGATGCAGAGACGTGCATCCTGCCATGCCTGTAACATTGCAAATAAGGAGTCTTCCTGAGAAGTGAGTTCAAGTGTCTGCTCTGAATGAGACAGAGTGAAGATCTGAGTCCCGCACTTGTTATCTCCTACACAAACGTTTCTAGTTCCAGTAACATGTAGCACAATAGGTGGCAATATCAGAGCTGCCACCCTCTCTTTATAAATTCTTCTAATATCTTCCTATAACCTAGCTTCTCCCCAGGTGTATATTCCTTATTAAAAAGAAAAAACTCAACAGGAAATAAAATATAATTTATCCTGAAAAAAGGGCAGGCTGATCTAAATGGATCCTCCCTCCTGCATATATTCACTGAAATAAATAACCAATTAGTTGAACAGCACTAATTTTTACATTAATTATTTTAAAAGTTCTATTCTATAATCTATTCTATATAAACTATTAGACAAGATATAAGAGATATAAGATATAAGGTATAAGAAGGTACTGGGGGACCTCCTTGTTTTATTTTCTAAGCTACTTTACCGTAAGTCATACACTAGTGATGGCTGTTGGAGGTAATTATATACAATGAAGCTACATCTACATATACATATTTCTAGGACAGAAATATGATTTAAGGCAGTAGGTCTGGTATTTTTAACCTTTTACTCTAAGAAATTCTCTTTAATGTAACAGAGATCTTGAGGTTAATAAGTCAATGTCTATTTCTTAGACTTCTATCTCTGTAGTTTCAAAGGACAATTTAACTGCAAGAAAATAGCTGAAACTATTAATATTCTTAATATTAAGAAATTCTGAGTATGATATGCCCTAATTCCACAGAATAGAACTGAAGTTATAATTTATTAGTGTCATAATGAATCATATCGACAAGACAATTCTGTATATAGTTTGTAGCAATGCTATCCATCATAAAGTATTCAAAGACACTAGTAGTTTTAAAATATTTTCACAATTTACGCATTTATGTTAAATCTTGCAAAGAAATACTATATGTCAGCAGCTCCTGTGTTCAGGTAGGTGTCTCCTCAACTACAATTATGTGGCACACTGATGACATCCAGTGGTTAGAAGGATAATCTTAGCTATGTTCACTCTAGGGGTGCCAGTTTTAACGCAAATGGGAAGTAGTCTGTTCACAGGAAAAAACAGACAATTCCAACCAACTTTCTGCATAACAAATACAGAAATTACGACATCCCTTTGTCATCCAAATTAACCTGTAAATAATTTTTTATGATTCTAGTAGTTAATGTAGAATATTTCAAGCAACAAGGAAAGAGACAAAAAACAGGAAAACAAACCCCGGCCTGTTCTTTTCTGTATGCCTTGATACTAACTTCAGGCTCTCCTAGTGCTGGGAACAAAAATGTTGACAACACACTGATAGGACAGTACCCGCTCCCAAATTCTGTAGCAGACATTAATAGCATCCTTGGTTTCCGTTTATAGTGACTGTTTTCTGATTAGCCAAACTTTCTAACAGTCAAACACTTTATAACCTATTGACTTTATTATTTCTGGCATTACCCTTACCTGTTTTGGCATCTTTCCACTCTTCAGATAGAAAAGTTTTTGACTGGATAGTGTATTTAGAAATAGGGCTATGATTGTCTGTTCCACGACTCCATGTAAGTGCTACAGCAGTGTCTCTAATTTCTTCTACTCTTATACCTCCGGGAGGGCCTGGAGGACCTGAGAAAAAAAATTGGTAATTCAATTTACAGATTAAATATACTAAAAAAGGAATGCTCACTAACTTTCCTGTTTGCATTTATCAGATATGAAGCTTTTGAGTCTCACTTTCTATTTAAGAACAGATTGAAAATGTGTATATACATAATTTTTAATATTGTATAGAGTGATTCAGAGGATAACTTCTTGTATCTGAAAACTACCAAATGAAACGTCCATGAGTCCTGCCTAAGTAGTAACATTAAGAATAGAATTTCTTAAGTGAAAAAGAGATACTTTATAACTGTTGCTGCTCTTTTTTGAACAGACAGCTCAGAATAAAATAAAATAAAATAAAAATATTTCCTTTCTAAATACCACCTAATGATGATCTTATTGGTGACCCACCTTTAATCTGTACTTCTGCTTGTTCCATTTTGGCTTTGACTGCAATTTATATGGAAAATCTTGAGACTTATACTGGAGAGAAATCATACCTTGAAAAACATTTCTATAGACCTCTTCACATTTCTCTTAGCCCCTCATCTTACCCCAAACCTGGTAAACCCACCATGATATTTGAACATCCCACAAACTAATATAAATTGAGTGGAAGCAGAAGTAGTCCCTGTCTCTCTAAAATCCTACTAAAACCTTCCCATAACAAGAATCTCAAAATCCATGCCAAAATGTGGAATCCACAACAGCCAGTGACCCAAAAGCAGTCTTTTGAACTACATAGGTGAAATCAAAACAACCCCTGTGCACCAGAGTAAATCCACAAAGACCACCAACAAAGAACAGAAGCTGTCAAACAGAAAATACTCTTCATAAACTGCCTCTTTAGCCTTGATTATCAAGAAGTACCTATAAAATATTTTCAAAAGAGTAATTTCTTTTTCTTCAAAAGGTTGATACCTGCATAGATGAATTTCAAAATTCATAGCTCTAGTGAATACAAAAATTCATGAACTAAATAGAGACGTTTGTTTTATGGCACATTACTATCTTCCCAACACCCAGCTAAAACCTTCCAGGTAAAAGCTACTTGTCCTAAACTAGTTCACAGCCTCATCTCTATGCTTTTCAAGTATCAAATACCAATAGCTGTGTTAAAATGACAGCAATTATTCTCATTCCATATTTGGCTTTAAGTTCATTAGTTGTACTTCAGATTTGAAGAGAAACAATTCTGTTCCCCAAAACTTGCTTGTTGTTTGCTCAGTGTACCACTAAGTCTAATAAATGGTATTACACCCCTTCATCAAACCTCACCTGGTTTATTTCTGAACAATAACAAAGACAAAAACATCTGTAGTGAATGCTTACATTTTTCTATATCCATTTTTAACATTTCAAAGTTTTTTTTTATTACTACTACTCTCACACCTCCCCTTTGTGTGGGTTACTTTTTCATTGTGGCCATACTGTGCTTTGGTCCCCAGAAGGGAGGCTAAAATGAGCAGATCAACAGGCAAAGGTGACTTTTTCGTAGACTAGAAAGCTAAGCAGAGAGTGATGCAGGCATACACATATGTGAGTGTTGGAATTTTGATCTGTAAAAGATGCCACAATGCTCAGTAAGTTGTGCTAAAAAAGAAACCCAAACTTATAGTGATTCTTTAACTCAAAGCTTAATACCTACTTACAAACTGGCCTATAGGCATTTACAGATTATTCTGTTCATATTGACTGTTCTGGTTTTGTTGTTATGCTTCTGTTTTATATAATACACAGTTACATGATATGCATTACCAATTGTGTAAAAACAGAGACACTGCATTAGAACTATTGAGAAATAGTTTCTGATTCCACTTTCAGAGATAACAACATGCCAACATGACTCAGGTAATTATCCAACAATCTGATTGAACAAGTCTCAGAGCATATTAAAAAAAAACAACAAACAAACAAGAAATAACAGGATAAATTTATCTGCAGCATGTACGAGGAAACCACAGAAAACCAAAACCAAAACAACTCAACAATAAGAATGGAATGAGATTTCTACATCACATCTAAACACATAGTGTACCAAATGTATCTTCAGCTCTTGAGCTCTTTACTTTCTCCATAAAACTGAAGAAAAGGAATCAAATGAAATGAACTGAAACAAAGAAGAGTATCAAAAGGTTCATCAGTGCCAAGGTCGTTCTTTCCTGCCTTCTTTGAGAGAGATCTCTTACAGCTTCTCACCTCATTATCAAAGTTTCTGAAAATGGCATGTGTCAAGAAGCACCAAGGACCAGCTACTCCCTCAGGAAAGCTGAGCCAGGACCTAAGTGCAACCTCGGGATAGGCTGTGCCTTCAACAATGGGGAACAGTCCTGTAGGGTCAGAATATGGTGGGCAGAGCTGGATGCTGGTAAGGCAGTCCTGGACACCATTGGAATCCGGGTGCAACCAGGTGCTGAGCTATAGCATACATCCAGGAGGTCCATCCAGTAAAGAAGGCACCTACAGCAATAGGTCTGAAGTCCATCCAGACTCCAGAGACAGAGCCGGAGCAGGCACATCTGTAATACAGCTCAGGCCAGGACTGAAAGCCAAGGGCTGAGCTTAAATGGGGCTGCCGGGCCCATGGACAGTATGTGGGTGGGTGTCATCAGCTGGATGAGGCTGATCAGGGCCATTAAGGCCTGTTGGTGTACTCAGGGGCCTGACAGCGTGGTCTTCTGTTCTCCTGAACATGACACCAATTTTAATACTCTAATGTCACAAAGGACAATCCATATGAACTGTTACATTGTCTTGTGGACAAAATATCTTCATGCATCAGCATGAACAGTGGCTATCCTTGACTGCTTCACTGATGGAGTGCTCTGGAACCTAGCTCCGTGTTTCCAGACTTTGCTGTTGCCTCTTACTATCAATGCAGTGAAATTATAACGTCACTTTTGTCATATTTCATCAGATACGGGTATTTAACCCTGAGCCTGTAACATGCTGAGTCCTCCACCAACAAAAATAGTAGTGAGAAGTACTCAGCACTAAGTAGGACTGTGTTCATAATATTAAAACCTGAATGTTGAGCATAAAATGAAAGCTGATTTCTTCTACAACATATGCTAAGAGTTATGTATCTATAATTACTGGGTTAGAAGGATAATCAGAAGGTTGATAAAGCAGCTGATCTCTCTGTTTTGTAAAAGGAATTGCTTACATAATACTAAGGCATATGAACAAACCCTTCTCTTTTTCTTCACAGTTTTCTGCAATTTATTCTGCAATTTCACCGTGTGTCATACTTGCTTTGACATTTCACCCAAAACTGATGACACTTAACTGGCTGTTAACACCCTGGTAAAAATAAATACAAAAATATTGAAGTGCACAACATCCACAGATGGCAGAAACTCAGAATCAAGGTACAAGCTATACTTCAGTTACTATACAGCTGTATAGTACAACTGGAATGTGGGACAAAACATGATAGCAATGCAGACCCAAGTACAGGTTATATCTGCTTTGAATTGTCAGCATTACAGAGCATTAGCACTTTAGAACATGTTATATACCTGGAGGCACAAACCAGAGTAAAATGCCCAAAGGACATGAATTAACTCATGCTACAGGAACCACGTGTGATAACGTATTCTGTAGGATACGTACTATATGAGCAAGCACAGTGTTTTGAGACTGCAGTAACACTTACAGACAAGAACGTGTTAACAATGGAGTGATAACCTTGACTTCAAATGTCCCGATTTCTGTCACTTGAAGCTAGGAATCCTTTTAATGTAGGCTTAGAGTTACACACAATAATGTAATCAATAAAGCATTATGAGAAAACAGAAGTGGCGTCTTAAAAACATTATAAAGTAAGTATATTGAAATTATACTTACAATCCACTTTGCTATTTAATACTAAACACAAAATTAAACTATCTAAAAATTACTTCAGCAGAAGGAAAGTACACATAATAAAAAATCTTTATTGATTTCCAGGAAAACACACATTTGGTTAGATATCTAAATGTCTGGAAGAGAACTGGTATCCTGAGCAGACTTTAAGGACTTCACATGTTCATGTAATTCTCATTTTAATTGCTGTCATTTCTGGATGAGAAATAAATTATTCTAAATAACCAGAAACATTCTGCTTATCTAGATGAAAAACAGAAACATTTCTCTTTTACCTGGAGAACCTTACCTCTTACAACAAGGTCAGCTGAAGCTGAAGAATTGTCAACAATTGTCTGTGCGGTGCACGTGTATCTTCCAGCATGCCGCAGCTGAACGTTTTTAATGAGCAGTTCACCATTGGATTTAATCTGTTAAAAAACAGTACTTAATGAAGCTGGTAAACATCCCTATATAACTGATACCTATCTACACACACCTCCCAACTGATATACAGTGGTTGCTATTTCCAAGAAGTGAGTGCTTACTTCAAGATCAGATCACCCTTAAAGATATGTTTGATTTATATGACAGCTGTTGAAAGTGTCCTGTGTTTCTTGAAGAGCTGCTGCTCTTTACCACATATGAAAAAACAGATGTCTTAAGAAAGTAGATGTTTCTTTACAGGCTGACATTGCCTATTTCCTACTACTTTAAGCCCACATGGGAACATTAAATTTAGTCAAGATTTTTTTATTTCATGAATAGCAATCAGATGATTCCTCTGTACCATTACTTGCTATTTATGCACGTTTGTATGATAACAGTGTCATGGAGACCTACTAACAGACCGGAATGCTGTGTGGGTCTTCTACAAACCTAAAACAGCACAAACGTTTTCATCACAGAGAGGTTACAAGCAAAGCCTAGCTACAGTTCTCACCACATGGTGGCCCGGCCTAGCCATCCCTGCACGGCCAGCTGCCATCCCAGCCTGACCTTGGCCTGGCCTCCTCTCTATGGACCTGCCCTGGCCCTGGGCTGTGTCTGGCCCTGGCTGCTGCCACTGGACCTGCCCCGCTTGGGCAAGCCAGGCCCAGCCATGCTGTCCCCCTTGCCTCAGTGCCTGCAGCTCCCTGGCAAAGGGCTTCAGGAACTCCAGGGAAGCAATTTACCATTCAATGAGGCTCATAGACTCCTCCTGTTCATCATCATCATCAGAGACCCTAATCCTTCCCCAACACACTTCACCAACGTGAGACTTCAGACTCATGAATTCCCACTCACAGGCCATCCTCTTTAAACTGACAAGCAATTGGTGAACACAAAAATCTGACAACAGCCAGCAGCAGTAATAAAACAGATGACTCCACTTTGGACCTCTCAAGTTCCTACAGGAGTGCAGTTTCACTACAAAATGCTATTTCTGCTGCAGAAATACCTAAATGTATTTGTACTGTTTAATTGCTGGCATGCTTCCCATGCACAATTTTGGCCTATGCCAAAAGGAGCCCCAGCCAACGCGTAGGCACGTAGCACACAAGAGATCCCTGGAAACATGGTTTGCTCCACACTGGTTTGGGAGAGGAGAAAGTTTAGTGAATTTGGCCTTCCTGCACCAGTTGCCCTCAGAGCCAGGTAAAAGGCACTGGGTTGTCTTCTTGCTTTATTGTCACATTGTTGGGTGTCTTTGATCTTTTACCTTCTCAGTGTAACTTCTATTTACATGAATGAAAATCAAGTAGGTACATTAAAAAAAATAAAAATAAAAAAAAAACAACAACTCAGATTTCTTCACATAATGCTTTGGAAATCTTACTCTTTTAAATTCCCTTTTGAAAACCCTCAGCCCATGTAGCTAGACATATATCAAGAAAAAGCTGATTCTGTTTTTAACCCGACTAATAAAAGATGTGTGTTGGTTTTTGTTTTTTTGGGGGGGGACAGAGAGTGTTTCTACCTAGCAAATTATCAGAGAAACTTCTCCTCCATCTTCACATATTTAAAACGTGTTGGTTCTAATCAAAATATAGCATAAGAGTTTGTAACGTCTATGTATTTCTGTATGATGTTTTTAAATTTCAGTCAGAATTTCTTGCAGGCTTTTAGTATGTAATATATAAAGTGAATAAAATGCAGTTTTACAGAAATACAGAACATGGCATTTAAAATAGAAACAATAAAAATAATTGCTAACTTAGAGGGACATTTTGCACTAGGTGTCAGCATTAACTGCATTCACATAAAAGAATAGTGACAGGATTCAGTACTATATAACGAACACTGCAGTGTAAAAGCAATTTCTCAACCAGGGGAGTCTAATACAAAGATGAAGTCCTTAGTAACTTAATTGTTTTGTTACCATGTTATGTGAGTCAAGAGATGATCTCTGTAGTTTTTACAAAATTTCTCCAGTTGTCTTAGAAGTTTATTTAATACTTCACTACCGTGTGGCCTTTGGACAACCAATAATGACTACTGACATCTTGTGTTCAGGAAAAAGTCCTTCGATTTGGGTGAAACTCAGACTAACATACAAACTACACATTCTGAAAAAAATCTCTAGGATGCAAAGAGCTAATCTTTATGATATCTGAATCTATAGATCAACTGCTGCATTACTGAGCATATTACTGGCTTACAAGAAATTAAAAGCTACTAATTTCCACACTTAGAAAAAAGCCCCATTTTAGAGATAGCCTGTGCATCTATTATGTATTCAAGACAAGGGTTCTTAATCATGTCCTCACATTATCCTTTCTCTAAAGGACACCTGCCTAGTTTAATGGACAGCTTTGGCAAACTCCTGTTTATTCACTATTTCATTCTTCATTAATCAAATATGTTTGAATACTGAATTATTATTTCTTCATGAGCTTTTTTGTGGTACTTCTCATTATCGAATTATTCATGAAAACTAATTCAATTAATTTTTGCAGTGCTACAGTCACATAAGTTGTTTTAATTACCCCTATTTCTGGAGAAGGAAGTGAGGCTGAGAGAGACTGATATTTAAGGTATCCATTAATGATAAATGACCTATAAATTGTCTAAGTGGAAAATGGATATTGCCAATGTGAAAAGTTCTTAAAGCAAATTTAAAACCCTTGCTGATGGGTTTAAAACCCTTGTCTGAATGTACAAAGAGTTAAAACCCCTTAATGTATCATGTGTAGAGGTTTTCTAAAATTCCCACACATGTATATTCTAGGTTTTAATCATTCTGCAAGAGAAAAAGAAAAAAAAAGGAAATAAAACCCAGCTTTGTATGGACACTGGATAAAAAATGTTTAAATGGTTATATTCAGGGAAAATATATAGCTATATTTTCAGATGGCTGTAAGGCTCATTATCTTCTGCTACCTGTGGTTGTACAGATATGCAAAATGAATAAAATATTTTTGTCTTATGACATTTCTCTGAACCCACTGGGTAACTAGATGTGCACCTGTAAAACAAGGAGCAGAATAGAGACCACTCTATATACCACAGCTACTCTGAATGAAAAACACGTTTTATGTTAAGAAATACATTTATACAAATTTTTAAAAATAATACATTTGAAATATTTTGATTATCCTGTAGCTTATTCCCCCTCAAAAAAGATTACTAGGCTAAATCACAGGGTTATACATGTGGTAATCTTTAAGGTATTTCAGAAAAAAAAAAAAAACATTCATTCTCTCCAAAATATATCTGATTGTTTCATGAAAGTCAAAATGTTAAAAAAGATTAACAGATTGATTTATACCACACTAAACTGGAAGAGGCAACATTCAGATTTTGTAACTCACTCCAGACTGTTTTTTTATAAAAAACAAACACTGCAATCCTGAAACCTTCATAGGCATCAACAAAAGGGATTCAGATGCAAAATGGTATGTAAAAAAGAAATTGCTGAATAATTAGGCATAAGAACTAGTGTTATCATCACTGGATGATTCTAGGGAACAACAAAGACCTTCAATACAACCTGAAATATTATGGGTTGTCATTAGCGTCCCTGAATTTAGACATTTTGAAGAAATGAAATAAAGCTGTATCATCCAGTTTTTGTTTCTTGTCTGAAAATGAGCAGAAAAAAAAAATAGTAAAGGTTTAAATATTTTCCAAATGTTCTGAAACTAGAATACCAGTTCAGAGTCTATATTTAGGGGAGATTAAAATAGTCAGATAAAATTATCATTTCCTTTCCAAACTCGAGTGAGGATTTTGGAGGCCAGTTTCAAATTCTGCTCACTTAAAGTTCCAGCACAAAATGAAATCTGTTAACACCATTGTTTTTGGTCTAACATAAGAATTCACATCTTTAAGAAATTACTGAGGTAAAACATTACAACCGATAAAAACGAGAATCGAGAACATATGAAAGAGAATGCTTAATTCGGGCTAGCAATACTTCATTTGATTGCCATGTAGGGTCATACAGAAATGCAGGTTACATTGTCCCTTCTCAGTTCCAGGTCACACGAGTGTTATTACCAGTGATTAAACAGATCAGCTGGATCACTGAACAATCCGGTATATGAATGCTTATTTTCTTGGTACGTTTCTGCCCATTGCCCTTTTCAGATATTATTAAATTATGCCCACGTTAAGAAACACATACATACATATATATATATATATATATATATATTTGCACCTTCTACTCATAAGTAATATGACAGGTCTTAACTAATATGTCATAACTAATACGACAATTTTCCAAAGTGCACGTAGGATCCAGACATGAGGTGAGTCTTGAATGGTGGCATTTCTGTGTGGGTGTAGTTAATTCATGAGAATACCAGAGGGACTGCCTTCAAGGACGGCATCCTTTGAATATCTGTGGGGATTACTGCATAAATGAACACTGGCTGGCTGCCTGACTAACCACAGGTAAGCCTTTCTTGTCTACAGTGGGCTACACAATGCTGCCAACAGCTTTCAGGAAGAAAAATCACTGGGACTGTCCGTACTGCTGTGGGAGTAGAGAAGGGCAGCTACCTGTTCCTCTGACCTTCAAAAATTGCAACAAAGAAGTTGCAGAATTTCAAACCCCTTGAGTTTTCAGTGCCTGGGTGTTTTTTTTTTTTTAATTAATTGATTTTTTTTTTTAAATTGTCGTTACTGTTTTGTTGTTGTTGTTGTTTAATTAAAGAGATAAATGGTCCCCTGTTTTAGTGCTCTGCATAAACCTGTAGTTTATTAACACTAAATGTCCTCCTAGGAAGGACCATACCACCTGTGAATCTCTGATCATTGCTTGCACTTTGATCTGCAAATAAACATATGCAAAGTCTGTCGAGAACAATAAGGTTCACAAAAAGTGCATAAACTTAGAATTCTCACAATGATATTATTACTTCATACAAATGATTACAAATTTGTAAGTCTTAGTACTTCACAAATTCCTATGTTAGCAATTAAACGAGAATACTTTATTGTATTTATTAATGACGTGCCCATATACTTGCTCTAACAATAATTTCCCCTGTGGGAGCTTGGTCTCTAAATGATGAAAAACAGATGGAAAAATGTAATGTAATTTAAAAGTCATCAACCCATAGATATAGTATGGTACCATGTTGGTTCACAAGCTCTCCTGAACCACGGTTTTATCCAGTTGGTGATAAAGCTTTCCATGCCTCAGAAGAAGCCCAAGTTCTTGGTGGTAAAAGAAGAGCTTACAAAGCACATAAAGAGCAAGGGCATCAGCAGATTCTGTCCACAAATTAGATATGAATGCACTGTATGTTTTCATTCAAAAACCTCAGCTTGGCTGAGTTCAAAAATGCCTTCCTTAATACAGGGAAAACCGAATCACAGACTGGAAATTGTGATAGTAGTATTCAGGGATGTTCCAAGTGTATCTGTGGTTCACCACTCAGATATTTACCAAGTTTCAAGCAAAGACTTTCATCATACGAACCCTATATTTATGCTTTAGTAGTGATGTCAAAAATAGCACTGTATGCTCTATTTCTGAGATTCACTGTTCCCTTTTGACAATCACCTTTCCCAGTGTACAAAACTACTAAATGCCATCAGAAAATGACCCTACACGATTGAAAATCATTTACAGGAGCCTAGACTTTTGACTGAAAGGAGTACCCACTTCTGTTATGACTTCAGCAACAATGAAGGCCCTTATGTTAATATGAAGCTAATAAGCCCTTTGTAATAACAAAACTACATAAGAATCTGGTAAGCAGAGATGGAGCCTTTTTTTTTTTTTTAAATTCAGGTTCCCAAAATTAGACATCTGAGCTTCAGATGTGTTACAATGCACAAAGGAGGTATGATGATAAAACAATCTTTAAGTAGTTTGGAAGAGATGGGATTCTTGGAGATGAAATCAGATTTCCAAAGCTAGTGATAACTTAAAACATTTTTTGTAATACCTGTACCTAAAACTATGAACTTTAAATCAGTTCACCTGAATTGTTTTGTTCCTGTACAGAAAATCCAACAGCTGTTGATGAATGTTAATGTAAATGTGATTATAGCTTTTTTCCTGATATTGAGATCAGAGAAGACATGGGGACAACAACACCAATGCAGTTCTAGTGTCTCACTCCTGTTCACAGAAGAGCTTATCTCATTTTGTTTTATAAGCCACAGCTGGCATAAAAGTTACGGATAAATAAAAAACCCTGCAGGATAATGATGACAGAGCCATTCCCACTAAAGAACCTCTTCCTTCAGCGAACTATATTTATACGTAAAGGAAGTACAGTGCTAATTCTACCCCTGAAATGTGGACTGGGAAATATTTCCAACAAATACATTATTCTTACCCATTCAGCATACCACTGTGAATGCCTCAGGATACTATGCTTTGTACCAGCACCCATGTGGTAATATGCCCTGTTATTTCACTTCTAAGAGGAAAAAGAAAAGACTAGATACTTGTTCACTTGTACTCATGGCTCACAGCCTTATGGTTGATGATGAAAATTCACAGTAAACTGCCAACGTTTGTATGGGTAGCGCTGAACCCATGTGGCTTTTTCAGCTCCTGTTTACCTAACTAGGGGTGATGCATGGATTTTGGCAGTTTGTGAAGACTCACAAGCACTTAAGATTACAGGTCAACTGATTTTGCAGTCTATTTTTTAAATTCTAGAACAGTAGTTGGCATATCTTGATGCCTTTAAATAGACTACATTTCTTTGTGCTGGAAATAGCACTGTGGATTAATAATAGGTTTCCTCAATGCCTTCTGTCAGAACTGCTTGTTGGCTTCATCCTCAGCACTATGTCTTCTGCTCTCCTACCCCTCCTTGCTTTTAACCACTGACTCCAGCCATCTCATTCCACGCTTGCTACATTACTATTAAGACTCTTTCCCCAAACCTAGCCAAAATATGTGACTTCAAACTCACTCATGTCTCAAGTGTCTCCCTAATGCATCAAGGCACTGAAAGCAATGTATTGAGACAGCGCCTTTGGAGAGTCCTGGGTCTTTTTTTTCAGAAAAAGCAGAAGCTCAAATAATTTGGTTGGCCATGCTTCATGAATAATCATCTAGGGTCTCAAGATATTCAATAAACTGTATTGAACGAGCTCGCTATGCCTCTGACTCCCAAGTTTTGTTCCAGTCCATAACAAGCTTCTTCTTCCTCGTCAGTGGGTAACTGAGCTTTCCTATTTAAATATTTTTCTCTAATTCTTCAGTTCTCCTGCTGAGCTTTCTATCGATTTCCTGTCATATAGCTGTAGCTAGACTCAACACTCTGTAAGGAGGATTACCAGGGGAAGCAGTGAAGAAAATTTAAAACAAAAATCTTTATATCTTTTCTGCTGCAGAAAACTGTGGAGTGTACAGGAGAGCTTTATACACTACAACTGTCTATTAAGTAATCTGTTAAATCGGGAACATACAGTAATACTTTTTTGTCTACCATGTCCAGCCAAGGAATCACCATTCTTTTCAAACTATAACCTACAAAAGCCAACCAGATATTAAGCTATACTCCTCTAATAGGATTTTATAGTCCAACTTACGCTCTGTAGTTTACAAAACATATGTTTTGGAGAACTTTCCTTTTTGGCAAATGCTGTCTCCAATCTAGAATTCATCTCACCTATTTCAGACATCTATAGTGTGGATTTTGGTATCTGTACTAAACACCTTTTGCAGTCAAAGCAAAGAAACAGGCCCTTCCACACGTGATTTACTTTAATGTAAAGTAGCTGTCTGGCCATGAATCTTCAGAGTTTCATGAATGTGGTCCTTGAAGACTGCAAAGCTTTTTGCACTTTGGAGAGGGGTAAGGTAAGATGAATAGTATTTGCATAAGGAAAAAAAAAAGCCTTTGAGAATACAGTGAAGTCCAGTCCACATTGTTGCACAATTATGCGCAGACAGCTTGGATTCAGAAGTGACTTCAAAGCCAAAGAGAGCCTGAGCTACAAGTCCTGTAAGTTCTGTGCCAAACATGTTTGGTCACCTTTGTGTCACGTCTCTGTGAACACTGGAGAGCACAATGCAAAAGGGCTGACTTCAGAGTCAGCATGGATTCAGCAGATCTTAATTTGTGCTCAGCAGCACTCATGACAATCAGGTGTGTCAGCACCATCCCAAACAGTGCTCCTCATTCTGAGAGTTTCTTGGTCACAGTGCTACACAATGCCCAGAACCTGTAAAGATGCCTTTCCTGGCCTGGGAACTGCCCAGCAAAGATTCTCTAAAAGAAATTACTGAAAAGGAGGAAAGGAAAGGAAAGGAAAGGAAAGGAAAGGAAAGGAAAGGAAAGGAAAGGAAAGGAAAGGAAAGGAAAGGAAAGGATTATGAAGTGATTTGCCAGTCTCAGAATGTTAAAAGTCCTATTTTGATGCAATTTAGAATAAAACATAAAGTTCCATGATGCGCTTTCTAAAATGACCTCATTGCTGGTACCAGACTTTGGTCCAATACCTTATCTCCTTATTTCAAACACCAGAGCTTCTGCTTGTGGTGAAAAGACCTGATATCCCATTAGACAAATACTGTGGACTAGCATATAACTGTATTGTCTGAGCAGAATATTGCTGCCATCTGCTTTCAACACTCATTACCATCTTTGATATATTTTATGTAACTATATTTTTTGCACAACTGTATTAAAGAATCACAGAATCACAAAACAGTTGAAGACAGAAGGGATCTCTGGAAGTGTCTTGTCCAACCTACCTGTACAAAGCAGGGTTGACTAGAACAGGTTGCTTAGGGCCTTCTTCAGTCTAAATGTTTTGAGTATCTCAATGGGTAGAGACTTCATAGCCTCTGTGGGCAACCTGTTCCAATGTCTACCTACCTTCACAATGAAAAGTTTTTCTTATGTTTAAATGGAATTTCCTGTTTGTTTCAGTTGCTGCCCATCACCTCTTGTCCATACACTGTGTGTCGATGAGAAGAGTTTGGCTCAGTGTCCCTTAGTCCCTTCTCACTAGGTATTTATACAGGCTGATAAGAACCTCCTGAGCTTTCCCTTCTGGTGGCTAAATTGGGCTCTCCTCATATGCCCGATGCTCCAAACCATTCATTGTCATAATCCCATCACTGAGAAGTTGAGCAGAGAGTTTGGGGCATGCATCTTTGATTCTTCTCCTTTACAACAGGAAGAGAATGCAGCATTGGAATTTTTATGATTGCTTTCTACTTTTCAATATTTTTAAAATGCAAGATGTAATTTTCATAATAAAACTCAAGTACCAAACAATTGAAACCAAGAATTTTTGACATGCAGAAAATCCTAAGAGAACTCCAAAATTCTCATAATTTTTAAAAAAATACAGTTTAATCTTAAAAGAATAATACAATGAGCTTCAAATTAGTAGTGTATATTATTTTAAATATGCATTAAGAGTAAGCCTTTCAATCTTTAAATATACATGACAAAAAGCAGATCTATAAATAACAAATGACCAAACACCAGATGTTTCCCGATTACTTGAAGTGCTATATCTGTACAGGACTTGAAAGGATGTGTTAATGTCTAGTTCCTCAATAAAATAACAGCCATATATAAAGTCAAAAGAAAGCAATTTAATAGTAAGATTTTGTAGGCTCCATTTAACTCTTCAAAAGTTAACCAATTAGTATATATATTTTTCATTTTAAATATCATTTTCATACTTGATCATGTGAAATCAAAACAGCACTGACAAATGTTCTTTTGATAAATGAGTTTTAGTACTAATGTAATGCAAATTAGTTTTGCCTTCAGCAAATGATGGAGTTACCAATGCTTCCATTTAAAGAAAAAAAGACTTATGCAGGTATTTACATGAATTTCATTAGCATTCCATTATGTATATGTGACAACAATATTAATATTATTTTCAGAACTGAAATATTGTGGCTATATCAAGTTTCAGCATGTTGATCTGCATTGTCACCACAAATTAATAGTGATATTATCGGGAAGATAGATGAGGATCCTTCATCAACAGGAAATTATAGCAGAGGGCATGCATCATATAGCCAGTAATTGCAATATTCATGATGGAATATTTTTTCTTTTATGTTTGGGAAGAGTTGTGTGGCAGTATGGGAGTTAGGGCTGCTGCTGTCTAATGCACAACAGCTCATGCCTTTGCACCCGAGAAAGCCTGAGCAAACCTGCCACCCAGTGACTTCAGCTGAGAACTGCTAGAGAGAGGTAAGCAGTAGGCAGGAGAAAATCCCTTTGCTTATGTTGGAAGTGGGGGAAAAAAACACCTTTATGTAAGAAAATGATAATAAATGAAACAGAAATGTTGAAAGTGCATATTCTTCTCAATTACATCCTATATAAACATTCATATTGTGTCCCTTATGTTTTAAAAATTCTTCTACATTATTAAGTGCTGAATTCTGAAATAACTGCAAATCTCAACTACAGACTTGTAATGCAATCCTACTGCCCCCCCGTCCTGACTGATGAAGACCGAGTTGCCTGTGAAGAGCAACAGAAATTATCTGCACTTACTTTGCATCTGAAAGCACAAAGGTAAGGCTCAGGAATACAAAACAATAAGCATTCCCAGCCTCAATTATTTATACCGGTATTGATCAATATGTTCCTGCAAAACTAGAATGATACGTATGGAAATATTTCTAAAAGGGGTCAGTAGAATCATACAATCATTTAGGTTGGAAAAGACCTCCAAGATCATCAAGTCCAACCGTTAACCTAGCACTGCCAAGTCTACCACTAGTCCATGTCCCTAAGCACCACATCTACACAGCCTTTGAATACCTCCAGGGATGGTGACTCAACCACTTTCCTGTGCAGCCTAAAAAGGAACAAAAAAACTAAGAAGTATCCCTCAGGAAGACAGAGTTACACTCTGACAAATAAATTAATTGATGTTTGGTTCTAACCTACTTAACAGTCTAAATGTGTTAAGAGTTAGTCATGTCTCAGCTACTTCTGTATCCTATGGAGTATGCATCTCCATAATCTATTGAAAGAGCTAAATTACTTCTAGCACAAGATTCAACACCTACATGAAGTGAAACACCTCTCTCTCTCTCTCTCCAGACTGTAGAAACAAGATAGGCTAATTTGTTTTTTAAAATCAATTGCTTCAGTAAAGTGCCTCAAATATTGCGGAGTTAGTAAGAATTTGGGATCAGAAGATCCGGGACTACTGGCTATCTCTGAAAGATGAAACAGGTGGCAGGGAACCTAAATATTAAGTCAAACTTCAGAGAGAATTATGCCTTTACACACTTGCTGAAGCCCATATTTGCCCGCAACTCATTCACTAGAAGTCTTTTGGTAGAAAGTGCCCTAAAATTGGGATTAAATTTCAGAATAAAATTCTGAATATATATATATATATATTTTTCCTTCTATTTTCATTATTAAAAAGAAAACTCAGAGGTGTATGTCAATCATATAAAACTTTTGTTCAGCACATGACAAAGACGGAGAAAGTTTAGGCTCTTGCATTACACAGTCTTGTATTACAAAGTCCTCTGGTAAAGGCAGTTTCATCCTTCTTCCACACCAAAATCGTTGTTTCATCTACTCTTTTAGTCAGAGTTGCTATTTAGTGGAACACAACTTCTTTGTGTGACTTCTGTCAAGTGGTTAAAAGCAATCAACTAAAAAAATGGACAAAATCAGGAATTGCTCCTTTTACAAGGATTCCTTTTACATGGAATGTAAAGGAGGCTTCAATGGAGGCTTTACTATTTAAGCTCATATTTTGACCAACACTCAGACTCATTCTGGCCTTTACCTAGGGAAAAATTAATGCTTTTAGGAGGTGATTCAAGCTTCTCCAAAGTACTGCTATACACTGATCAGTACCTAAGTGGAAATAAAAACTTATCAAAAGCATGGCCTAACAGCCACAAGAAGGATTTTTTTTTGGATGATGCTAGTGTACTCATGTAAGTCTACATAGTTTGTAATTCCTGAAGCAACATAAAATACACTTTTCTAATTGCTTAGTACCTGCTGCTGAGTTTGGACATAGACTTTTGGGAGGTTTTTTGCAGAAAGTGCTTTATATCTTCGGGTTTCAATGTTTTCCAGATGATCTTCATGTAATTCTACTGGCTATTTGGACAAAGACTTGTTTTCTCACTGAAAGAGAGCATGGTGACTTCTTAGGGATGTTTACAACGCAGCAAATGAGCAGGCTAAGGCAACTCTGAGTCTCTGAAGGACTGGTTTGCTCCAAATCGGTCTAAAATAGTTATGCTTGAAATATCTTCTCACATGGAGATAAACAGATATTGAAAAGTAATGACAGAAAAATAATCTCTTGGGTAATGGAAAATCAAATACCATTGCTGGTCTAGGACAAGGACTCCATAGGAGGTACTGTTACAAGGTAGATAAGTTGAAGACAGAGCTGAAGCTGACCACAGTCTCTGGAGTTCTTGACCTTACAGGCACCATTAGCAACCTTTTCTGTCTACATCCTCAGAGTCTCTTGGGAGCATGAAAAGAATCTGTATCTAAATTTGAGTATTTTTATATCATTTAAACCCAGAACAACAAAATAAATATATACACATGTGGGCAACCACTCTGAGGTTGTTGTTGAATATTAGGTAAATTATCGTTAGACACAACCAGAAAGGATTTCTGCTCAAGGTATTAATTTTGAATAAGCCTGACAGAAGACGGTAATGAGATAACCACACATGCAAACACAAAAGGTCTATAATTCCTCTTTCTATGCGCCAAAATGAGTGTCTTTGTATTAACTTGTTTAGACTTCACACAAACTCTTCTTGCTCAGTGTTTACAGACTGTTTGACTCCTACCCACCATCTGGCCCAGTCTTGTGCCAAATTCCAGAAATGTTGATGAGAAAAACATGGGCAAGTTAAAGTCAATGCATATGCATGCTTTTCCAAGATAATCTGCACCCCATTTACCGTCAGGCTACCTACTTACTCTTCATCAGAGTGGAATTTAACTGAGCTACCAAAGTACTTACGTGAATTTAGATATCTGAATTCAGGTATCTACCTGCAAGTGTCTACATGTCTGTACGGTGTCTAAATTGTAATTTTATGTTATGTTCTTAGCCTACTGTATACAGACTTGAACCAACACAATAGAAAAAGTAAAACAGAAAAGACAGCTATTCACAATAAAGAAAACTAGGCTTTCACATATTAAATAAAGATCTATAGTATCTTACCATAACATTCCTTTCATAATGTTCATGCTCTTTCTCAAAATCTATTACAAAGCCATTCAGAGACCAAATAAATGTCAGGTCTAATGTGGGATCATGGGATGCAATGCATTGCATGGTGGCATTCTCTCCAACGGTGACATCAACATTCAGTGGAGCTAAAGTAATCCTTGTAGCTTCTGTGAAGTTAACAGCAAACATGGAAAATTCCAGTAAGTGTTTATGCAAATGTAAGCTCAGCTCTGTAACTGTTTGATTATACATGAAACCACTCCCTCAACTCTAGTTTACATGTTATTCATGCAGCTACATTTGAAAGAACAAAATTAAACAGAACAAAGGAAAACTTCTACAACTGAAACGCTTAACTTGTATTTAGCTGTCCTTTGAAAATGGCTATTTTTCAGTCTCTGAATCATATTACTATGTAAAGCTATTTTTATTCATTGAATATATCTCAGAAAGAAGACGTAAAGAATCTTAAGTGACTTGTGTTGTATTTCTTGTTTTAATTATAGTATTTCTTATGTTTTAAAATCTGTCTCTTGAACAAATGGAAAGTTCTACTCAGTTGTCAGGCTGAGTCAAATTTGCGTTACAGAATCACAGGGACTGAGATGTTAATTTATCTGCTGAGAAACAATATAAAGGATGTATAACAAACTATACAAATAGCCACATGTGGAAATAAGAAGAATAAAAGAAAAGGAAGAAAGCTGTTTACCCCTCAGCAATGCCTCTTATCATTACAGAAACAGAAAAATGCAGAGTTCGTGATGCTTGCTAGAGATCTTGGTACATGCATCAAATTTATGGCAAATTAATAACATGGTCCTGGAAGAAACTCACTGGATCACTGAGACTTGTTCCTTTTCTCTCAGATACGATCATGAAACAAAAAGACACTGAATATCTGTTCCTCATACCATGACATGTAATATCTTTCCCACAAACATGAGAGTGGGAGTAGGGTACCAAAACCTGGAAGATGATAGCCATAAGAGCTATTGCCACTAGTTAAGATCCAGGCTTCAGTGTTCTCCAAAGGACAGACAGAATCACAGAATCATAGAATCATTTAGGTTGGAAAAGACCTCGAAGATCATCAAGTCCAACAATTAACCTAGCACTGCCAAGTCTACCACTAAACCATGTCCCTAAGCATCACATCTACACATCTATCAAATACCTCCAGGGATGGTGACTCAACCACGTCTCTGGGCAGCCTGTTCCAATGCTTCACAACTCTTTCAGTGAAGAAATGTTTCCTAATATCCAACCCAAACCTCTCCTGTCACAACCTGAGGCCATTTTCTCCTGTCCTATTACTTGTTGCTTGGGAGAAGAGACCGATCCCCACCTCACTACAACCTCTTTTGAGGTAGCTGTAGGGAGCGATAAGGTCTCCCCTCCTTTTCTCCAGGCCCAGTTCCCCCAGTTAATCCCAGTTCCCTCGGCCACTCCTAGTAACACTTGTTCTCTAGACTCCCTCACCAGCTTCGTTGCCCTTCTTTGGACACGCTCCTGCACCTTGATGTCCTTCTTGCAGAGAGGGGCCCAAAACTGGACACAATATTCCAGGTGCAGCCTCACCAGATCTGAGTACAGGGGAACAATCACTTCTCTAGTCCTACTGGCCACACTGTTTCTGATACAAGCCAGGATGCTGTTGGCCTTCTTGGCCGCCTAAGCACACTGCTGGCTCATATTCAGCCAGCTATCAACCAATACTCCCAGGTCCTTCTCTGCCAGGCAGCTTTCCAGCCACTCATCTCCCAGCCTGTAGCATTGCATGGGGTTGTTGTGCCCCAAGTGCAGGACCCGGCACTTGGCCTTGTTGAACTGCATACAGTTGGCCTCGGCTCATTGGTCCAGCCTGTCCAGATCCCTCTGTAGAGCCTTCCTGCCCTCAAGCAGATGAACATTCCTGCCCAACTTGGTGTCATCTGCAAACTTACTGAGGGTGCACTCAATCCCCTCATCCAGATCATTGACAAAGATATTAAAGAGAAATGGCCCCAGTACTGAGCCCTGGGGGACACCACTAGTGACCGGACTCCAAGTTGATTTAACTCCCTCTTACTTGGTACAATAAATCAGTCAGAAAAATCACTTTCATATGATCTGATGATACAGATTAATTCTTACATTAGTACATCAATATTGTGTTATTGAGCTGCTGTGCCACATCCAGCATGACTTCTGGAACAGATATTAAAAAATGTATTTAATAAATGACTCTTCTGCAATCAGTGAGACCTGGTAGAAATAATTGTTTATGAACGTCATCTTTCCTGTCTGTATTCTACAGCTATTTAATTACTTGACATCAGATTTAAAATACACGGTTAGGGATATCAGTATTCAATTAGTAAATACTAATACCTGTAAGGGAAGGGAATTTAGTAGTGCAACCATATGGCTGTATGCTCCTATCTCACAAATTTAATGCATGTTTATTTAATTGCAATGCTCTCTCAGTCTTGTTTACCTCACCAGAAAAAAAACAATAATATTAATAAAAAAGAATAGAAATTACAAATGGTCAATAAGAGTCCCTTTTCTCTGTTCCAGCCATGGCCCTCCATTCATGCTTGAGCTAAGCTAACAAGTTGAAGGAGAGCATCAGAATGTACCAATTTAATGGATTAGATTTAATAATCCCTGAAAACTGAGATGCAATCTCTGAATTGGTGCATATGTAACCAGTTTCTACTGAGTGATACATTTCAAAAGCCACAATTCATTTTTTAAAGAGCAATTAAATTAGAAAGGAAAGATGGCTTGCAAAAAGCAAAATGGCTTGCAAAAGTAGTGCAATGCCAGAAGAAAAATTTTTTAATTGAGGGATACTACCTGAAGCAAACTAATGCAATTTAGAGGTTTACCTGTCATTTCCAGAACACCAGTGCTATTAGCTTTTCCTCGGTTATTTTCTGCAAAACAGGTGTAGCGACCTTCATCCAGCTTTGTGATATTGATAATTTCCAGGCTCCCATCATCCCAGATACGTATGCTATTGAAAGTGCAAACATTACAGCAAGGGAAATTAGGCATTTACATCAGAAATACTTTCAGTTGGAATTGTAGTAAGTTAAAAGACACCATACTCTTCTCTTGAAAGCTCATCCCTAACTGCTACATTTATAAACAGTCCTATAATTCAAAAATATTTAAACAGATTGTGGCATGATTAGATGCCTCACATTGCTGGAGCAAGAGAGTGTACTTCTATTTACTAGTAATCATTCAAATATTTTTCTTACAATTTTGTGATACAATTCAATTCTGAAATGTGAACAGCACCAAACAGACTGGCTAAAGCTGCATGCCCTCCTAGCTCTATGGATCCACACTACGAGTAACATTTTGGCATATCATTTTCCTGAATTTACACATTCTCCTGCCCATGAACTGTGTGAAAGTGAGGACTAGCCTGCACAATAAATACAAACATAAGGCAGCATTTTTAAGATTCACAGTGTTTACTAACAGTCAATACTAACCGGCTCCCATTTACAAGCAATTCAGTTCCTTTGCTCCAGGAGAATTTTGGCTTAGGAGCAGCTTTAGGTTTGCATTCAATGATTACACGCCCCCCTTTAGCTGCTAGGATTTTCTTCTTCATAGGGTTCAGTTCAAAAGTAGGAGGTGAAGCTGAAAGCAAAAATTAACATGAGTACTGCTGTTAGTGACTTTTCTGAAGAACACTATTTGTTTGCAACATTCAAACTAAGGTAAATAACAGAAATATTGAATTGTATACAAATGTCCATTATTCAGACCAGTGAGAAAAATATTAATGATAAAAAGATGTGGTGAGAAGCAGATGGTGACCTAAAAGAAACAGCAAAGATCATTGTGTAGTTCCACACTGTGTTACAGCAGAAGTTTCTTTTTGTTCACTTCTGAACCTCCATCTAAGTTTAATCTAACAAGATCAAAGTCTACTGAAATCAATAGAAACTTATGCCTTTTCAAAGGCCTTTTGATCAGTCCTAATAAAATTTAGATTTCTAGAGCCCAACTTCTGTAAGAAGTTGCTCACTCAATCATACTTTCAAATAATATGTTGTTTTTACTTTTCAGTGGTTTTAAACCCCCTATCTAGCAACTTTAAGGTTGTTCCCTTCTTTCTCTTTGTAGTTTTCTGTTTGGCCAGCTATGCTTAGGTGCTCCCCGAGACGTACAACTGTAATGAGAGATGACTGTAGCAAGTACCACACTTATGTACCTTAGGTCAGACCTTTGCTTACTAATATTTTCTTTATTTATAACTAAATATGAGAAAAAAAAAAACTTTTAATTACTTTGTATTTCAGTGTACCATCACTGTTAACCATGCCAGCACATATGCGCAAAGCTTGGGGAAATACGGCTCTTAGTTAATTATAGCAGTACAAAGAAGAAGTCTGCTTAAACATCCACATCTTGCCAACAATGGTGTTTGAAAATGCCCATGCAAAAAGTGCTCATTCTGGGTAATCCAGGCCGGTAGTGAGTAAATGGCAATGGAGAAACAGTGAAGGATGTGGTATTGCTGTGCAATGAGTTGGGGAAGTCAAAAATAGTATAGCTCTTGGGAAAGTCTGGATGCACGTGTAAGATGGAAAGGACCCAGGGTAACTACTCCAGGGAAATCTCCTATGGAAGCCATGTCAAATAGCCAGTGCACCTGCTGTAATGACATCAGTGAAAAGGTCAGAAATTATTTTAAGCCTATGCACTCTGGATCTGAAAGTCTAGCTTTCTGTTACAGGACATTGCTTTAGAAAATACAATGGATTAATAACTATATCCAGCCATCAAACGAGACAGCTATAACACACACAAATATTGCAGCTGGTCGTAATGGGCTATACAAGGCAAAAGCAAAGCGAAGAGCTTCAAAGGCCTAGTGCCTGACAACATAGCTTCTAAAAAAGCAAATTTTGCCCAACAGAGGAGTGAGCGTAGGTGAGCGAAAAAGAAAACACTTCTCAACCTGTTCTGCAAGCTTGACAGGGTAGTCAGCAACTCTATGCACTTCATAGCATTTCTGCACTATCATTTCCTCTGTGTGGTAATAGCAGCAAGCAAACATCAGAGAAAATACAGTAAACATTCTCCATAAATTAGTACCTTGATTGCTCATGTTGTTGTCAAAACCCAACTAGAGAGCTCAAATAAACCACATCTCACCTAGATTCAGTGAGCATTCTTTCCCCTCATCCTCACAGTAATTCGTTACCAAACAATGCCTGCAAATAAGACTCAAATCTGAAACAGTATATAGCATATAGAGCAAATAATCTCACTGACCCACAATCTTCAGTTCAGCATTTGCATAAATAATTCCATGTGTGTTTTCTGCTATACACTGATACATGCCAGCATCTTCAAAGGTCAGACTTTGAATTCTTAGTTCACCTTTCCGGAACTAAAACACAGAATCGATAAAACAAGATATTCATATAGACTACATATGCTGAAGAATTCACACCCATCCCCATTGCTTCACTTTTTTTTAAGTGACTGTGTTCAGAAGAGAGTCCCTCACATAACATTAAGGCACTGATGGGATTTTTTTTTTATCCATGTTACATTTCCATCTTTATGGCAATGTACATTCACCTTCTTTTTTTTTAAAGAAAGAAAGAATCGGTGTCAATATTTTTCCGGAAAAATCATAGCTGCGTAGCACTAGACAGACACATCTATTCTTCGGTCCATTGTTACCATACCAACTCAAACACTACTGATACAGAAATAAGAAACAAGAAATTAAATTTGTTTTATGCACATAAGCTTTGTTTCACTGTGCGTAGTGTTCAGAATGTTATACTGTACGTATATTGTTTTATAATAGTAAGAGGTAAGCAAGTCCTAATTAGATAGGAGTTTTTCAAAAGATTCCTCTGGGAGACAGTATAAACCTTTTTATGTTATTCTGTTCTTATATAAAAAGAAACTTTTGTAAATCCAAATAAAGTACTTGATCTATTTCTAAAAATGTGCATAAAAATGCTCAAAATGAGGTGTGATACTTTGTAAATTATAAATAGATGTCAACTGGTTTTTCAAAGACCATGTTAAAAATTCTTTTTCTTGTGAAAATTTGGTTGAAATGCTTTAATCTTGTACATGAGTCAATTGGAGTGCATGGACTAGTGGAAAATTAAAAGAATAATATTTATCTGAAAAAAAGAACAGATTAAAGGGACTCATATTTCTTGTACTGTTTTATTTAAATATATAGAGATCAGATTTTCTACATGGAATCTTTGTTTTGTGCTAAATGAAATACCTAATTAAAAATTATCTGATTTAGAAACAAGCTATAGTCTCAACGCAATTTAAATATTTTTGCTATTTCCCATTTGGAAATCATAACATTAACACACAGCATAATCTTCTGGTATATTTCTGGAGAATTACATTGCTTTCTGCAATCCAGTATGTAGATTTTGTAAGTGAAAGCCAAGTTCAGTGGGGACTGTCAAGCAATTTGCTTGTTAAATTACTTGTTTGTAATAACTACAGAAGCTAGAAAACAGTGTTGGTTTTTTTCTGGTTTAAGCCATCTCTATATGACAGATGGTGATATCCCTGTTCTCCCTCCAACCTCCCACTTTTTTCTTACGATACACAACCAAAAAACCTCTGCCTCATTGTCTTCTTTTGTTTGCATACCAAGACCAGTGTCACTGCAGCTCAACAGATGCAGTCTTCTACCCTGTTCTTTAGTAGCTCATCACACAGTACAAGCAAGGGTTATTAAATACATTTTTGAAATGCCTGGACTGAAAATCTACTTCATTAAAAAAAATCCAGAGCAATAAACTTAAATCATCAAATTGTACTCGTTTAAACTTCACATCACCTAAAAGAATGGAATGTTGCAATATTGTGTGACTGGAAAAAATGTGAAAAAGCACATGATATAGAACACCACTGATCATTTTAAAACGATTCTTTCTTCTCTTGCCTGCACTGACTCCACTCTGTCTTACATTTTTTAAAGACACATTCATGTTTAATGTGGTAAAAAGGATTATTTTTAGAGAGAAGCTGATGACATTTTTCATCCAGAGAGAAGAAAACAGCATTTACTTATAAAGGCCTGGAGATAAAAGGAAAATCCACTCCCCAAACATGTGGTCAAAAGACAAGGTCAGAATTCAGAGTTGAATACTAAATAGTGAGAAAAAATGTATTTCAAAACTGATGAGCAGACTGATATACAACCTTAAGAAATAGATTTTAATCCTTAATGCACTTGGAATCAGCAGAAATTTGTATCGTTACAATTCAATTTCTTTTACTCTTTAATAATGCATGCTTCAAAAAATCAGCTAGCCTAACAATCCTGCATTACCTATGGCAATATACTTACCGAGGCACCGTTCTTCAACCATCTAATTGTTGGAATAGGCTTGCCTGTAGCTACACAGGGCCAGTAGAGGTCACTGCCTATATCCTTCTCTGTGTCGTTGATATGTTCTACCCACTCTGGAGAGGCTGAAGAATAAAAAAAAAACACGATGCCTTGTAAATATAGCAGATCTGTATTTAACTAGCATTACAATCTACTAATTCCACTGCTTTTCCCATGATACTTAACAGGCCACACAGTGTAATGATGAGAACTCAGTCATGCATCAATGCACCAGCACAAGAAAGAATGAAGTGAAGATGCTTTTCTTTTACCACATAGACCCAAAATAACTACAACTCATTTTTTATGAGCAGAAAATATGAAATTGTAATAATGGTTCACAAATGTACAAAAGGTATAAGATGTTACTGCTTACACTGACCTGTAGATTATATAGTATGTAAATTATTCAGTAAAGCCATAAAAATGTTAGTTAAATGACGTGAAATTGAGCAAACCCAGTTATGTACTGAAAGGTTTTCCAAGAAAATATTCTCTTGGTTCAGAAAATATACTTAATAATACGGAAAATGTCCCAGTATTTTTGCTTATGCTAAGCAAACAAATTAATTTATCAGCTTAACGTATAACAAGCAGTAACAATCTTCCTATGCCAATTTTGATTTATCCCAATGAAGTTCAAGTGCCTAACTGAGGATCTTAACTCAGGAGATATTCTTTATTGCCAGTGAAATGAGACAGAAATCTTCTGAGGGTAATTCAGATGTTATGCACAATTTTTTCATGCCACAGATTGTGGCATAAGTCTCAGTCAAGGAGTCCAGTTACCTGAGATGATTCCACTATAAGCCATAAGATAAACTTTTTTGGTCCCTCCTTTAACCAAATGCATGAAGGGAAGGGACAGAGGGTGGAGGAACAAAGAATTGACTGTAGCTAATATGAGACAGAGCTAAGACACATAGAAAAGATAAAATGCAGAAACAAGAAAGCATAACAAACCTAATGGTCTATTTTTCTTCCTGGCAGTTCTTTCACTTCAATTACTCTAGATCTATTAATTAATTCCCATTATGCATAATTATATAATTTCCATTATGCATAATTATATCAATACAAACAGACATTGCTGTCAAGGTGTATATACAGCTACCATAACCAAGCAAATTGAGCAGTTGTTCAATTAATACATGAATGTTACGCTTGACGTTCAATGCATGGGTTTTGATTTTGTTTTATTAGCTTGAATAGCGGTGTGTCAGGATGATGCAATGAGTCAGCATTGACATCAAGTGTGAAAACACAGATACTTCCAATATGAGTAAAAGCAATCATGATCAAGATCATGAAGAATAAAATTTTTCTACCTACCTTGCACATAAACTCTTGCTTGATGTTTATCTTTTCCTTTATAGTTTTCAGCCTCACACTCATAAAGTCCTTCATCTTCATACTGAATATTAAAGATCTTAAGAACTGCACCAGACATGCTTATCTCAGCAGTGGCTGGCATAGGTTCAAGGTATTTACTCCATCTGAGTTCAGGAACAGGACTTGAAAAGGTACAGTAAAGTACAAATCAGCATGTTCTAGAAGTGGCTGTTAAATTGCAGACTACAAAAAAGTATTTGATGATGAAACATATATTTTCTTTCCCTGAAATATGAAAGCAAACAGTGCTCTACAATAACTTTAGTACACACTTACTTCCCAAGAGCAAAACACTCCAGTGTCACATTTTGCCCCAGGAGAGCATACGTGTCCTTGAACTTCACCTTGATATCAGCAGGATACACTTTTGCACCTAACATGAAAATAAGGGATTCTCAGAAAAGGCATGGTAGAAATAAATACAGCTATTAAAGCTTCCATAGTTCAAGAAAAGCCTTTTTAAAATTCCAGACAAAATTCTTCTTTACAGTGCATAATAGCCTGGCTATCCATGAAGTCTGATTTAGCACAGAATTTCTACTGGTAAGGCAGAATTGTTTTATTCAGCAACTAATTATCTCTGGACAGTAACGCATAACATTTTTTTACAGCACAATAGTTCAACAAAAACTCATTTATTAGCATTTGAAGTGTGATGATGTCCTTTGTGGGGGCAGACAAAAGCCTGAGCCTCTGTTTTCCACAGATTCTTTTACTGCATGGAATATTTTGAATTATTGTGAATTTAAGCTCAGTATTCTGAGCAGCACAAATGGAGCTACAGTCAGAAAATCTGCAGCTTAATGAGGGCACAGGTATGTAATGTAATCAAATCTACCTACTGGTAATCTCTGTGGGACTCCTCTTGCAGTTCTAGATAAAGATCTCAGTGTGAGTATTGGCCATGGAAAATTTGGACAAAGATTACTGATTTGTAATCTCCCAAATTCAATCATAGTTCTTCACTGTAATATGGGAAATCTAACAAATAAAAGGGGCACTGAAATCCTGATGATCAGTTTATAAGACTCTAGTGACTGACAGTCTAAAGCGTCAAAAAGGAACCTGGTTACCATTTGGAAAATATGCAGTTTTCATGAAATGGCTGAGACTAATCTATTACCAAAATTAAATAGGTGGGATGGGATGGTGAGACATAGAGCCCTTAGGTCACCATTCAATAGCAGATTTCAACAGGGTAAAGGTTTTTCCATTTTCATGGGAGATTTCCTGGAAAAAATAAATCCTGAAACTATTTATCAATTTCTACATAAAGTTTCTGCTTTCCAGTCATACCCTTTTGAACTAATGCCAAGACCATAAAAGATATTGAAGATTTTGAGATGAGTACAGGGGCTTATCACATAAAAGAGATGGGGAAAACTCTGTTCTCAATGATATGAAAGGAATTTTGTGAATGAATCCAGGGAGATTTCCTTCAGAGAATGGATGGCAATGATTTTGGACTTCTGTATGTGGAAAACTAAAGAACATATGTGCAGTAACTTTTAGGTCTTGCCATATAATTCTTCTCACAGGGCTGAAAATAGTTACGAATGAGCAAAATTAAAATATAAACAGAACAGTGCATGTACATAGTATTTCCAATAAATACTTACGATCGGTCTGTGGAATAAGTGGAATAAATTTACTGAATACACTCTTTGTTATTGAAGGGCTGGACACAAAACATGAATAATTGCCCTTATCTGATGCTTCTACATTTGCAATGTAGAGATTGCCATTCGTCTGGGACACAAATCGTCGTTTGTCCAAAGGAATGAATACTGGGAACTCATTTAGAAGCCAGCGATAACTGAGATCATCTGAAGAAAAATATTTTTTAGTTAATATTAAAAAACAAGAATAATAGTATGAGCTACTTAAACCATGGAATACATTCTGCATATGAATTGCTGCACTTTGATTTCTAGTTTACACATCTATTATTCAGGAAAGGCAGCTATAGAAGAGAGAATACACACGTCTCAGTAGCCAGCTGTTAGCTGTACACTGGACATCGGGGTGCTGCTCTCTTAAGTACAGATTACTGGGCACCAGCTTGGACCCAGCCTCTCCACTGGAGTTGGAGTGGGGTGGAGAGGAGGTGTGAAGCTGTCTTGCCCTGACCCAACTGAGAAGCTGAGAAGCCTTTGTCAGTCTTGTCATTTGGACAAAACTTAGAATATTTTAACTAGAAATATGTCGCAGTTCTTCAGCTCCTTGCAATACTTAGACACAGAGTATGAAAACTGAAATGTTATCCCATTTGACAAGCCACATATTGTAACAGAGATGCTAGCAGCCAAGTTCAGCCCTCATGATGGAACTGGATGGATGCTGGAGGATACAGGCATAATCCCTTTAGAGCTCTTCAGCAGCTAATGCTGAGAGAAGGGCATTTCCAGAGCTTAAATCATCTCATCTGTGACTCTCTGAGGGTGCCTACTGCTGTTCCATGATTTTAACAGCAGCCGTGATCATTTCTGTTGAGGTGAGTTCATTAGGTGGAATGAAGCTGGGCTTTGCCCAAGGTCAGCAGCAAGTCTGGGATGACACAACGACACAGTGACATGGACTCAGATCTTTTGAATGTCAGGCCAAGGCTACCTTCTGTTATCCAGATTAGTTTGAGTCATGTTATTTGTAATAATAAAAACTGTCTGAAAATTCAACCATATCCTTTACATGTTTAACTACTAGCATATATTCAAAATAAAAACCCAACCTAAACAGTGATTCTCAAGCTGCATGAAAGTTACCGTTTAAGTAAACTTAAAGGAAACTTTTAGAAATAAATATTATTTTGTCTTCTATTCTTAAGCAGCAGGAGATGAAGCACTTTGCACTGAATTACCTGGGTAGTGGTAAGGGGGCTCACAAAGAAGCACTGCTCCAACACCTTCTTGCACTTTAACCTCATAGCGTTCCTCAGGTGGAAAGGGATCCAGATCTAGTTTAAAACAAGGTGTGGGGGGGAAACTGTGTGTTTTTCATGAAAATAAAATTGTTTTTTATTATTTTCAGCCCGTAGAGATAAATACAGAAATGCAATAGTATCTGGCAGATAGGTATCTGTGGACCCATTACGCCAGTTTTAATCATTTTAACTCTGTTATTATCAAATGCAATGATTTTTTTACAGTATTTTAGTCATCATAACTGCAAATTCTAGAAAGAAACAGCGCAGATTGTATCTCTAATAGTAGCCAAGTGAGCTACATTGGAAGACGGAATTCCAGGAAAAGAAAGAAAAAGGGTTGTAGGTTATCTTTTAACTGTTTTTTCCAAAATGCGAGTTTAATTTTGTGCTGTAACTTAATGTGGCTTCCCTAAAATGCCCTGACTGCCCTCCCTGACAAATCTTTTGTGCCAGAACTCTGGGACAGAAGTGGCTCAGATCTCAGGAGAAACCTTATTTGACACTTTTTAAACCAACTTCCATGCAGCAGGGTAAAGGGACTATTGTAAAAGGATAAAGAAACACATCCTTCGTGGCGCTACCCATCATCCCACAGACCATGGGAGAACAGTAATGGTATCTGGAATGATAAGACAAACAGCTGCCTAATAGCCTTTAACTAGGTCAATAACTGTACTGTGCTTCTTCTTACCACTCTCATTTTGTGTATCCAATCTGAAATTAAAACATAAAGATCTTAAAGCAGAGAATGCCTCCTGTGAACCATCTCTATGTCACCAAGTGCAGTGAACTTGTAAAAATCCTGACTGGAGTCCTGCCTTAAATGCTACTGCAGTGTAAATAATATGTCAGTAATAGTAAAGTGCAGAGTTTCCGAACAAATATTTTACCATAGAGAACATCTAAGCTAACGTCATTCAGATTACTTCAGCTATCTTTCCCTTCTGCTAAATTCCCAAGGATGGTTCCAAGATCTAACTAAAACTTCAGTTCAAGAGCAGTCAGCCAGAACCATAAAGAAAAATCAAGACAGAGCTACATACAGAAAGAGATTAAGTAGAAAACAGAGACTATTCACTACTGTAAATTGCAATGTATAGTTAGACAGATCCAGTAGACACATGACAGGGTTCTTCCAAGGCCAACCACAGCTTTACAGAAACAGGAAAAAATTATAAGTGACAATCATTAGAAAGAAATCTGTTGTTAATTTGATACTTCTTTGCATTTGGAGAGTGTAGGGTTTGATGAAAGGAAAACCTATCAATTCTTTTTAGTTATTTTAGCTATTGGCAGTTTACATTTTAAATCTAGACATTGTATTTACAGTGTTCTTTGACTAACCTATGAAACTTTAGGACAGTAACCACAAATTGAAGGACAGCGGGTAGGATAGGCAATTTGTGTATGTAAAACATACGTCAGTACTGAAATAGAATGGTCTATGCCAGGTGCAGGAATGTCATACAATTAATGAGATGTAATTGTATAACTCCTTCCCACTTATGAAATGCTCTGTACTCTGATTGGGTCTTGATGACTCCTTTGCATAAGCACTACTTAGTTATAATTCAATAATTATAATAAATGCGATTCCATGAACTCTTAATTGGAAGACATTCATTTTTAGCTAGAATGAAAGAATTAGCATAATCATTGCACTCTTAGAAGCATACAGCTAACATCTAGAGAGTTCAGAAATTTCTCTTCATTGTTGTTCTTGCAGCCTCCCTGCTATGAAATTGCTGTGTTTTACTCTTCTGAAACTGTTTTTCAGCAAATAGAATGGTATTTCAGCTTCTGATTTTGCTCAGCACACACCAAAAAACCAGTAAATATTCCTGCAGGATAGAATCTCTTCTTTCAGGAATACATGTGTAACAGCAAAAAGAGATTTTAGTGGTTTTAAACCACTGGAGCTAAAAAGAATTGTTTCTTTTCTTCCTGGAGGCCAATCCAGATCTACTAAAGTGCTCCCACATGGGTTAATTGACATGAAGTTTATGAGAGAGTGTGGCTTTTGCTCCATAACTTCAGCAAATTTGACAGTAAGACAAAAATAAAAGGTCTTGCTCATTTACAGATGGTCAAGATTTTCTTAAACTCTTCTAAACATTTGTTTCCATTTTTCAATCAGCCTATGCACATGCAGAAGAACAAAAAATTCTACTGAAGATTATTTCCTTTATGAACTTTAGGAGCTCTTATATTCAATTCTTTTAAACCTATCATAGTGATTATCAAAGGAAATATTTTTTACAGATGATAATAAAACGAAGAAAGGAAGAAACACAACAGTGTAAAGAAGAATTACAGTACCATTTTTTAAACTGGTATTTATCTGTTTCCAGGTATCTTTTTATTTCTATTCTTTGCCTCTTTGCCCTGATATCATTTGAATATTTAAATATTGCATATTTGGTTTCTGTCCAGTATACTAACTATCAGTGTTCACCTCATGCAATCTGTGAACTCGTAGGCAAGAAAACAGGCCCTGGACTGGTTTGATTCTACTTTTTTTTTATCTATTATGTGTATTTGTTTGCTTTTAAGTAACTGCACCTATTGTCATATTTTTATCCTACTGGTTGTTCAGGACTGGCACCATTGATGCCTGCTTTGTAGAACACCATGTACCTCTACCACTGAATACAGCAATAAATATCCTGTAAACTGAATTTTTATGTTATCTCCATTAGAGAGAAATAATAACCTGGCCTTCTATTCACGGTAGAATACACTCCAGCTAAAATACAGACAGACTATGTCAACTATTTACAGCCCCGGAGTTTCCTTGAGATATGAAGTCCCCCAGTATTACAATTAGTGGCAGAAACAGAACTTTTCACACCATCTCCAGTCTCAGTAAGGAGTGAAACACAGTAAGAAGTGACACTGCTCTGCTGACAGAGACTGCTGAAAGACAAGGGGCACTAAGCACTTAATGTCAGGATTAAAGGGCACACGGGGCTTTGTGAATTTTCACGAGATAAGAGTGGGTTCCTTTTTTTGTCTTTTTATGAAAAAACATTTCCAGGAAAAAAAAAAAAAAAGCACTTTAAGGCAAAATAAATTAAAAATTCCAAGCCGTCTTCAGTCAGTAAATTTTCCATTAATCTTCCTGCAGTACATCAGTTCTTTACAATGCATCCATTTGATGACAGTGTATGTCTGCACATATGCATGCATTCACAACGCTAATTCATGATTGTGTGAAGTTGACAGAAATGTCCCCCAGCAGGGTCTTCACCATAGCCCAGCAGTCAGGGAGCACATTTCACTACCGAGTGCCATACCCTCCTCCTGCAGGCACCCCACTTATGCTGTCACTGCAGCAGCGCCTGATCACCTCTTGCCACTACTGGTATCTGTCTTCAGTGACTATTTCCCCTTTGGTTTTGCCACAATTTAAGAAGAGTCTGGGCACTATTATTTCAAGATCTGGTTCTGTGAGTCGGTTCAATTAATAATTTAACAATAATTCACTGAGAAGGTTGGAATGTCAGCTGAATGCTAAACAAGATAAAATGTTTACAAAACTTATTTTGCGTTGTTCTTTGCAGACTAAGGCACTTAAGACTTTTTTACGGAGCAATACAGCTACAACACATGTAAGCAGAAAACGCTGCACTGTAAAATATTGGGTATTTTGAGCTAACCGTAATGTTTCTATGTTTTGACGTAAACATTGGCTTACATCCAAAACTCAAAGTGGCTTCACTGCTTCTGACAGTTCCAAAGATATTCGATACTACACAGACATATTTTCCAGCATCCCTTGGTTTCTCTGGATTATTGATAACGAGTCTGCCTCCGACCATACTGTAGCGATCCTTCGTTAAATCAATATCCCAGTTGTTGAGTTTCCACCTATTAAAAAAGAAAAGCCAGATGTAAGATTTGGCCCCCAAAACAAACCTAGTACGCAATATGATTTGAAATCATAAATTGGTAAGTTGTGATAACTATATAGGAAGTTATTAATACACTGCTATGTATGTTTTAAGATTTTCTTCAGCAAGAGCCACAGATTTGGTGAACTTTATAGGTGTTTTAAACATAACAGTCTCTGTTTCAGCCTTCTCAGAGATGTGACATACATTAAAACTCGATCCATGTAGCACAGGATACTTGAGCTGGCTGCTGGTGAGCTAGCTAGTGATCAGGCACTGGGATTATAAACATTTTGTCAGATAGTTATCTAGGGCCAAACTGGCTAAAGAAACACTCCCTCTGCACCTTTGAAAGTGAGATTTTCAGGAGATTTTTGCAAAGTTTCAGTGGGGGTGAAAAATGTTTCATAAAGCCTGAACTGCCAGTGAAGTCAGCGCAATAACAGTGGCACACCTGTTTTAAGAGCTGCTTCCTATATTCTGAAAATTGCTAGACACTCCCACCTTAATCACTGTAAAACTCTGCAGTGGGTCTCCCGAGTCACTGTAACTTTCCCTTCACAGACTACAAGAGGAACTCAATCAATGAAGTCGAGCCCTTATTGACTTCTACCGATTTCAAGAAAGTTGCAGTACAATGAGTGTGAACCAGTATGCAAGAATTTTTATCTATTACTGTGTCCACAAGGGGGGGCCCATAATCCTCTTTGAAAGGAATTACACATTTCCTGAGTACAAACAGGAAAGATGCAACTTAAATAAATTTAATGATCATAAAGGTCTTGCAGTGTAAATCTTTTTTTGTACCAAGCTAAGGATAGGCACCGATTTTTGAAAATGAGAGCGCATACACTATGTGTTCCTTCCTTACTGAAAAGTTGTACAGAATATACAGAATACTCATTTGGAAGCTGAAGGAAGCAATAATAAAAATGATATTACCTCCCAATAAATAAATAAATAAATAAATAAATGGCAGGCTTTTCAAGATGCAATAAACAGTATTTAACTTTGATAGGATTTTAGGGGCATCACTCTTCAATCCCATGAGATATTCTACACATCTGTATTACAAATAATAAATCCCCTGTGCAGAAATACCTAGGAATAACTGTCAGGAGCACAGCTTATGCTGCAATGAAAGAGATCAGAAAAACATCACATAGCTGTGAGAAGTTATAATAAAAAAATACATTGAAAATTTTTTTCTTCTGAATTTATTAATTTAAAAATCAGAACACAGTCATATTTCTATGACATATCCTCATTTTTTTTCTCTGAGTACAGTATTGCTTATATTCATTTGTAAAACAGGGTTACTTTGCAATATAAAAAAAATTAACTTTAGCAAAATGTGTGCATATCAAGCACCCACGCGATCTTGCTCAAACCTTGCCTCTTAAATGGCAATTCCTCCATTCCACAAAAGCTGTGTTTGTGAGTAACTTCCCTCACATGGGTAGTTTCACTAGGTTCAGTGGGACTTCTCACACGCCTGGTGCTTCTTATTCACAAAAATGCAGAGTAAGATGCCTCATGACACCCAATCAGCTGCACTGAATTTAAAGGCAGTTGTATCTCTTTAGACCTGGAAACAAATATTTGCATTTTTTTCCTATAAACTGCCTAGCATCTTGGAAAGATGCATTAGTGAAATGTATATTTACATATCAGTCTTCACTTTTTCCAAGGCTGGTTTGAGTTTCTTCCAACTGAGATTTAAAACTGTAGGTGTACATATTAAGATATCTGTAGATGAGTTAGAAACAATCCATATGTGAAGGGAGCCTACAGAAAGAGGAGGTGCTCACTAGATGTTTGAAGAAACCTTAAAAATGCTAAAACCACCAAGAGACCTATGAAATCCCTAAAATGGTAGGAGGGCTACAGAAAAAGTTCATTGGTAACCACTAGTGTGCATTTGCAGAAAAGGACATTTTGGGAGAAAGTACAACAACCTGAGGACCATGATTTGTGGACAGGACTGGGGACTAAGGGACTCTGGTCTTGTCCCCATGACCCTAAAATTTCTGTAGAACTTATAATCACTGTCTATATGCTAAGTTTACACAGTCTTTTGCAGGTAGGGAGTGGGATTCTGGATTGACTGGAAGTGATGGATATGTTTATCTGAAGAGTTCTGAATCTAAGTGTATCTGATCTCTCCACACTGCTACATGGCTTCCAGTCCCCTCCAAGCATGGGGACAGCAAAGAAATGAAACAGCAAAATACCATGTAGAAAAACTTGTAAAGATCCTAAAGCCAGAGATCAGATTCAAAAGGGGTATTCTAGCTACCCTTCAAATCCTTCAGTCACAGATGGTTCTGTATAAGTAGACAACCTGTAAACATATTAAAAAAAAAAAAAAAAAGACAATGAAGACTAAGTAAGCTGTTTTGGTGGAAGAATCCCAAAATTTTGACCACGATATTGTAACAGATTTGAAAGAATGGCCATCAGACACAACTGATTTTTTCTGTGTTAGAAGCCTGAGTGAATTCCAGGAAGACAAATAAGTGAGTATCAGGGCCGATCATAGCATAATTTAATGAAATGTATCTCTTTTGCTGACAAGAAATTGTCTGCCTTTAGTTGACGACAGCAGTTATCTTCCCATGACTAGGTTGTAAATTAGTCAGAATAATGACAACCTTAAGTACATTTCTCTATACATATGAAGCAGATAATAGCCAATAAACTCTTATGGATGCCCTGAGATCTCACAACGAAGTGAAACTGCTCTGTTAATTACAACATGATTATCATGAAAGAGGTCATATGTATGAATTTGATACATTCATGAGTGTCTCTTTACAACATGGTGGATGCAGAAGCAATACAGGATGTAGAATATTCAGGTTCAACACCAGTCCATCTCCTTTCAGAGTAAAATAGGATTGAAAAGCTATTCTGATTCAAGAAGAACAAGGACTTGAAACTCAGTCATTCCTAACCTAAGGTAGAAAGATTGCCTCTTAAGCATTTTTTAAAGGTCACTTTTTTATATTTTGCATCTGAATCAGTATTCCTTTCAAAAGCTTTCAAAACACTTAACACAAAAGGAATGTAGTATTTTCAAGACTGTAAAGACATGTTGGCAAATTTAATCCAGGTTGATTCTTACTGAAAAATAGGAAGATTACCATTTTTTTTGCTGTTAAGATAATCAATCATTTAATACCAAAACCTGAAACACTCGCTGTGTAAAATACACAATAAGACCTGAAAATCAAAATAAGAGAGGTTATTTCCTACCTGTAAGTAGGAAAAGGAATTGCTCGAGCCCTGCAGTTCATTGAAACTTGTCCATCTGAAGATTCTTCTGGATAGATGGTATCAATGGGTTGCTCCTCAAAAACGGGTCCATAACCTTTGTTTCCTTCCTCTGAAAAATAGGTAGTTTGAAAATTAATCACTTACTTATTAGTAGCCAAACTGAAGAGGAATTTACAACATACCTACTGCACTCAAAATGCAAACACTAAATACTGAGTCCTGCAAAATCAAGTTTTATATGCATCAAGAAAACCAGAACAGTACACATAAGAGTAGTGCTCACCCTCCTTCATTGACTCCTGTTTCAATTCTGTCCTCTGAGAACAAAAGTAAATTAAACTATGTTCCTGTAAAACTACCTTTCCTCCCTTCTCTCCTGGCATCATCAATTATTTTTCACAGTTTATGGCAGACTTGATGGAGATAATTACGAATTGAAGATACGGCCTTTAGAAATGCAAGTGAGACCAACTTATTTCACAGAGGCCAACAAATTCTCATCAGATAGGTCCAGATGCAAAACAGCAATCTAAACATTAAGTGTTCCCTATCTTACAACCTAATCAGCTCCAATTGTTTTATATATTTGGAAAGAATCATTATACATACAAAGAAAAACTAATGCTGGAGATCACAGCTGAGAACTGCATGGTTTCCAAGACATAATTCTGTCCTTCCTTTCAAGCTCAGGTATATTAACTCTCTTCCCTCCAAAATAAAATATAATAAAAGTCCCACACCAAAAATAATTGAAGTTTGTAAAATCAAGCAATTAAAGGTGAGTGAATGTCAAACAGACTTGGCAACAAACTATTTTTTTTTTAATCTGTATCCTCCATTTGCTGATGCTGTTGTAAAGGTTGCAGGCTCTGCCTGCCTCTGATGCATTCCCTTTATCTCCTCCAAGAGTGTAACGCTGCTGCTCTTTGGGGTCTGTAAAAGCAAGACTAGGAGCAAAGGTGGAAAGCTCTGGAAAAATTCTGCTCAGCAAATCCAGGATGTAACTGTGTTTTTTTTTCCTTTGTTTTTCTGTGAAAATAGCAAATATGCATTCTAGGTACAGAACGGCACTATGAGAAGATGGTGCATGCTCAGTATAAATATAATTTTTAGACAATACACATGTCATTCTCACAGGTCTCTGCTGTGACTGAACTAATTTACAATTTGGACACTTGCAAGCAAACTCATGGGAAAAGCAAAGTAGCACATGGCAGCTACCAGGTTCATTTCCATTCAAGTTTAGAGCCTTGTTCCAAATCCTGGAGATGCCAGAGACCTTCTGGAAGATGACAGAAAAATCTTGTAAGATTAAAGAAACAAACATAGTTTTCCTAAACTGATCTTTAGAGATGGCTGAATCATTTTAGCTTAAGAATTTTCAAAATCAATGGTTAAGGATGGAAAAATCCTAACATTTTGCAATAGTATCTGTGCTGCCTATAAAAAATGCAGTACATCTTGTTATGTTACATTTAAAAAATCTCTACAGATGAACATATGAACTGGCAACGTAACAGATGAAAGCCCTTAAATCAAATTATGATTTTGCACTTATTCCCTTAAATTCTTACCTTTGTTTTTAAAACTTTTTGGATTAAATTAGGCAGGTTTTATAAAACCTAAAAGAGAAGGTAGAATCTCTCTCTATAATTAAGTAATGTAAATTATGTCAGTATTAAACTATCAGATACGCATAAAACAATCCTTATGCAGGTATTTTATCGTTTCTAAATTCACATTCATAGAGAGACCCTGGATTATAGAGCTAGTAGAAAACTGGTTATGAGTGGATAAAAATTAACTTCCTTTCCCAGTTAAAGTTTGGGTGAAAACAATCACTGATTCCCTTCAGGACAGGAATGGATCCAAAAGGCACTCCTATGCTCCTCATTCATTTAATGAGAAGGAAAAAAGAGCAACTAGAAAGAAAGGAAGAGCTTTTGAAAAATGGTCTTTCTTTGATATTTTAAAGCACAACACTATGTAAAAATCTACGTATTGCTAGATCAAAAGAAGTCAATTCAGACTGTAAAGGCAGATATCATGTATTTGCTCAGAGCCTTGAATGACTGAGCGAAAACCCTGACAGCAGTTTCTGTGCAGTGCTTAAATATGGATATAGAATAACAATGGCCTCTAGCAGCGAATAGCCGTATCATATGCAGCTGACTGTTTCCACCTTAGGACTCAAATGGTGTTACAGACCACTTAGGCATTTCATGGCATGCATTTTTAATGCTTCCAGCATTATTAATTATAGTGAGTGAATGTCTGTTTCTCACACCTATCAAATATATGCTTTGTAATGGCACTTCTGCTGCCATCTATTATGAATTGAGTTTCAGATGTCTGGCTGAGCGGAAAAAGATGAGCAGACTACGTGCACGCCAGGCGCTGCAACCAATAAACCCTTCATTTTCAGTCAAAAGTTGAGTGCAGACCAGTAGTATGTAAGCAGCATGGGGGAGAAGAAGGAAGAGAAAGGGTCTGTGAAAAAAACAGCAAGAAATTTGCACACTTTAGTGGAGAAACATGCCTGTGTGATGGAGTTTGGGACCAAAGAAGGGCACGCTAAGAGGACAAAGGAAAAGATTGGTTGATTGACATTGTGCCTACAAGAAAAAGGGGAGAAGTAAAAGTAGGGAAGAAAGAAGGAAATGGATGCATTAGACAAACTGGGGATGAGAAGAAAAGCACATTTTATCTCTTCTGGTCCTGTTTTAGACAAGAGGATGGACTACATGACCTCTCAAAGACCCTTACTGAGTCTATTGACCTCTACGGAGACCCTATTTTCTGAGTACAGTTCTTCTGATTATATTTTAAATTGGAGCAAAAGCTATCATCCACTTCTGACTATTCAAGGCATTCTTCAGTGAATTCTGCAAATGAGATTCAGAATTTTCAACAAAGCTAAAAGGTATTACAGAGTCTTTGTCAAGGTCAAGAAAACCTCTATGTAACTGATGAGATCAGGGATCCTGTATAGGAACTGATGCTGCTGGAAGGTGGCTCTGTCCCCCTTCTCCAAGCAATACTTTCCAGCTGTGCAGTGCCATTTGCACTCTAGCCCGTTCTGCAACACCCCTCATGCTTGACTGACTACTTAGGTAGCTGATAAAGCTAAAGAGAGTGTAAATCTATTCATTTCTACCTTTCTGGGTTAGTTTTCTGCAAGTTTAGTGAGGTGTATTTGCTTACTGATGACAACCTGTGCCACTGCAAAGGGTGCAATCGGACAGCACAGCACAGAATAGGAGCAGGGTATAGGCTTCCACCTTTTGAGTAAAAAAAAAAAAGTTGTCTTATTCGTTAAACCACCTGAAAGGACCGCTGCCTGAATAAGACTTACATGTGAAAGCCTTACCACTACTAGCAGATAAGTTACAAAATTATATCAGTAAACCTTTACTTCCTTGCACAAGCCTGTGAGAGATCATAATATAAAACATCCAACACTCAGAAAAAGATACCAAGAAGATATCTGAAAATAACAATCGGTAACAACCTAAGGCAGTAATTTTCAAGTCATCTCATGAAATTTCATCAGAGGTAGGAAAAGAAAGGCACAATAAAAAGGCTTATTCAGAGTATCCAAATTCTGTATATATTTAATTTAGGAAATGTCAAACTTTTCCATATAAATATGTTTTTTAAAAATGAACTAGCTTTCAAATGCCTTAATTTTGCACAGTATACACTAATGTAAGAATGGAGAGACAAAGAGTTTTTCCAGCTCACATACAATCCTGTTGTATTACTTAGGTCATGAAAAGAACAATTGAAAACAAATCAGTAGCTGAGCATCCATGGATCAATCCTCCATGGATCTCCCTTCGTCTCATATTCTTCCATGTCCTCATCACTTGCCCACTCAAATGGCCTTGCAGCCTCTCAGCTCCATGCTCCTGCTTCTCCCTTGTCTCTCATGTCCATCTCCTCTTTGATATGGAAATTATGCTTATTGTTACTACCTATAGAGGTAATGGAAAATGGAAAAAGACGTCTTTTTGACTGATTCGAAAAACCCTGAGTAAGACTTCATAATTTTTTATCTATCCCACTCCAATGTCTAATGATGCTTAAAATTCAAAAACCTCTTTTTTTTTTTTTTTTTTTAATATCTAAATTTTAATATTTAAAGACTTTCAAGTTTTGGACCTCTTTGTTGAACTTTCTAATTTTACTGAAAGTTCTTATATTAGATCTGAGTTTCATCTTCTGTTATTTCATCTGCCTCTTGGGTCTTTCCTCTTATTAATATGAAATAATGAAGAAAAAATTGCATCAAGAACATCTGTTCACAATCACTCATCTTGTTCTTCATGTACAATGGAAGCCTTTAAACATAAACATAATATTTACATTCTGCACAGAGTTAAGAAACTATACTAACCTGCTATCACAGACAATATATAATCTTGAACTCAAAACATCAATTTCAGTGGGTTAGAGTGCTTAGCAAATAATTTCTCTGTTGAGAGAGAGCATCCAAATCACTTTCAGGCAAGTCAATTTATTTTATTATCAGCTAATTCAGCCCTTTCAAGGATCTAATTTATTTTGAAAATTGATTTTACTCATAGATTAAGGATAATGTCATGAAGCAAAGCTGCTTATAATTATGGAAACCGCTGTGTGTGTGAGCAACACCAGACAAAGAAGTTAAAATATGTAGTTTATTAAAGACCATTGTGATTTTTTTTTTTTTTAATTTCACAGAAGAAAACAGTAATACTTGGGCTTATTTTTTTCCAATATGGAAAAGTAAATAAAATCTAATTGTTTACATTTGTCTTACTCTCAGCTACGGATTGCTCAAATTACATATATTTTTAGGGGTTATTTTATAATCTGTGTGGCAAGGAACATAAAATGCTTTAAAAAGCTTTTCTTATAGATACTCTGGGTTTGCAGCAGTCCAGTGTATCGAACCTTAATGATATGACAGAGAGGAGATAAAGTTTAATAAATGAAGTGATAGCAAGAATAGTTATTCCTTCTTTCATCTTTCTTTCTGCTCTATTTCCTTCTGCTTCGTTTTCTTGTGTGCTGTAGCAAATTCAAAGTGAGACTCTTGACATTTTGGGATTTATCTCACATAATTTTAAAAGTTAGGGATTTCATCCAAACTAGTCATATATTGATTTTCTTTAGAAGGGCTAGACAAGCATTTCCAGCAGGTAATGCATCCCATTCTCTCTTCATCAGCCACAGAGAAAGCTGAAACTTGAATCACATACCTAACCTATAGATGATAAAATAAAGTGCTCTGCATCTCCCCATAACAGAGTCTGGATTTACTTGACGGTGGCAGTGCAACATGACCTGGAGTCTCCCAGGTGAGCTTACTGGCACTGAACCCCAAAATAAAGGCTCCTCCTGGAGCCGAATGTTCTGAAGTTGCTGTATCACTATCACTAGCAACAAAAGGTAATGGCAATTTATCTCCCATTTCTTCAAGTGTTAAGAAGACTCAGGAAGGAGGGGACAATGATGGCATGGCCCACCCCTACACCTGTTATTATATGATTGGTTTTACCTGTTTTGCAGCAGTGTCTAGAAACCTCTGTGGAAGGTCAGGGAGCACATGGTCAGGCAGTACATTGATACAGTATTAAGAAAACAGTCTTTACCCTAAAGAAATTATTCTTCTGCTCCAGTGCAGCACCAGACGTGCTACTGTACTTTCTGCTTCTTATTTGTTCTGCAGGGCTCAGACACCCGAAGAACACAGAGAAGGTCAAGCATGAAGAGATACCATTGTCCTTACACAGTCACAAATTCAAAGATATAACAGTGCATCTGTTCCTTCTTAGCAAAAAATTAATAATCTCTGCTGGACGCCACACAAATATCATTTTTTTTCCATAAACCTTAGGCAGAAATGTGTTGAAATAGCGATCTTATCAATATATATAGGAATATAATTTCCAACATACCAGGTAATTTATCAGATCCTCTTCCAAACTTTCCAAACACTTTTTTGATGCAACATCTCTATGTGTCATTTATTGCCAGCACAGAAAATGCATTTGGATCTATAAATAATAAATCTTGAAGTACAGTTTTAATCTATAAAGTCCCTGGGGGTAAAATTACTGTCTCCCAGGGAATTTGCCTTCATGGGACTGTAAGGTCCTTAGGGCTTTCCTAAATCCATTTCTAATGGAGAACTTAGTTTTTGGATTAAATATGACATTAGATATGAGAAAGGGGTATGCATGAAGCTAAATATATGGGTTCAGCAATTTTCTATTTTACAATTTAAATCAGAAAAAAAGGAAATTTGGACCACACAAACTTTCCTTCCTTTTGCAGAGCTAGAGGGGACTGTGTTGCTCTGTGAAGGCTGCTTCAGCACGTCAGGCTATATTTATTTCTCAGGAAGACCTAACTGCCTGAATTCCAGCCCAGGGAATGAGAGAGAGATTGGCCCACGCTACTGCTTCTCCTGAATCACAGGCATGGTAATGGACACGTATCTTTAATTAGTCACAAAACGGAGAGACTTTAGCAATCTGAAGCATGAATACCAAGTACAGACAACACTGCCAGCTACGGACCAGTTTTCCACATACAACCCAGTTTTCCAGAGAAATGTACTGGCTGCAACAACCTACCCCAGCAACCTCATCATGCTTCACAGATCTGAGAAAATGGCAACCCTGGGCATCTGGCAGAGCACAGCTGAAATATGGGATCCTGCTCTAGCACTAAGTTTTCCAGAGCCAGACCCACCACCACCAATTTTTAATGACTGGATTGGCACTGATGACATGAGAATTAGTCTCTGCTGCATTGTTGTCCGTGGCAGTAGTAGTTAAAGGAGCAAGTTCAAGTATAGCAAACTGCTTATAGTAAATTGCCTCAGACTTTTGTTGATGCTTTCAGCAATGGGAATCATAATGCTGATATATATCACACAGGCAGGAAAGCAAAAAGCTGATGATCTTAATCATGACTTTCATATCACATGGAAGAAAATTTGGAAAATGGGAAAAAAAGACGTCTATGTTTACTGGTAGATGCTGCTAATAATAATTACACATTATTTTACAGTTAACATCTCATAGCCACTATTATCCAAATAATCTGTTTTCTTCCGCCCAGGGACAGTTGCCACAGGTACACAGAGAGCTACTTTCTACCTGATCTGAGATGTTATTTTGTAGGGAACCTGAAATGGATCATTCCTGAAATTTACTTGTTTAGTAACTTCTTTGTACAGACTTCTGCCTGTCTTCACAATACACCCATTTTCACATTTTGCACAATCAATTCTCTATCTAATCTAAATATAGAAAAGTAGAAGAAAACAGAAAATTCCCAAAGGGAAAAGTACATTGTAATTTTACCGTTAGTCTTCTATGATTTTCATGAATGCCTCTCATTTAAAGATAGGCCACTAAACCATGTTAGGACACCTGTTTATCATTGCATCTTCATGTTGTTAGTATGATAATAAGCAAATAATGTTATAAATTAACATTTACTCTCATTTTTGAATTTGATATCATACTGTGAGAGATTTCAAGCACATCTTAATTTCCTACATTTTTTACAAGATATGCCTTTTCATGTTGACTTACAGGGTAGTTATATATTTCATGCAGGAGCTGTGGAATATTCTTCATTTAGGAGTAATTTTTTTTTTAACTTTTTCCTTGTTTACAAAGTTATTAAGGCTTTATCTTTCTGGAATGTACAAAAGTGACCCACATTTGCTTTCAGAACAGAATTGTCATGGCTGATAGACAGTATTACCACACAATTTTTTTAAAGTTATATATTTAAAGTGATCAATTAGAAATGGTGGATATGTAGTTATGTGGCAATTAAATGGAAAGTAGACTAAATGTGATGTTAAATGTAAGATTAAGTCACTTCACCCAAATGTTTCACATGCTGTAATGGCAAGAGATTTTAATGGGTGTCTATTTGCATATTTGTCTTAGTTGTTCTATAGTGTTTTTAATCTTGCTAAATCCTTAAATTAAAACACAAAAATCAGAGAAGTAACTGGTGCTTAATAGGGGAAACAGCTGATTATACAAAATGGAGCATGCACTCCCTTAACCTGTTTTTAGGGCACTCAAGCTTCCGGAACAGCTCCCACATCTGGCACCATTGAAAAGGTGCTTTTCTCAGGAAGAACAACTTGCACATGTTAAACAGAAAAACATTAATGTGTAAGGTACAAAATGTAAAAGAAACTAACAGACGAAATGATGGTAGATATTACTGAAATGCAGTGAAGGGATGATAGCAAAACATGCAGTGCTATATATACCTATGAATCCTTTTGTTCAGAAACTACAGTGGACATATCCTAAGGCCCTAATCCTGCAAACACTTCTGGACAGTATGTGCTTTTCTTTAATATAATCATTCAATTGTATAGTAGAAAAATCCCAGACTTCAAGACTGGAAGACCAAAATTCCATGTACTAGATGGGACTGCTTACAAATAAAGATTTGAATGCTTTTTAAGACCTAAAGATTGCACACTTTAGCAAGCAAACTATCATTTTGCTTTAAAAAAGCAAATATGTAAAAAATTATACGAATTTTCCTTTCAGAATGTCTGTGCATAAAACAATTCATTTTGAAGATAATTGTAAGAAGGTTAGCAGGTAGTTTTTTGATGGATAAATGCCTAATAATTCATGAAAATATATTTTCAACAAAAGATGGTAATGGTTTTACTAAGGGATGTCTACAAGAGCTTCTTCTGGAAATATTAAGATCTTTAACTTCATCTTTAGATAGGGTAAAATGATAATATTGTTTGCTCAAGGCAAATAATAATGAGACAGCATTGAAAATTCATTGAAGGCCTCTCATATTATTTCAGCGACCTGATTCATCACAAAATTTAAGAATGTAAGTTGATCCAAACAAACAAGACTACTTTTGAATGCAATGTTAAGCACATGTTCAAGTCCTGTGCTGAATAAGAATCAACTTGATTCTAAAAACACCACAAATTGTGACATGAGTATAGATAGCAAACCACAGTAAAATGTTTTCCAGAGGTCAATGTTGGAAAAAAGCTAAAAGAGGTGAAATCCCATCACTGCCACTGCACACCAATATAAAATTATGTTCATTAGCAACTTTATTCTATCATTCTATTGAACATCTCCTTCTTCTCCTGCTTCCTGTACACTTCTCTATTTCTCTGGCATTTAGCATTGCTAAATGTGTCTGCTCGAGACAGTCATTCAGTATCACTCTCATCAGTATTGATCTATCCGACATTGTTGTATCCTGTTACATATTTTCTCATGAGAGAGGGACAAAGATCTGTTGACATAGCACATGGCTAGATTAACCTTGAATGTTAATGGATACTGAACAGAAAAGCCATGGACTCATTCATTATCTTAACTATCACTAAATCGTCAGGTTCCATATCATCACTGCAAGCCTAGAAACCATTTGATATTTAGAAGTGTCTCTTGTACAGTTTTCAATATGTCACAGAAAAGAGGACCTACTAGTATCTGAGAAGTTCATGCTCAGAACCAGACTGGTCTGGGAATGAGACAAAATATCTCTACCAGGCTCTCAGGAAGGTAAACAAGGCACTTTCAGGTTCCTAAGCATTATGACCACAAAGCACGTTATGACTATTTATCTACAGATGTCATACACCCTGCCATAGCATGAAATGGTCTTCTAAGACCCAAGCAGGGATGTGGCAGACAAGATAAATGGGTATTAAGTGTATTAATTAAAACAACAACAACAACAAAAAAGCATATATCTCTTAGCAATTGTGAATAATGCTATATGTTGTGGTAAAGAGCTTTAAACAATGTACATTTCAGACCTCAGTTCATAACACGTATTTGAACCTACTGTGCTGGAGAAAATCCAAGCTATATATAATTTAAGGTTTGGGGGTTGGATTTTTTTTTTACTTCTCTCAGGTGGGAAAAGTTACACTTGGCATTTATGGGAAGCTTATGTGCTGAAGCAATAACAAGTTCATGTCCATAAAACTCATGATGCAGCATTTAACGGTCTAGAAAGAAGATTCTGTTATTCTGATGGAGAAGAGGTACCAGTGAAAGCCAGCAAGATGTTAGAGGGACATCAATCACCAAGGGCCAGTCAGCACTCAGAAAAAGTAACCACTCACATGGTCTTACTTCATATTATAAGGAAGGTTTAGACTGTCTTTGGGAAGGCTGCCTCTACTTTTCTGGACTGAGAAAGGCAGGAGAATTACTCCTATCTTTTGCCTTCTCACATGTGCCAGCAAAGTCCTTGATGAAGCATGTAGTTTATTATATAGTTTCTCTCATAGCAAGTTTGTAGTACGAAGAGCTCCAACCCTTGGCAAAGCAATTTTATCCACTTATGCCTAAGAATGAAATGATAAAGTTTGCTTCTCTTCTCAGACTGCCAGTAGGAATGCCAACAAATACCAATTATAGTACTTTTCAGAGTACTCAAATTTGACTATCAGATTCTTAAGTCATTTAGATGATTCCTCCTTAGAAACATAAGTGGTATTTCAAAAGTTACTTAAGAGTCTAACAGCTCGATCTTTTGCAAAAGCTAGTGCTCAACAAATTAGGAATGTACTTAGAGTGCAGTAGCTGCTCTGCACAATCTCCCCACACAACCCTTCCAAGTGCATATGAAATACCAGCAACATACTCAGAAATCCAACGTGCTGCTTAATCACAACCCCATTTACACATCAAAATAACTGTCCTGTATTGAGAAGCCCTGTGTCTTACTGGCTTGCTAGCTTTCACTGAAGCTTGGGGTCCTAAAGACTTTTGAAAATAAGGCATTAGGTTCCCTAAATAACAGAAGTGCTTTTGACATTTTTATCCTTGGGACTATCAACTCATTTTACACAAACCAAAATAGTTCCTAGAACGGAAAGCTGCCTTTTGAGGCCTGATCTGACCCAGAATCAGATACTGCCTAGCTCTGCACTACGAAGTCTCAAGGTAAAAAGTAGAACAGTTTGATTAGAAAGAAAATATTGGAGGAAAAGCGTAACATTTGTTTTGCTATTGATTCCTCTTATAGACAAACGTAATCTAGTACGCAGTAAGCACAACAAAATACAAGTCCTTTGCAGTTTTTAATCAGTCTTTTGGAGAAAAAGAAAATAAAACAAGCTTGTTGCTGAAACAGACTCTTAATTCTTTTGGCCCAAAGTTACTATCCCAAGTGAAGACACAGTTTGGTTCATTGATTTATATGGGATATGACAGACGAAAGAAAAATCTAAAATCCAGACTCGTCAATAGGATATGGATTTAACAGGAAGTCAAAGGCAACTGAGGAGTATGTTGGAGAGAACCGAGACGTCAGAGGAAAGAGAAGAAGAGTCAAATATTACCAGTAACAGGCGTGAAATAACTTTTTTGGCAGCGGACTGACAATCATCTTGATGTTCCCTGAGGAGTAATTTGCTCTTCTTGTTTGCCTTGCACTGCTCGAAGTGCAGTCTGAAAAGCAACCCTTACGATAACTGGCTGTTATATCAGGAAGTGAAAGACCAAATTACTTATGTTTTTTTCATCAACTTATGTCTGCAAGGCTACATTTCAAGCATTAATTTACCTGGAAAATAAATATTGCTCCTGTCTCATAGCAGAAGATGATCTCTGCCTAAACTTCAGATGCACTGATTCGTGTAATGCTTGCTTCACTTCATTCAAGTAACTGCACATTCCCCTCTGATGGGAAATGGCTAGTAATTGAAATAATTTTTAGCTTCTGCCTTTGATTCTCATAAAACAGAACTGGCTAAAAAGCTAGGGTTTTGTTCCAAAGAAAACTCCAAAATTCCAAAAAACATGTATTTCAGTTTTGGAAAAAAAAAAAAAAAAAACTTTGTAAATTTCCTGCAGTAGGAAAAGGATCTGTTTGAAAACAAGTAACAATCCTTGGCTTATAGAGTGACAAAATAACAGTGACCCTTACAGACCAAATTCTGAAAATCTCAAGTCAGAGTGGCATTCAGGTTTTCAGCTTCCTACCTCCCTGTTTTCCAGATACTTCCAGTAGTTATGCCTGGAAGCTCCCATAGTTTGATCCAAAACAAGAATTCTCAGTACTTGTAGCCTTTTTGGCAGCTGTCTTTGAACTTTAGGCAGACTATATGGTGAGACATTGACTCTGAAAGATATGCGTTTCCTGGCTCCAGAGCAGTTCAGATAGTAGGTCTGTTTAGGAGCCATGGGTTGCAAAAACCTTGACTGGTGGCTCCAGTCATAGATCAGTTTGCCCAAAGGCAACTTACGTGGTAGAATCACCTTAGAACTGTACATCCAGGACTACAGGAGGCAACTTGAGCCAAATATACTTCCAATGAAACCCCATGTTTTCTTAAAAACTGTTGAAGCAGTCTTTTGAATATTCTGCTTTCAACATCTGCTTCCTGTTAACTTGTCTATTCACTATGACCCTTGGTCTGTCTTGTTACTGAAATGAGAACTTATGATCTTTACTCATAAACCGTGCTTGATTCCTACATTTTCCATTTCTATTGACATTGCATTCCCCTTGATAGCATCACGTGTGGAAGAATACCTCCTAAAACTTGACCTGATCACCCTAATTGTGCTCTTTCTTTCTCTACGGTATCTATCTTTCACTATTTAACCATCCTGTGAACACCCACAAGCAACCCCTTTTATTTCATCTTCATTACTGTAGCTATGCATTTGTTGGTTTCCATGACATTTTCATTGCCAAGAAATACATTGAAAAGGAAAATTTGCTAAGACTAACTACCAGCAGGTCTAGCACTCACATGAAATGAGAAACCTTCTAGCAAGATTCAAGTGCTAGGGCAGAGCAAAGACTGTAGATTCAGATTTATATAATCTAAAAGGGCAGTAAAATCCCCAGATGACAGAAGCAGACTTTCTCTTAAATCAAATGGATATTTAATTATTTATGCAAAGTAGAGCTGGTCCTACAGCAGAGTGTGTGTGTGTGCTCCTCAGCCTTGTAACAATACACTAGAGATAATGAACTCCTTGTGATTGTCTAAGACTACGAATCTTCCACGTTGGAGCATGGTGCCATAATCTTCAATGGTGGTAGTAAGCCTTACCTTTTGCTTTTGATGAAAAATTTATGCAGGTCCTGGATTTATTCCTTACCAGAAGATAAGTTAGGAATTTTCTTTGAACTTGAAAAGCCTTCTATAACAAGCACTGTTAGAACCTCCCCGTATTCAAAACCCTTCACACCAATCCTTCTATTCTTCTCACATGAACCTACCATAGCCAATTATAGTCAAGTGAAAGATAAAATGAATATTGCCATATCAATGCATACTCAAACTACATTCAATATCATCATACCCATCTGTGTTCTTTCTATGTCACTTGCTAGTGACACTCATAGCACACCATCTTCCAATGTCATCCTAAGGCACCTGGCACAAAGTACATTCTGATGCCAAGCCCCAGATTAGATGGGGCTTTGAGCAACCTGGTATAGGGAGATGTCCCTGCCCATGGCAGTGGGTTCAAACTACATGATCTTTAAGGTCCCTTCCAACCCAAACCATTCTATGATCTCTGGCTTCTGGGCACAACTGCAATGTACATAATACTCAAGTAATAGCACTAATCATTAGTTGATTATTGATAGCTGGCTGTCAAGAAATTAACTGGACATTTTTTGTCAGTGGCTGACTCATACAATTTTTTTATCAACCAATGTCCAGCACTTCCTTGGCTAGTGTACTTGATGATTTTGTTTAACGTTAAAATGAAATCACATGTGTAATGTTACCAATGGTAGTTGACAGCCTTTTTTTAGGAAAAGCCCAGTATTAAATTAAAGTTGTGAATTTTAATTTTTTTATTTTGGTGCCATCAACAACACTCATATCTTAACAAAGACAAAGCTCTTAAAACACATAATAAATATGTTGTAAGAGTTCACAAGATTTTAAAGGTCTTGATTTTTATTAAGTGTCAGTATATCCTCCAGTAAACTCAGACATGGAGTAAAGAATCGAATTTAAACCCTTCATAGAATAAAATAGTGTTCTCACTAAATAAGCAAACACTTCTGTGAGCTATGGAGTAACTTCCTAAAGGCAGTGTGCTTACATTAAATAGTAATGATATTTTTGGACTCAATAATACAAACAATATGGTCTCATGATAGTGATATTGAGTTGATGCCTGAAATGGTAGGCCAGATTAAGCAAGACCATGAACTGCTCATTTCAATTAAAGACTCATTAATTACATAAGAACCACCTGCCCCCCCAAAAAAAACCAAAACACAAGAATGCTTTATGAAATGCAGTAAAACTAGCTTTATGATTAACCTTCCCCTTAATCTAGGGAATGATCTGCAGCCTACCTTGATATGCATTAGAAAACAACTGCATCATTAGTACACATTATTTGCACTTTTCAAACCTCAGTCAGTATTTTGTGTATGCACAATTTAATTGTTCTGCTCTTTACATACTCAGATCTCAATCCATGCAGTCTGTACATAAGCAAAGTCTTCTATTTCTTGAGGAGAGCTCTATTTACATTGGCAATCCAATTCATGATGGCGACTAAAAACCAGCATTCATTTAAATTGGCAAGGATGTCTGAAACAGGCTTTACAAATCTCAAAGTCGTTTGGAAGGGTTGGAACAGAAACTAGATTTTAATCCTGAATTTTAACTTTCCAAGGAGGTCCTTCTTTCTTTTAGAAATTAACCAAAATTTGAGTTGCAAACATCTCTGTAATGTCAGATACTAGAAATATGGCTCCCGCAAGTTTTAATGCTTATGGCCACATCTGTACTCATGAGAAGTTTTACCATTTGTAATTTCAAATTAAAGTCAGTACATGCAGCATTGCCCCACTCTATTATGAAAACTACCACTATAATGTGCTGGTAGGAAATCCTGATTTTGTGAATTTTAGATAGTGTCTACATTATAGAATTTTGTGTTTATTGTCTCTTCTTGAGGGCATATTTCCATTCTTCCAATCATGTTGATTATCTGTGCACAAATAGATGGTTGATACATTTTTTATAATCTTGGATGAATCTAGAGAAAGAATTAATTCTGTATACTGAGAATAGACAAAAACAGATTTAAAGTCCAGATCTGTATTTTTGCAAGCTTTTAATTATGGCTTTCATTGTAGTAAACCGTGCTTCCTTACAGCTTCCTTATTCACATTTAGTAATTTGTTGTATCTGCACAAATAAAATAAAGCCATAGAAATAGCATAATTGACCTTGGAATGCACAGAACTGAAAACAGTTAAATGTATTAACACGGAAGGTCATCTTACCTGCCACACAGATGAAACAGAATGTAATAAAATGACTGATGAAGAGCCACATGGTTATCTTCTATTCAGAGATTATCTCAAAAGGAATTCTGCCTTGCAACACCAGTATTCAGAGAACTAAAAACACCTGATTAGAGAGAAAGAAAAAGGAGTGAATAATTCTGAAACAAGGCTTTATCTCATATTGCATTTAACATGTTATATTATCTGTCTAAACTGAACACTGAAGAGTTAATATAGGATAGAGTCTTCTGAATAATTAATGCACTATCAAATTTTCTGAATTAAATTAATGATCTCTTTTATTCAGACAGCACACTCTTTAAGAGTCCATAGAATACTCAAGTTTTCTGGTGATAACAAGTAATATAGCAATTGTCAGTACTGAACATCCTCTTTTAGACCCATCTTCCTAAACCAAAACTATGCTTTGGATTGGATCTAGACCGTTTCTGTGAGAACATTTCACAGTATCAAAAATATTAAAATATTACGTAATTCGCAACAAAACAAGGAACATGCAGATTCTATCCTCCCTGATCTCAGTAAATACTACGTTACAATTAATGATTTCAAAGTCTGCAAGAAGAAAATTACAGTGAAACGAAAGCACAGGAATCTTTTTCAGGATTCATTTATTTTGTCTAGTATATCATTCGTTTAAAACTTTTAGCATACAATTTATGATCCTATGAAAAGGCAGTATTAGTTTTTATGCATTTCCTTTAAATGTTGAACATAATGATTATCACAATGTCATATGTAAAGTTTTCTTTTCTCCCTGTGAGAGAAATTCTGCCTGTATATATACTAAATTGAAGCTAAAGAAACATACAGCTTCTTTTGAATATTTTGAGATTTTAGATATCATTTTCCTGAATACTTTACTTAACATTTTTTACTTCTCTCAATCAATATTTTGCTAGCTTTTCCCCTCTGGTTGATGGCTGTTATCTATTTCTTCAGGGCAATGCATCAGCATGCTTGCAGTGTGTAATCTTCCATTTTCTTTAATGGATTTCTTGCCATGCATATATAAAAACATCTTTTACATCCATCACATCTTGTTCATACTCCTTCTGTCTTCTCTTGATTGGTTCTGTTGTAGCACTGGTTAAGTTATGACCTTCACACAAAGCAAGGCTTCCATCACTGACAGAGTATTGTCGTATCTTGGGCACATGAAAATATTATCTGCTCTGCTCAGTTTATAAATTTTGTTACTATTTCATTACACAAATATGCTCATACGTACTTAAATACCCTTCAGTACAGTGCATCCTAGCACGTTTGCACACGAGCATGGCTTTGTCACTTTTTGTGGGATGCAGTCTTGATGCTACCGTTTTCCAGTTTCCCATGACAGGTATTGATGACTCTGACCACAGCTTCTACCTTTTACCTACACTCTTGTTCTTTTCAGGTCAAAACATTTACTGCATTGTCCTCTTTTTCCAGAATGCAAATATGTAGATCTTGTTTTGAAACTGCTCTATTTCCCACCTCCAACACCAAGAAACAGGCAGTTTTGAATGTCGAAGCACATGTACAAACAACCCTAACTCCGTAAGCATGCTTGGGATAAATGCTGCTGCTATCACCAGAGAGTCTCTGGTTTGAACTGCTGCTGAGCATGGCGGTCTTGGTGTACTTGTCTCATGTCTCTCCCTGAGGCAAGTAGGAACATGTTTCAGCCACCAGGGCCTTCCACTTGCCACCCCCCCACCCCCCACCCCCCATCTTGGAAAACCTTTTTCCTCCTAGACCCTTGGGGCTGGTGTTTTACTGCCATCCAGGGCTGCCCATTTCTCCTCTCTAGCTCTACCTTATGACTCCTAGATTTGTCTCTGGCAGCAGGAGATGTAGCCAGGGCAGCGACACTGGTGTCAGCTGCTTCTCCTAGGATGCATCATTAACATTTCAGTTGAACGAAAGCCAAAAACTACATTGGAGGAGTGTATCTAATGTGCTCCAGCTGCTAATGGGTATCCAGTCCACAGCACCAGGTGAGAGCTGGCTTGAAGCAAAAGTTCAACAACATGTTGTGTGATCAATCCGTGGGTCCACACCATCAACTTTTCCTCTACAGATCCATCCTGAGAGTGCTGCCTCCTTTACCCACTTTCATCAGGAATCACTGGAAGCTCTCTGAACGAAAAGTAAGTTTCCATTTTCCTTGCACAAGCACTCATGCACACAGACTGCCAAATAATGCTGAGAAGACATTTATTTGAACACGCCTCAAATAGTTAGGGAACTTTCTTTAGGAGAGAGTTTCGCAGGATATTTTATTAAACTCACAGTATAGGATAATGGCATAAAATACCAAAGAGAATCTTTTTGACTTGGAAATTACAGGAACTTTTGCACTTCATACTTTCTCCTTATTTTGGCTGATGAAATCTTTAACAAGCATGTCAGAACTGTATTAGTTGCTGTGATCCTGAAAATCATGGCTGTTACATGAAAACATTGTTCAGCAAAATAAGTAAAAGACCTGAACAGTGATCCCAAGAACTAGGACTGATTCAGAAATATTCCCTGGAAAAAGACTCTTACATTGGCAACAAATGCATATGCATCCTGTAGGCGGAACCAAGTGGCAGAATTTAAGAAATGTTACTCTCCTGCTTCTGTCAGCACTGAAGTTTCTTTAGACTCCAGCATTATAGTTTGCTCTGCCACACAAAGCATATTCACAACTATTTCAGGCATCTATCTTAAAATGGCAGAGGTATGAACTACTGTGTCTATATGATTCCTCAAAAAGACAGAGGTAGGTTACATCAACAAATAATTTTGTATACTTGTCCAGGTCCAGTATCCAGATCCTGACTATGAAGGTTCTCGTGGTATGACACTGCCCCTCCTGGAACATTTATTTCAGTGACATGAATTAAATTGCACAGTTACTCTGAAATAATGCACATAATTAAACAGCAATGAAACAGTAACTCTGCTGGGAATGGTAATAATTACACAGTAACTCAGGATGATAATAACTGTGTTCAAATGTATTGATAGATACTGTTAAGAGTAAACCTGTGTGCTCCCTCTGACATTACAGGCACCACTGCAGACAGACAATCCCTCCTCCCTCTTTTGCAGAATTCAGCTTCTTTCTGGAAAGTTGCTCTCTTCTCTACCTCTCTGAAAATTCCTTTCTGTTGGTTCAGAAAATTTAGTTTGAACACTGGTTCAAATTTCAGTAAATAAAAATTGTGCCAGTAAATGCTATAAATACCTCATTTTATTCAGATATAAAAATATCCCCCCTGCCAGGATTAAAATCCTTTCCTTGCTCTCACTTATTTCAGCTGAGTGGGTTCTGTCTATATAGCACATCTCTCCTGATTTATCTCAGCTTGTGGACGAGAAGTGAGACTGCTTCATATTGCTCTGGTGAATTCCAGCAGCACTGCCTGCTATTAGATGAGACAGCACACGGGTTGTCTTCTGCATGTCTGAAGCAGCGTGACTGTAGGTGATGTTAGTACCCAGCTGCCCAAGTGTGAGCCCGGGCGTATCTGAGGGAGCAGCACTCCCGCCGGAGGCAGCACTGCGAGCTGCAATGCTCATGCAGCTTCATCCTTTGCCTGTGTTGCTTTGCAGCTCTCCTCCTTTTTTCCTTGCAGAGAGAGAAGGATATTGTTGTCTAAGTAAAAATCATTCCCTAACAAAAGAACAGTCATTAGTATGACTCACGTTTCTGCCCGGTAAAAGCAGAGAATGATTGCGTGCCTGGACCTACACCTTTTAGTCTGCACAGTATACTGTCCTCTTTTTTCTAACAACAAAGCATCACAATTTTAGTAAATGAGTATGACATTTTAAGAATATATAATAAAATGAGCAAGCACTTAACTACAATTGTGTCCACTTTAATTACTATCTAATGCTCATTAGCACATTTCTATCCCTTCTGCCCGTTCAGTTTCCCAAAAGAGCCAGTCACGACTACAGGGCCTCTGCCTTGCTAGATTCAGGAAACCTCCTTCTGGTGAGCTGTCTGGAGTGCAATCCCCCCAGAGGAGGTGGGGAAAAACTGGGACATTGGCTGCTGAATAGAAAGCACCGTCAGTTTTGAGCACAGGGACCTCCCAGAGCTGCTTTGGAGGCTTGCAGTGTCTCATGATGCTTCATTATGATCGGGGTGCTCCCAGGACAAAAGGAAAGACCTGCCTCTCTAGACAACCAGATCACAATGGTTCTTTAATCTCTCAAAAAGCCATTTAGGAAAATGTCTAAATTTTCTTCCATACTCTGTGTGACTTTCTTCAGGTCTTCACTGCATACTTTTGCCTTCATTAAGAAGCAAATCACGCTTGCTTTACAGCTATGAAATAGCCAGTTTTACTTCACTTCCCTACTTAACGTAAACCCGTAGATGACATCATCACTTTGCAAGGATATAAAGCACTCATAATCTAGTCACAAAAGCAAAGGGAAAAGAGCAGGTAAACAAGTCAGTTGAATAAAGATCATGAGACCTAAAGCAGTGCCAATAAACTACATAAACTCCTAGATTTGAAATTAAGACAGGGTGGGGATAGACAAAGCGAAACAGGTCTACAGTGGAAATGGAAGCTACAGTGGGGAGGCTAAAGGGATGAAGAGGAAGCAAAGAAACAGAACTCAGCATCACAGAGGAGAGGGACATTGGTGGGGCATGTAAGTGAAGTATGGGATGATAGAAGTAATAAACTACCTGAAGGGGCAGTCAGAAAGAAAGACAGAGAGGAAAAGCAATGGAGATGGAGATGAAGGCAGATACATGAGGATGAGGAGTCTGCACTATCCACAGCAAGAGACCAAAGAATAGATACGATACACATGGGGAAGATAATTTTACCTGTTGTATATCAACTAGACTAGCACAAAGTAAAAAGGGAGGAGTGGGGAAAAACAGAGAATCAGCTTACAGTTGTATACTAGAAAAGTAACAATAGACACATCAAGACTGGAAGAGAGTGGAAGAAGAAGGTAGTCAAGTTGCGTGTGTCAGTAAATCTCAACTTTTACCATAATGAGATTTTCCCTTCTTGAGGCTTCCAGCATGGGAGCAGCATGATGGCTTCATTGGCCCCCAGCATCTGTTCAGGGCTCCCTCTTAGGAATCCCTAGTACAGAACTGGTGGAGAGGGGGCAAAGGAAAGTGTTTAGGAGCTCTGGCTTGGTACACTTAGCTAAGAGAGGTAAATCAAGATTCTTGTTGCAGTTCTCATTTCCTGCTATATCATTATAATTATACACATTCAACTTTTAGAATTGGTAGAGGTTCCATCCAGATTAGACTATAAATAGATACAATAATCTAGAGGAAATCTCTGGTTCTCCACCCTTTTTCAAGACATGAATATATATAATTGCAATAATTCACTAGTAAATTAACACAGTGGAAACTTATAATCAAAGCTTTTTAGGAGCAACACAATACTTCAACCTAATCAGTGTTTTGTATTTTTTTTTTATTTCAGGCTCTTTTAGTGATTTTAGAAAGCATCTAACTGCTTGTTATCTTGATTTTCTTAGAAGAGGTTTCATTTTCTATGATAAGTAGCTCCTCATAAATCTTATTACTTGCTCAGCATTTAGAATTACCAACAAAATTTTGAAGTTAAATAAAATAATGATGTACATTGCATATTATTTATTGTATCATCCTTTGTCATCTTCTACTATTTTAGTCTTTGCAATTTAATTTTGTCATCAATGATGGTTTTGAATTTTAGGTTAGACTGTGATGTTACAAAGTGCACTACATCTTATTCAAAAGTTTGTCTTCTCAACCACCATCCACAAACCCTTGATCTAATTCTGAAACCATACTTTGGCCACTAGTGTTTACTGCTGTTCTCTATTACCAGAAAAGTCATGACAGCCAAGTTCCTTCCCACTACACAAATTTATCTCATTACAGTGCTCTGGGATTACCGTAAGTAAACTTCCAAGTCAATCCTGCTCTTATAGCACTGCTGTGTCTACAAAAGATTTCAGATGATAGCTGTCTATCTCTTAGAGTTGACGAGTGGCTTTAATTCCCTTCACAAAGGCTTGTATAGAAATGCTTCATTTCCTTTTGATCACCGTCGATTCCTATAATTATACTCTTAATTTTTGCCAGATTTATTCAAGTGTAAATGCAGTTTCAAATTTCTGCCTTTCAAAACCCATCCCACTGCCCCCAGTAGTGACCATTGGCCCAAACGGTGAGTCACCAATAGTGGTGCTTCTAGTATGTTCTATACCATCCTTTTTAAAGAGTATAGCTACTTGTTTCATTTCACATGAATGAAAGTCAGCTAAGAAGCCCATCAACTTGATGGCCCATAAATAAGGGCCATTTCTTCTTAATCAGAATTTACACTTTCAAGCACAACATAACGAGCACCCACTGAGTGGGAGCAGTCTAACCACCACCACCCCAAAAAATTACTCCTTTTTCTATTGTTTACATATGTTACATAAATAAACAAATGCTTCTGTTCACTAATATATTTAGATAGGTGAAATTGATAAGTGATTCTATCACTGGTGGACAATCCAAACAGCTCTGTATTTTTGCTCAATAAACATTGATTTGCAAACACAAAAAGCCAATGTCTCGGAGGTCTCCAGGGTTGGTCCAAATTTCAATGGGAAATCTTATCTTAAGTTTGTAGTGCAATAGGAAACTTCCATTCTTCTATAAATATTTATACAGCTACTCTTCTTGCCTTCCTTTCTACTGAATCTCTCACACCAATAGGCTTAAAAGAACAGACGTCCTGGCACATTGATGATCCACAACATACTCTGTTATGGCTCAGTTACCTTTTTTATCCCTTCCCAGCCCCTTCCTTCTTTTTTGGAAGCTGTGACTTCTCTCCAACAGTCAAGCACAAAGAAGATAATAAATTCCTTCTCCAGACATGTTTTGGGCCATGCCTATTGCACTTGAAAGCCATAGCACCTGTTCTACAAAGCAAGAAAACATAAAGCCTATAAGAAGAACCAAAAATGTGTTATGTAGTAATATTTGCAGAAGATTGTTGTAAGATACAGAAGATACCACAGACCTGAATGGCAACTTTATTTTTACAAGATGTCTGTTTTTCATTGTAATTTTCTAATGCACCATTTTGTCAAGTAGGAAAACATGCTGGTAGGTAATCACACTGTGAATTTAACCCTCCTGCTTCTTTTGTATTTGCATATCTAAGAATCCAGACTTCAAGATTCAGTAACTTCTTCAGTCAGTTGTTCAGTTAGTACTTTTGCTTTTTGGTTAAGCAATTAAGGAGCCCTATGGGACTCTGTTGCTTGCCTGCTTCATCCTTTCCATTTTCATTTTTTTCACTGTTTTGCCTTTCTGTTATTTTGTCCTCTCAAATATCTCATGCAACTAATGAGATGTCTTATTTTTCTTACTTGCATTCAGAGATTCATTATAAATCAAAATTCTTCTCCCTGCAAGGGTTTTACTGTGGTCACACACCTATCTCATCTTCCAGTTCATTAATGACTCTGTAACAAAGGGTCATTTAGTACTGCTATTACAAACATATTTTTTTAAGAAGGTTAGGCATCTCCTAATCTGTAGTAAGATCAACAACTCAGCTTTACCATTAATTATTAATACAGCTTGGTTACTTTTCATGAGTCATTGAGCTGCAAAAAGGTTTTGTTTTGAAATACCTTCAGATAACGTAGTGTTGCTTAGCTGTACTTGAACACTGTCCTTAATCATCATGTCAATAGCAAAGGGTCAGGCAGCCAGTCCTCCAAGTCCCTATTCACACGTTTTGCTCTATCAGCAGCTGGCTGTTCTTTCTTCTAAGGTAATAAATAAGATCACTTACTGCTGCTGTAACTCACAGGCATTGCTCACGCTTTTCTGAAAGCATGCTGTAAGGGCTATGCTGCTTAAAGATTGCCTCGTAGAAATTTTCAGCAAACAAAAATCAATAAACCCTTGCCAAACACGGAGTATCACAGAGAACAGCATACTGCTCTGTTCCTACAGTAGCTTCCATTTGTGTCTTAAAGCCCAATTAGTTTACCCTAATTTACCCAAGATAATCAAAATAAAACTAGAATGAAAAAAATCACTATGGATACAAACATATATCCATTACTAAAAGTGGGCACTCTTTCATATGATAAAGAGAACTTTTTGGTTACTTTGGCTGACAACTTTCTAGAGGGAAAATATACTAACTTCTCCAATAAAACTAAGACTATAATTGTTGTTATCTTTTGGAGTTTCGATTTTAAATTTAAAAAAGAAAAGAACAGGTATGCTGATTGCTTTCAGTACTCAGAACATCATCTTGAAATTAAATCTCAAATACATTAGATACACTTCCAAGAAAAAATTCATTTGATGTTTCAAGAAAATGAAACAATATTATGAAAACCTTCATAGCACTCGGCATTTTCTATCTGATTTTCACATTTTACTGAGTTTAGTAATATCTTGTAATTCATCACTAAATGAAGACATGGGAATGAATCATGTATTCAACAAGTTCATAGCAGATGTATTTATATTTATAAAAATTTAACAGTTTATTCATGTAATGTGCAACTCAGGACACCCTATAACATGTTTCCTATTCTACAGCCAAAGACAAGCTCAGTGGGAGGATTTCATCTTCAAACTGCACGTTTCCTAGCAACTCTCTTTAAATCAGAGTAGCTTTTTTTTTTAAATTTCCATCAATCACTTGCAACTGTTGAGAATGCTTAAAAACATCTCTTTCATCCTGTGAATAAACAATTCGAATCAGACTAGCAGCTGCAAACAGGAGAAAAAAGGAAAATCAATTCAATGTTTACTAGAGTTTGCTACTGTATTTTGGAATAATGTGTTATTTGTGCCTTGTGGTTTAAGAGTACACATTTCAGAACAGCTACTGGTGAGATCCATGGTCATTTTTCACGTCTGAGCTGCCATACACCATTTTGAAGACCTTCCATGTTTTAAAGACTGTTTTTTGAGGATGCTTACTCATGAGGTAGACTTTGTTGTATCCTGAACATTTCAGAAGATAAATGACCATTAGCATACGTTTCATTACCTACAACAAAAGCATTGTTTCCACGGTCTTCAGATGAACACACTTTTTGGGAAAGCTTAGTTTATCTGCTAATTATCAGTTTATAGTTTTCGTAAATATATTCTCTCTCATCCGCAACGTAGCCTGGTGAGATGCATCCACAGGTCCTGAGGGAACTGGCAGGTGCATTTGCTAAGCCACTGTCCATTATATTTGAGAAGTCGTGGCAGTCCAGTGAAGTTCCCACTGACTGGGAGAGGGGAAACATAACCCCCATTTTTAAAAAGGGAAAAAAGGAAGACCCGGGGAACTACAGGCCAGTCAGTCTCACCTCTGTGCCCAGCAAGATCATGGAGCAGATCTTCCTGGAAACTATGCTAAGGCACATGGAAAATAAGGAGGTGATTGGTGACAGCCAACATGGCTTCACCAAGGGCAGATTGTGCCTGACAAATCTGGTGGCCTTCTACAATGGGGTTACAGCATTGGTGGATAGGGGAAGAGCAACTGGCATCATCTACCTGGACTTGTGCTAAGCATTTGACATTATCCTGTGTGATATCCTTGTCTCTAAACCGGAAAGACATGGATTTGACAGATGGACCACTCAGTGGGTAAGGAATTGGCTGGATGGTTCCACTCAAAGAGTTGTGGTCAATGGCTTGATGTCCAAGTGGAGATCAGTGATGACTGGTGTTCCTCAGGGGTAGGTATTGGGACCAGCACTGGTCCCAATATCTTTGTTGGTGACATGGACAGTGGGATCGAGTGCAACCTCAGCAAGTTTGCCAACGACACCAAGCTGGGTGGTGCAGTCAACACACTGGAGATAAGGGATGCCATCCAGAGGGACTTGTACAGGCTTGAGAAAGGTGGGCCCGTGCGACCTAATGGAGTTCAACAAGGCCAAGTGCAAGGTCCCGTATCTGGGTCAGGGCAATCCCAAGAGCAAATACAGGCTGGGTTAAGAGCAACACTGAGGAGGACTTNCCACCTGGAGCACTACGTTCAGCTCTGGGGCCCCCAGCACAAGAAGGACATGGACCTGTTGGAGCGATTCCAGAGGAGGGCCCCAAGGATGACCAGAGGGCTGGAGCACCTCTCCTATGAAGACAAGCTGAGGGAGTTGGGGTCGTTCGGCCTAGAGAAGAGCAGGCTCCGGGGAGACCTTACAGCAGCCTTCCAGTACCTAAATGGGGCCTACAGGAAAGCTGGAGAGGGACTTTTTAAAAGGGCATGTAATGATAGGACAAGTGGGAATGGCTTTAAACTGAAAGAGGGTAGATTTAGATTAGAGATAAGGAAGAAATTCTTTACCATGAGGGTGGTGAGGCACTGGAACAGGTTGCTCAGAGAAGCTGCGGATGCCCCATCCCTGGAGGTGTTCGAGGCCAGGCTGGATGGGGCTTTGAGCAACCTGGTCTAGTGGGAGGTGTCCCTGCCCATGGCAGAGCTATTGGGACTGGATGGTCTTTAAGCTCCCTTCCAACCCAAACTATTTTATGGTTCTGTTATTAGAACAGCCTTTGGATGAATCCCAGAGTCAAAACCACTATATCTGAGAAACACCAGAAATCAGATCTTCCCATGCTATTAAGAAAGAACACTGATGTCATGACTGCACTTACATAAAATCTTTTTCCAAGCTCTTTGAAAACTTAAAGTCTTGCTCAGAAAAAAAGCCTTGAGCCATGAGGCTACAAGTTTAAAGGCTACAAGTTCATCTCCAGAAACGCAAAGGAGAAAAGGAACAAAGCAGGGCAAGAAAACCCAGTGATCTAACCAGGGCAATTGGAGCACCCTGCCCCAGCTCCTCCCAGCCCTGCTGCAGGAGTGCAGTCAGCCCACGGACTGGGCGTGAGCCCCACCGGGGAAAACAGGAGATGCTCTACAGATCACCTCATTGAGGGACCAAGGTGAAACGAAGAGGAACAAATGTGGGAAAATAAAGGCATTAGGGGATAAAAGGGTCCAGTTGTGTGTAAACAGTGGGCTGGTGAGTATGCTTGTCTAGCCATGCCCTGCCCTAATCAGCAAAGTGTGTTCTGTGTTCTGTGTTCTTATTAAATTCCATGTCTAACTATTTTCCTGGGTGAGGGACTCTCTATTCTGTGTGCATGTGTGTGTACAGAGGTGTAAGTGCCAGCCTGTAGTGGGACCATGGGCCCGAGGGGCCAGGTGTCCATGGTGGCAGCAACTGGAGAGACCTGTGTGTGAGAGGGGTGTAAGTGGCAGCTGCTGGAGAAGGGGCCATGGGACACCACAGAAGCTGGAATACATAAATACAGTGTGGGTACATATACCAGTGAGTAATCACCAGCGGGCATCAAGTCCAGAGAACCACTAAGCAATTAACAGGTCTATAAATAAAGCAAAAAGAAAGAAGCACTTGAATTTATATGTACAAATCATTCTGCTTTGCTTTTTATTCCTAAATATAAAGGGAAAATAAAAGTTAAAAAAGCAAACAGGCAATTGAAAGCTAAAGGCCTGATCTACTGAAGTGTCTGCAAATATTTAAGTGTAAGATGAACACATATAGCAAAATCACAGGAGGCACTCATCCGTTTGCAGAACTGAAGCCTAGAAAACTGCATTTTAAAGATCTTGTTCCAAGTTTCATATTGTTATGGCAAAAAATACATTCTGATATGTAGATAAATACAGATTAGGCAAGTCAGCCACAAGAAAGACATTTCTTTTTAGTTATCAAAGTCACATTAGTAAGTAATTCTAATTCCAATAGACTAATTTCAAATAATTACACATATTTTAGGTGATAATTAGTCTGTTGAATGTAACATACAAGTGTATCCTTTCACAGATGCTATTTTAGTATGGCAATATGCCAAGAACTCAAAATAACCTTCTCATTTAGAAGGATTTGATTGCAAAGTAATGCCATAACATCTTGCAGCAACTCCAGTTTCTTCCAAGCAACAAAAGGGAATCACTACAGACTCCATTAAACAACTACCTACAGTGCCTGCACACCTATTGTTCTAGCCAGCAAGAGCCAAGTAATTAGCACAGATTCTGATATCTTAGGTGATATGTTAGTACATCTACAAATATATCCACACATTAACTTCTTTAAGGAAAATAATTTTTAAGTGCTTTAATTTAAGAACTTTTACACATACATTCTTCTGTGCTTGCCTTCATCCTTCCGCCCTGACCTCCTCCCCAGTGTGTTCAAGTATTGTTAAATGCTTCAAATATTCAATTGAACTATTTTAACTCGTGAGGCATGTAAGGTACCTTTCACATTAAATTTATCTGCAAAAATAAAGATAAAATTATCTCCCTCATGCACAGATGAAATTAGAAGAGAAGAACAGACAAAATGTTACACACAATAACCAATATCAGAAATTGAAGTAGCACCATTGCCTTCATTGGCATCTCTGTGCTTTTATACTGACGGAGGCACAATGACAATACAGTCCAGCATGCCTTAACAGCCATTTAAAAAGGCAATGTGAAAGATGCTACTATTTATAACTACCAAAAACTGCTGTGTATCACATTCTGTGGTCTGCTAATGCATCTGCCAAATGAATCATTATGGCAACACATATTAGGTCAGTTGGTCTATTTCTCAAAATATTACAATAAGTAATTTTTTAAAATGTACAACATTTGTTTTACAATATGCCTATGTTCTGAAATGTTCTGAGAACTTTGGGGATCTACTTTTTTTGATAAAAAAATGTTCTAATTCTCATGACAGTACCAACAGTATGAAAAAAAATCTTCTGACGTGGGTAATACATTTAGCTCTTTGCCTGCAAAATCTTCGATATACATCATCCAACTCACCAGGCGTTCTGCAACACAGTTTTATATATCACATTCATCTTTTTAACACAGAGTAGCTCTAGGTCACACAGGCAATTTTTGATAGCTTCTGTGTTGATGGTGTAACTGAAAATTCCTTTTCTAAGATATTAAAATTTGACAATAAGTCAGCATGGCTTGCTATCTTAATCAAGAGACGGTATCTTACATTACTGTTTCAGATTCAGTGGTTTATTTGAATGCTGCAATCTGGATTTTCTTTTATAGTAATCACAGAAATGCATTGGCAACTTTGAAGAGCTAAAATTTCATTAGATGTGAGCTGTCACAGGATCTAATGCTCAGACTTTTGCAGATCATTCTTTGGACTCTTAAGCAGAAACAATATATTGAGGAAAGACAGGAGCATACAGTCCCTTGTCAGTTAGTCAGGCATATGGGGACTAAAGGATTTAAGCACAGTGGTACAAAGGAAATAATAGGATGGTTTAAGACTAGAGAACCAGGAAATCAGGAATAATTCCTGGGTGATCATTTTGACGTGTATATTTCAAAGTTGTTTCTTTCAAAAATTAACTCCAATTTTATACTTTCTTAGAGTAGAAACAGAATTAAGACTGGATTCAAGGGCATGAAAAATGTTGAAAGCTAAATGTCTGAGAGGGAACTTGTGTTGGGTATTCTTTGGGAATAAATCTTATGTGATTTTCATTGACAGATGAAGTTCAGAAGAAATGCAGAAACCTTCATTCCAGGAGTCACCAGATCCCCTAATAGAGCACATACCAAAGATAGCTTTAAGACCTGCCCCGACAATGAAGCATCCTTCCTGCTTTTTGCTATACTACAGCACGTAAGTGCATATTTGCTTGGTGTGAGCTGAGTACTCAATCGTTTGTAAGCTGAACTCTGTGGACATTTATTGTGGATGGAAACGAGCAAATGACAACCCAAGCATCAGCAATGTAGTGAAAAGTAATGTACCTGAATTTATCTCTTTGTTGTACACGAGAATTGAATAAACTCTAAATTTCTCCCATTTGACATGGGCAAAAACCACTTTGCCCGTAACTACTGTAGCATGGCCAAGAATTGATTTATTGATATAGATAAAAAGAAAAACTCTCTTCATCTATGCTACCGTATTTGTCACTTGAGATTACAGACAAAGAGATTATACAGGGTAACACTGCTATACCCTTCTAGTAAATTATATGAAGAATATACCTCATACTTGCCTACATGTCTTATCAGAAGAAAAGCAATTAGATTGAAGAGAAGAATCAAAGTCAGCAGATTTTCTTTCCTTTGTTTACCACTGATCTTCCTCTGTCTTGATGTGTGTTTTGTGGTACACAGTTTGAAGAACCCAGTAACAAATGTACAGGATTACTACCGAAAAAATAATACAGTGCCATGTCTGTAACATATAACAGGTCAGATGCTTTCATTAAGTGCTTACATTTTTTACCACCATCATTTTATGATTCACAGCACATCTAAACTTTATTTGTTCTACAGATCATTTGTGTTTTTATTAAAAATGGCTGCATTTAGCAATTTGTATTTATCCTGCAAAGAGCGTGTCTACAATGAAAACCAAATGCATTTCAATAAAATATAGAGAGAAATGGTCAGATGATAGTCTAAGTGACCAATATCAGCAGTTCTGAATCTCCATTATGTTCTGAAATAAATGTGACTCATCCTATGTCTCATAAATTTGATTTAAACCACTTAACTAAAGCAAAATGTAAAAACATAACAATCTATAGTTATTAATACTAAACTAAGAGCAAAGCTGTATATTTGCAAATCAAAGCTACATACACAACCTAGTATCATAATTAGACTTAATATATCGAATCTGCTAAGTCTTCACATTGGCATCATGTTATCAAGTAATCAATTCCTTTAAATTCTAAGAAGGGCTATGTGGAAGTGATTTTCTGCTGTTATGAAACAATTTAATGAATCTGAGTCAAATCAACTGAATTTTTATCTTGAAGATGGTTCTAAAGGCTTAAACCACAAACCTGTTACTGATTTTGCAGATTTCAACTCATTTTTCATTTTCTGTGTGGTATTACAACCATTTGCTCTTCCTAAATCCCGGCAGACATATGATAGATCTTAAAAGAGCACACAAGTAAAAGAAGTCTGACAGCTCTTGTTAGCGTATTACAGCAGGCATTGTAAAAGTTTTCTTCAGTTCAAGAAGAATTGAATACTTTAAAGAGTATCTTTGTGAGACCATCTTTTAGGGTCATTTTAACGTCAGAAACTTCCCTTCTGACATCTTCCCTTTCAGAACTTTATTGTTCATTCTAACAGGCAGGCACACAACTACACTCTCAAATCAAAGCTTAGATGTCTTGAGTATTTCCCACCTAATAAAACCAGAGGACGGAAACAGAAGAGGAAATTGCATTTCCCAGGAGTTTTTTGACCTGTTCAGATTGATAATATTTGTTATTTGGAAATAAATACAAAATCACTGCTTTTATATTTGCAGATGAAAAAAGTAGGTTAAAAAACTAACAATACAAACAAAGTGCACACAGTGTTCTACAATACTCAGAAAACTGTAGCATTCAGTGCAGTAAGGAATAAATTCCTGAAGCCATAAAGCTGACTGGGTGCACTCTGGACAACAGCAACTCTGAAAAGCATCTAGGGGATAGAGTGGACAAGCAATTTAAGTTGGGTTTCCAGGACAATGCTGTGGCTAAAAGAACTGTATGTCTCTTAGGTATTAAGTGACTAAGTTGTGCAGTTATCATGTGAATTTGCTCCTTAGATGGAACTAGTCTGACTCATATCAGAACACTGTAAATAATTACAAGGCTGGATGATATTTATTAAAAGAGACTGAAAAAAAAAGTGTGGAAAGATGTAAAATATACATATATATATCAGAGTAGTGGAGAAAATGCCTTATGGCAAGCATTTGCCTTGTTCAGCTTGTTTGACATACCAAAATGCTCACTCGCCGAGGCGATCGGCTCCGGGGCAGACGCGTTCTGCCGCAGAGCGGGGCATCGAGGCCACTCGAGGCAGACAAGGGAGCTGCCATGACCCAGCAGCCCTCGTGAGGGAGGCTGATGAGGCGTAGCCGGAGCCAGAAGCGCCCCCCACCTGTCATACAAAGGCGGCCCCTGGGGAGCGTGGAGAACAGGGCGGGCAAACAGGGCACGGTGTGGCAGTTTGCGCGGGTAGGGCCAGCTCTGTCACCGGTGTTTTCCAGCGGTGGTTGTAACCTGCTCGCAAAGAGCCCAGCCATGGTATCCACCTGGCAGAAAGCCATGGCCTCTGTGTCACTTGCGGCCTCTCCAGCCACAGCTAGCGATGTGGCTACCCAGACAGAGGTCTCGGGGAGACACGTGGCTGTCCAGGTCTTGGGCTGCAGGGTGTGCCCGAGTCTCCTGTCAGTGTCTGACAGCAGCAGTGGGTATGCCTGTGGGAGGTGTGCCCAGGGTGAAGAACTGCTCAGCCTGGTGGCAGGGCTTCGGGAGGAGGTAGGCAGGCTGAGGAGCATCAGGGAGTCAGAGAGGGAAATTGACTGGTGGAAGCATACTCTACCATCCCTGAGACAGACTCATCAGCCAGCCACTACACAAGAAACAAAGGTTCCCCTGTCTCACCAGGCAGACCCTACACAAGAGACAAAGGTTCCCCCATCCCACCAGGCAGTAGGAGGGGACCTGGGACACTGGGGGGAATGGAAGCAGGTTTCTGCTCGGGGTGGTAGGCGAGACCCCTCCCTGCCTACCTCACCTTCCTGGGTACCCTTACATAACAGGTATGAGGCTCTGGGACTTGACAGTCAGGCAAACAACGATGTAGATGAAAGCCCGTCCTGGTTGGAAGGGGTGCCGAAGGCATGTTCAGCCTGGAAAGGCTGAAAGGCATGGAAGGCATGTTCAGCCTGGAAAAGAGGAGACTGAGGGGAGGCCTCATGGCGGCCTGCAGCTTCCTCACGAGGGGAGCGGAGGGGCAGGTGCTGATCTCTGCTCTCTGGTGACAGTGACAGGACCCGAGAGAATGGAGTCAAGCTGTGACAGGGGAGGGTCAGGCTGGGTGTTAGGAAAAGGTTCTTCACCGAGAGGGTGGTCGCGCACTGGAACAGGCTCCCCAGGGACGTAGTCACGGCACCAAGCCTGTCGGAGTTTAAGAAGCGTTTGGACAATGCTCTCAGACACATGGTCTGAATTCTGATTTCTGGGTAGACCTGTGTGGAGCCAGGAGTTGGACTCGATGATCCTCGTGGGTCCCTTCCAACTCAGGATATTCTATGATTCTATGATTGTGTGAAAATGATGACTGAGGAATATCCTGGCTACAGCATGTAAATATGGATTGAAAATACTGGATACAAAAAAGTCCTTTAATCTATTAGTGAAAGGTATAATAAAAACATAAAGCTAAAAATGGAGTGACTTAGACTGGACATATGATGAAATTTTAGCAAAGAATACAGTGACATTCCCAGTTCTTGAGGTCTTCAAATAGATACTAAATTCTCTCTTGCAAGGTACATTTTAGCAAAGCATAAAGTACTGGACTAAGCACTGAGGCAGCCGGTTGGCATTTACTGACCTACCTCAGAGCTCTCACAATCTTTTAAGAAGTAGATCTATAGTAAGAAGCCAGGTGATGATGTTCTGGCACAGTGCTTCCCTAGAGTGGGATCTTATTTTTTCAGGCTGGCAAACCTAGTTCCAGAAGCCAGAATATCCAGTCTTTTTCAAAAGGTTTGTTGACTCGAGCGCTTGCCTCTTTAGCCTGTAAAAGTCACATGTTGAGATCTTCAGCTACTCCATTTTATAGCACCACCTTTCAGTGCATTCAGGAAAGGCCATCATTAGACCGGATTAAATTGCTAGGCTCCAGTGAGGTTCAAAGTAGACCATTTTTAGTAAAAGCATTTTTGATTGCTCCTAACAAGCAAAAAAATCCTCCAACCTGCTTCATGTTTGAACACTACAAACAACTGTGGAAACTGCAAACAAGGCTGTAACCAAGAGATCAAAAGTACAGAAAGAATTTACTGTAAAAAAAAAAAATCTTTTGATATAGCTGTATCAGCAACAAAAGGTCTTGAGATGATAATATGTTATGACCTACCTTAAAAGAAGTTCAATTCACATAGTAATAAACTAACTGCATGAAAAAGATCTTTATAACTGGCAGCTATTCAGCATTCTATCAGCAATAAGATTAAAAATAGATCTCAAGGTATTATGGCTAGATGTCACTGCTTCTCTCTTAAAAAACAAACTTTACAGTAAATTTTAAGTTTATGCAATAGACCATATGTCAAACAGCTTATTTTGAGAAATTTTCGTCTTGATAATTCAAATGTTAGAAGATTTTCAAGATTGTCTTATAGTTCTGTAAAAAAAAAAAAAAAAAGTCAAGCATCTAGATAGATAAATGTGTTCTGTATTCCCACAGACGCTAATTTATTTGTTATCAAAATTCATTTTTTCCCCTATGTCCTGGTTTCAGCTGGGATAGAGTTAATTTTCTTCCTAGTAGCTGGTACGGTGCTGTGTTTTGAATTCAGGATGAGAACAATGCTGATAACACACCGATGTTTTAGTAGTTGCAGAGCAGTGCTTACACAGAGCCAAGGACTTCTCAGCTCCTCATGCTGCCCTGCCAGCGAGGAGCCTGGGGGTGCACAAGGAGCTGGGAGGGGACAGAACCAGGACAGCTGACCCAAACTGGCCAAAGGGATATTCCATACCATATGACGTCATGCTGAACAATTAATATGGGGTGGCTAGCCGGGGGGGAGGGGTTACCGCTNTTTTCTTTCCCAATTCTCTCCCCCATCCCACTGGGCGGGGGGGAGGGGAGAGCGAGCGAATGGCTGTGTGGTGCTCAAGCTGCCTGCTGGGTCAAACCACAACACCCTATATTTCATTTATTATCCAAATACCAAAATTCCAGAGTTTCCAGAGTTTAATTAGCAGAACAACAAATGTAGACCACCCAATGCTCTAATATGTCTTTTGCTATGTGCCTGTAAGATGCACATTAGTGTCCTGGCAGAGTGCTGGGTGATTATATGGATTCTGCTACAAAATGTGTAAAGTTCAATGAGAACAAGGTGACAATTTAAAGGAAAAGATAACCTTATAGGGAGATTTTTGTGTAGCCGGTAGGTAGACTAGAATACATAGTAACATATTTTGTAAACATTAGCTGGGCAGTGGGGAGTCACATTGAGAAATACATACTTCAGCTGAGGAGATGATAGAGTTGAAATTGTAGGGTTAAAGGCAAATTCTGTTCTCAGCTATGTGTTTGCAACTCCCACTATGGTCAAAAGAAATCATGCATATAACTGACAGTATGATTTGGCATTAACTAATTCATTTGGCATTAACTACAGGTACTCATTTTTGATAGTCCACACAGTTGCATTTGGTTAACAGTTCTGACTACAAGTTATGAAGTCAGAAATTATCAGATGGACTAGACTGAACGTTTGAAATTTTATTTTGGGTGCTCACTCCTTTCCTTTTTCTAAGTATTTTACCCATTCCCACCAATGCATTTAGCACTTAAAATGTTTTAAACCCCATTGCTCTAGACGAAATGCTGCTCACCCTCCAACTTTCTATGCTTCCACTCATTCCCCAAACACAAATCACTTCTCATGTCTCTTTTTACATTTTTGGCTATTTTTGTCTACATTTAAGTACATGCATATGTACACTTGCACACTCATTCCATTTCTTGTCCAAATTTAACTAGCACCAAGAATCAGTAGCATCAAGAACCAGCCTTGTTACACCTTTATTTGGTAAACAAAAGATTCATCTTACAGCACTTTATCATTGCTTATAAGTATTAGCTGAATCTTTGTAAGGTAAGTGCTGTATGGTATGGATCCTTTACCATAAAGCATGTTTTCTTATACTTCCACTATTCTTGTGGTTCTTCTGTGAAGCCACTCAGGTGTTTTAAAATCTGCCTGAAAGGCATCCGCAGAGTTTTCCTCAATCTTATTTAGTATTTCCTGATTTATTATCACTGAACACCAGACAAGGCTTTTTTTTTTTTTTTTTTTTACACATAGTGCTAGGATACTGATTATCTCCTACACTCTCCATGTCTTTAATTTTAAAGTCATTCATCCCAAGAAGATAAACTAACCCACAGAAATGACTGATTTGTACAGACATCTGCCTACGGGTAGGGAAGAACTGAAAACCCCAGAAACTGCTACTTTGAGTATCTTTACATTCTGTAATGCATTGTAGCTATTCAGTATTATGGAAGAAACCGTTCATTCCTTAAAGCTGTTTTTAAAAATCTTGTCGAATGATTTTCGTTCTGTGAAATGCAGTTAATGAACTGTGCACAATGATTTTCTGTTAGATCTTGGCCTTCCCTATTATTTAATTGGCAATTAGTTCAACATACCACATTGCATGCACTGCTGATGTTACCAGGTAACCAGGACAGAAAGTACTTTTTCTGAAAGGAGTAAAAGCAAGGGAAAAGGGTATATGAAATTCCATCACTGGAAGGGGTGTTTGAAAACCCATCACTACCAGCACTTGGCAAAGACTAAAGAAGGCTAACAGATCGTGAAAACACTGTCTCAATAGGGAATATCCTGCCAAAGGTCAGAGTGATGCTCCATAAAAAGAGCATAATGAAAAAAGCTTAAAAAGTGACCACAGCATTCTTCAGATTTCTCAGCTGTACTCAACTTATAAACCTTTTTAAATAGCTTTTATTTTTATTATTTCTCCCTCCTTTTAATGAGGACTGAAATGCAATGCAATCATTTATATTTGCAGTGTTTCTAACTGCAATATAAAGCAGAGGATAAGAAAAGAAAGCACCAGTATGTTGGCTGTTTCTTCTTTTTCTGCATCAATAAGACCATTATGGCTTCAGACCATAACCTGAATTCTCAGCCAAGTCAGCCTAAGTGAATCTCAGATTTTGAAAGTGTCTAGAGAAGCTGCCCAATTTATCACTGTGTTACTACACCTTGTGCATAAGGTTATACAAGTTTAAAATTGAAGTAATGCAGAACATAGTCTTAATTCAGTGCTACCTGGTACAATTTTAATATTTGCTTTTAAAATCATTTTTCAAGAGGGTGCTGTGGGATTGGAAATGCTATTTCAGGATAGCATCTCAGTTAAAACTGAGAGCTTATTTTAAACACTGTATGGACTCTTTTTTTTTTTTTTTTCCAGGTAGAGAATTAAAGGGAACAATCTGTCCTAATGTCTCGAAGCAGATAAAGAGTAACTGATGTATGTAACTATTGTGCATCCCTCCAGTGATGCAGCTGCTGCTTTTGTGTTACTAATGGATTCCTCTGCTGGCAGAAAAGGAATCTTCAGTCTTTTTTCAACAGGTGGCAAAAATAAATTGCAAATCCTTGAGTTGGCCTGACAGGCAGCTGATTACCATTTCAGCTAACCAGCAACACTTGAAAAGAGAAGGCAGAAGAAAGAAGAAAAATGACAGACAATGACAGAACGATGACAGAAAAACAAAAATTGACAAAAAGGAAAAGTAGACTCAATGCTGAAAACAAGAGAAGCCCGCAAATAAAATTAGGATAGCCTTCTAATAGTTGTTCCATTTTCCTTTCTTTACTTTTGCATGTCATGGGAGTAAATGCAAAGACTAGAGCTCTGTGGACTTGGTCTGTGGATCTTTTCTGGTATCTTAACAAAACACACTTTGCCCCCAGCAAGTTATTCCAGTTCATTATTTCAGCGAGCTGGGTTTTAATGGCATGCTGCATCTTATTCAGCAGGAAGTATTGGCATGAACCTGGGAGGCAGCAAGGGTAGAAAAGGGGAGGGAACAAAGGGAAGGCTTAGTTTTCCCTCCAATTATAAAACCTTCCACAACTTGCCTGGAAGAGGGAAGAGTACTGGCCTCAGGGACAAGAAAAAAGGGATAAACATGGTGATTTGGCTTAATAATATACTGCCTACTATATCAAACTGGATTAGATGCAGCTCATTTCCTGTAAAGGTTTCCCAAGCTTTGCTTTACAGTGTCTTGTGCCAAATGAGAGAGTTGGTTCTTGCTATTCCATGAACGTGGTTTCAGTAGAAGGATACAGCTTTAGAGCAAAGCTGACAATAGCACGGTTCAGAAGGTGAACCTCAGCACGTGGCATCTCCCACTCTGGAGCTTGTTCATAAACTGTGCCTCCCCATCCAAGTACCTCAACTGGGTCAATAATGACAGGCAGATGACAAAGATCTCTCCCACAGATGCAATTCTACCATGTGTAACAGCTTAGAGCAAACAAACTTACTGACTGTATGAGTGGCAGTCCTAATGAAATACCTATATGTTGTTTTTTTTTCCTTCAGAGCTTGCAGAAAACACAGTGGTACATATGGTGTTGTTGGTTCTGTAATTTATAGCATAAGGCATTTCATTTGAATTGATCTATATGTAAAAATGCAGTGAGGAGAAATATAATTGAAAATCACCAATTTTCCGTCAACCGCTTATCTTCTTGTTGTAATGCATATAAAATCTGAGCCCTTTGGGAATCGTAATGCATGACACCACTTGAGGCTAGCATATGCAAGAAGCAGATAATGGACAACTCAGACAGCATATTCATCGGTTCCTCTGGATCCCATTCTTAAATATGCATCACAATGACTTTCCTACCTTTGCAGTTGACAGTGAATAATAGCAGATTTGAGGATTCATAACACAAATATCAGAAAAGAGCAGTTTATATTACTCAGATCACCCAGAAGCAGATCCTCAGGCAACTTTAAATGCTCCCAGCTCCCAGCATGTCTGGTATACTGCTTTGCATCACACAGAAATCTACTGGATTTTTCAAAATATACCGCTGGAAATAAAATAAAATAAAATAAAATAAAATAAAATAAAATAAAATAAAATAAAANACTGGAAATAAAATAAAATAAAATAAAATAAAATAAAATAAAATAAAATAAACCACTCCCTGTCTCAAAATGCTGTTAAAAAGCTTCCCCCCAAACTTAATTTCAGGTAAAAAGAGAAGGTTACATCAGTATTCTTTAGCACAGGAAACAGAGCTGGCATTTATTTATTGTCACAAACTGGGGGAAGTGACATGATCTGAAATACGGAACATTCTTGAAGTGCTTCTGTCTGCTCTCTGGAACTATTCATGCAGACAATTGTTAGAGGTAAAGAACAAGAGTTGGTACTGAACGAGATCACGAAAAATACAGCTAATGAAAGCAAGCAGCCCCCAATTCCAAGTGCTCAGGAGACCTCTTGCCAACAGAACAAGCCAAACAAAAAAATAAAAAATAAAAAAAAGGAGAGAAAAAAGAGATTGTTAACAGACTTCTGCGTGCCAGGTGCCATGAAAATGCTTCCCTTATCCATGCTTTCCATGAGGTCTTGGTACTTCCTGCACTGCTCACCATGCCAGGTATTGCTGCCGTAAAGCCCTGCTCTCCCTTGTCCTGTGCATGAGGGAAACCTTTGGATCCTTTGCCAAGTTTCTTTCCCTTTTGCCCTATATTCTCACATCTCTTCTCAGCCTACAGCAAATGCTGACCTGTCACACCATCCTCTGGCTAGCAAATCTGTCAAAAAATGGATTAATCTTTGTAAAAATACTGTGTTCTTTTTAGACAGGTTTCCTAGGGATATGAGTTCTTAGAAATCAGGCTGCTTTTATGCGAGTCTCTCTCTGTCTATCCGACAGTTTTCTTCCTCCTGAAAAACTTTTACCTTCCTTGGCCTACTTCAAACAGATTTGACAGAAGTCTGCAGGACATAAACAAGTTAATTTCCTAGAAGTATCTTGAAAATGTCTACCTAGGCCCAGGAGACAGGCCTTGTAAGTGCCACTGCAAGGGAAAGGCGGAAGCAGCGTACAGCCATGGTGACAAAGAGCCTGCACAAGGAAGAGCCCACTCAGGGATATCTCAGCTGTGTGGAAGCTTGTTTGGGGCTGGCACTTCACCACAGATCAGATCACACAGCAACGCAGCACGCAAAGCCCCAGGAAACCATGTTTCATACGTTCTGCTGTTCACAAAACTTCTTGCTCACTTTACTTCGCAGGATAATGAATTAGATGATGAAATATTGTTCCCACTGCTGTACTGGGCCCAACCCCCTGCTCGGTTCATAGCTGTGCACTACAAAGACATGCAAGCAGGGCCTTCGGAAAAACCTCACGGCTCAGAACTAACAGGCATAAGAAGTGTTTCCAAAGTTAATTGCAGATGCTTTCTGCTTAGTCTGAGGAGATGGTTAAGAGAAGAACTATAATAAAAATTGTTTTGAACATATCTCACAAAACATCATTTTATCGTATATACTAATTACATATTTAAACCTTTTTTGCTCCACATTAATAGATTAACTTTTAGCTAAATCCAAATTAACAGTGCAGATGTAGAAGAACAACATTGGCTTCATGGGTTTTTAGCAGAAAAAAACATGCCTTCAAAGAGTGTAGTCATCATTCAAAGAAAACTACATTTCTTATGCCATTTTATATATTCAGTGAGAACCCGTATCACAGAAGAGGAATACTGAAGATTTTAAACATGTTATTTTAATAGCATTTTATATATATTTTGAAGAACAAATAATTATACTGCATAAAAGTCTAAGAGGTACTAAGTCGAGTATAACAATAAAAAAGTATCTAATTTAAAATGAATAATATAAAATCATAACTGAAGATGGTCTTAAAAGTATTAATTATGTTCTCATCATACGGATGCAGGTTACTTGGAAAGAAGCCAACCATCTTGTAGCTTCAAAAATGGAGCCTATACAGAAGATGACCTGTAAAATTCACCTGATTTCAGCTACAATATTAATATGCAAGATTTTGTTTTATCAATGTATCTCAAACTTCAAAAAAGTGTATTAATATTAATTTTGAAGGAAACTAGAGCTATATCCACTCTTAAACCTCAAAACAAAGTTTACATTTAGCTCCCCAAATAAAAATTCTCTCTGACTCACTCACCTCATAAAACACAGCCATCAGTAGATGACTAGAGTGCCAAGTTCACCATTAAGAAGCTGATGGCAAATTGCTGAGAGATACACAGAGTTAGATTTCATGCCAAACTAAAATTACAGATTTACTACAGAGTGTGAATGCCCTCATAAAAGTAACTTGTCCTGTTCTTAACCTGCATGCTGCGCATGTATTGGAGGAGCAGTTCATAGGGTCCTGCTGGCAAATACGGATGCCAATTCATCAGTTTTATTAAGTAACTTAATATATTACCAGGAAAAGGCAACCTGGAGATGCAGGCAGAGATCAGCCAGACTGTGTCTGGGTGCCGAGTGCAGCATCAAACTCCAATTGCCCTAACCAGTCTATAACCATCTTTGTCCATAAACCTCTGCAACTTCTTCCCCTTGGCTCAGGAGTTGGGCTCTGTGCTTAGCATCAGTTCTGACCGCACGCAGGTGTGTGGTCTTGGATCCCACTGCTGGGAAAACAACCGAGTTAAGAGAAAGGGCTGTGAGAAGTCTCCCCTGAGGTCTCCACTCATTTCTTCTCCAGTTACATATACAGAGGTATATGTCTATGTACATGTACTCACAAACATAAGAATGGATTGGCAGATAAGAAACAAAAGGATTCCCACGTTTGTGTGTGTATGAAATGTTAGTGGGTTGTTGTGGCAGGCTGTGTGTATAAACAGGGACCATAACGAGTTTATGTGTGTGTGTGTCCATGCTAGGGAAGTGGTTTGAACAAAGGGTGGTGGTGGTGAGGACATTCGATGTCCCTGCCCCTGGCTCCTGGCATGCCTTCTCCTGCAGAGCAGCCTGCTCTTGTGGGCCCTGACAGATTGCACAATCATCTCCCTCTAAAGGGAAACAAAGAGCTGAGCTTGTATGCAAGGGAAAGAAGACTCAGAATAGGTCATTTTTGGAGACATAACAATTTGCATCACATACAATGAGGTAATTGAGAGCCATTCTGAATTAACTGCATCCAAAACTTTAGTACATTTAAGATGGCATTTTCTGAAGAAAACTGGCTAATTCTCGCATTGAGGAGATACTACCATTCCGTGCTTGTCTTCAGGAAATAAAATGAAATGAAGAGTTTAAAACCTCGCTGTGCTCTGCGTCCAGCAAGAGGTTTATTACTGTTCATTGCCAGCCAAACTTCAAGTTCCATTTGCAAAGCCAGAGACAAACTCCAGGACAATCACTGAGGCATTATCCACGCTTTTGTAGTCTGGTGGCAAGTTTCCTATGTCATGAAAGCAGCTGGGGACTGCTCAGTTCCAAATGCCCTAATGCCAAGATTGTTTGTCCCAGTTTCAGTAAGTTACAGCAAAATAAAGCAGACACACACACTTTATTTCCTAGCTTTCTGCATTGGAATCATCTTTAATAGCCTGTGTTGACCTACCAACCATTAACATGTGAAGATGGCTTTCATCACAAAGGTAGTTGCTTACAAATAAGTGTTAGAGACACCCATCGCTTAATATTGTCTACTGCTAGTCTCTAAGACATTCAGTAATACCTCTACTGTTGAGCTGCCTGCAAAAGTATACATAGATAATAAAACATTCCCAAGAAAAATATTTGTGTTTTGTTTAATATCCAACTTGCTTGTAAAATTCCATCATTGTATTTGACAACATTATGTCAAATAGTCTTAGAAATATTCTCTTTACTCATGTTAGTGTAACGAATTATTCTTTTCCTACAAGTCTAAAAAACTTAAGGGAAAACAATGATGGTGAGAAGACTCTATCCTCTTTTAGGTGATGTTCTGCCAAGTACATAATTGTCATTATTCTGTACACACAGATAGAAAGCGTTCCGTTATCTTCCAACTCATCTTCTGTTTTCCATACTTGCAGGAATTAAAACAATGCCTGTACATAATAAGCAACTAATTTTAAAGCACTTACAAATATCTGTAGTGCTTAGTTCAAGAAAAAAATATGCATCCACAGTGACATTCATTCAGTGCATGCACAGTGACATTGTTTCATTTAATGGTCCTGCTGCTTCTTGCTCCTGAAGCTAAAGTTTTCAGTGTGGCCTATGCTGACTGAAAATCTTCCTAAAGTTCTATGCAGTGTTTTGCTCCAAAATGTCACGTCATTTTAAAAATTCTGCTACAGTCCCTGTCTTTTCAGGGAAACTAAAAATTCAGCACGCACGGTTCTGCTTCTCATGGTTCTTTGTATTATCATCCTACTTATCAGCATCAACATTATGTCCCTTATTTGACACTGTATCAGACTGGTTAAGCATGAAGACCTGGCCAACTGCTTTACTAGGAAAGTAGCCATATTAACAGGAATCTTTATTTAATAGTAAGGTAATAAAAAGAAGAGATCTATTTCTGCATGGATAATTGGTACGAGGCCTTTTAGTTCTCTCTTGAGCCTCTAACTTTTCCTGGTCATCCACTCTGTAGTGAAGGATTTCCCATGCACATTTCCTTTTAAATGTCTCAGAAGAGCAACTGCTTATTTTGCAAAAGCACAATAAAAAGGTTAATCTCCACAATTTAATATACAATGTCATCATGAGATTAAATCAGAACTCCATTTCATTTGGTGTACAAGGTGACATAATTCCCCAAAGATAAATTGCCTTAGGACATACATCTTTCTTCAGTGCAATGAAAGTGTGACAGATTCACATGAATCCACACATTGCCTCAACAAAGCAAGTTGTAATTTTTGGAGGGATAAATTAAAATTCTGTTCAGGATGATCATCTGCATTGCAAATGCCAAAACAAACCCAAAACAAATAAGACAAAAAATACACTAGCGATGGAAGCTAGATCCTACAGTCTGTTTTGTTCTGGTCTCCAGCACTAAGAGAGATGAAATATTTCCTTAGCCCACCACCAGCACAAGCTCCAGGATGAAGTAACTAGACTTATCCTATTGTAGCCACCAAGCCCTGACAGGCCTGCGCCTGCTTCACATACTTTATTTCCAGAGGACCAGTTCTCACTGTTCTGCCAGGAACTGACTGTGGCAGTCACGAGCCAACGCAGGGTTTTGTCATGAAAGGGCATTTTCTAAAGGAAGAAAGCCCAGGGGGCTGGGCGTCCAAGATGGGACAAGAAATGCCTTACACGCTTGTGGCAGCGTAACCTACCTCTTTCCATGGGGGACATAGTTGTGATGCCTTTACAGCTCACTTCTTCTCTATGATAGTACATCAGACATGGTGGTGATATCTTTTTGTGGGATCTTAAGGATAAGACTGTCAGGCACTCCAGTAAAGTTCACACTTCTCCACTTTGCTCTGTTGAGTTGCCCAGTGATGATAAAAGCCTGCCCATGTCAACCTTCTGTGGTTTGGTGGACCTGCAGGCCCCCATAGTAAGGCCAATTTTGTATTTGCTTTTAAGCACACTGTAAGCATGAAGAGGAAACTTATGAAATGTGCTAGGTCACACTAAAAACCAAAGTCCTGAGTAGGTTAGACATACCAGAGGGAACACTGGTGGCAATTCTGTCCTAATTCCCTCTTAATATCTCCTGAAGAAGAGAAAAACATTGGGAAAGTGTGTTATCTGCAGCAACATCAGATAATTGCAGTGGTGTTTTCTGGGATGGGACTCTTCCATCTCTATGGTATAGATTAATGTACTGCTGCAAATGGTATCAAATTTTACTATGTAGCTAAAAGAATCTCTAATCTTTCCATGCGTCAGCTTTATTCCCCTCAATTATTTAGAACTGTTCACATTTGGACTTCTATTTTATTTTATTATCATTGGCACAGCTAGATGAAATTGGCACCTTACAGTGATCTTTATGCATAATCGTTTAGACTGAATTTGAACACTGAGTCATAGCTAAATTGATCTGAACAGGGCTTTGTTCATTTAAGCTGGAGGATGAACAGTTCCAGAAGTGGAGCACGGAGTCCATTCCTACTTTTATTTTCAGTATTAGTGCCATTGTTCAGCAGCATCCAATAACTCACTCATGTACTCTTGTAAATAATTTTGGTGGAAACAGTAATTTCAGCAGAGTGTAACTGTTAGGCAATTACCTCTTTTATGGAGAAGCATTTGAAAATGTTTGAGAGAGAAGAGACTGAAGATTAGCAAAAGGTATTTCAAGGTGTTGCACTTGGGCTGGGGCAATCCCAGGTACTTATAAAGACTGGGAGAAGAAGAACTCGAGAGCAGCCCTGCGGAGAAGGACTTGGGGGTCCTGCTGGATGAGAAGCTGGACATGAGCCGGCAGTGCGCGCTTGCGGCCCGGAAGGCCAACTATGTCCTGGGCTGCATTAAAAAAGGGGTGGCCAGCAGGGAGAGGGAGGTGATTGTCCCCCTCTACTCTGCTCTGGTGAGACCCCACCTGGAATACCGCGTGCAGGCCTGGGGCCCCCAGCACAAGAAGGATGTGGAGCTCTTGGAACGGGTCCAGAGGAGGGCCACTAAGATGATCAGAGGGCTGGAACACCTCTCCTATGAAGAAAGGTTGAGGGAACTGGGCTTGTTTAGCTTGGAGAAGAGAAGGCTCCGGGGAGACCTCATTGCGGCCTTCCAGTACCTGAAGGGAGCATATAAACAGGAGGGGGAACGCCTGTTCACACACGTTGATAGTGATAGGACAAGGGGAAATGGTTACAAACTAAGACAGGGGAGATTTAGGTTGGATATTAGGAGGAAGTTTTTCACTCAGAGGGTGGTGAGGCACTGGAACAGGTTGCCCAGAGAGGTTGTGGATGCCCCATCCCTGGAGGCATTCAAGGCCAGGCTGGATGTGACGCTGGGCAGCCTGCTCTAGTAGTTGGCAACCCTGCCCAGAGCAGCGGGGTTGAAACTAGATGATCTTTAAGGTCCCTTTCAAGCCATTCTATGATTCTATGATTAGCTATTATAAAATGGAAATTTCCTTAAGGGTCGGTGTGGAAAAAAAACATAACATACATCATACAAACTGTATGTACTGAATATTACTTAATAATTCAATATAGAATGCAATTTTTCCTGAAGTTGGCTTAATCCAGAGAGGGGCTATTCCTACCAAACTGCAACTTCCAGTGACGCTCATAATCTGGCATTTCATTCCAATGGGTGTTCAGCACCTTTTCAGTAGTCCTTTGTCACTGTAAATGATCTGATTGCTTTCATTTTAATATATGTCTGGCCATAATGTGAGCTTTTGATGAATTAATGAAAATACAGAGTAAATGCTGTAGTAAATTGTACTTTTAAGGAGTACATTTAGTTGATCTAAGAAGTGAAAGGAAAAAATCACAGAGACTATCTTTGCTGGTGAATCTGGTGCTTTTATTTTTCCTTAGAAGTAAAATTTCAGTATGCAAATTTTACGCAAATTTTCTTTTTACAGTTTACATCTTCAGGTTTTTTTTGTTTGTTTTTCTGTTTTAAATATTCTACCAAATTTCCAGGAAGAATAAATAGACTATTAATCTCCATTGTGTGTACAAAAAAAAACCAGCATCTTTCTTCCACTACTCTCCTACTCATATACAATAGCTCTGATCTTCACAACAGTCAGACAAAAAATGTTTATTGATAGGAAAGTTAAGCCAGCTTGCCTTTGTGCTGCAGAGGAACTGCCTTCATGTAAGGTTTTAAGGTTTAGTAATTTAATTGAAACTACACAAGAAGAATGAACGTAGGACTGAAAAGGAGAAGACCTACAGAATTAGAAATTCTTACAGTGATTATGAAGAAGATTTTTTTTTGCCATTGGCATGTAGCATGGCTGTCTTCTGTTAGTTAGACATTGGAGTAATAATGCTGTTGATGCATTAATTATTAAGATTTGGAATATGTTTTAAGTAGGGAAAAAGTCGATAAGATTTCCTAACATTTTTTTTTTTTTCAATTTCACATATTTTACCTTACATATGTTTCACATGAAATGAAACATTATAGTTTTGTGTAATTGAGGTAGAAATACACACTAAGTTACATTAAGCCAATGGAATATTGGTCGTCAGGTGTACAATGCAGTCATACATATAAATAGCTAATAAAAGTAAATTAGCACATTTGAAGAGAAAAAGGTTTAGAAGATCACTCTTTGGGATGATGTTATGATTAGTGCTGGGATACTCTTTTCTGATAGGTTGGAATTGGGAGTATGTGAGAACTTGAGTGTTATACAAATGACTTATATTTCACCAATAAAGATAGTTAGCTTATATTTTGCTTTGATTTTTCTTTTCTGTGCCAACAGTTTCCTCCATTAAATTTATGTTACTGTGAAGACAACTGAATTTAACAGAACCAACCAAGATAACAACACTAACAGTTGGATAATTTATAAATTTACATAAATTGTTATAAGGCCTTAGTTTGTGGTTTTTAAACCTAAAGTTCTCTTAGTCAGGGAATGTTTGCTGTGCTTCATTAGAAAACACATAGGACACTGGTTATCACTATAACTGTGCTATAAACAATAAGCACAAACCACAAGACTTGCTATAGAAGTTGTAATGTCCTACAGTGATAATAGTAGCAATTTACAGGCTCTGTGGACTCAGTGAAAAAAAAAAAATGCTGCACTATGTTAAAATATCTCTTGAAAACAATCAATCATAAATGGTTTGAAAATGTAATTAAAAACAGCTAATGGTGCTAAATCTGTTTTTTTTTTTTTTTTTCTTGTTTGTTTGTTTGTTTTACAAACTAATCAAGTTAATGATTGGGAAACCACACTTTAATGTTTGTTTTTTTTTTTTTTTTTTTTTTTGAATACATCTGTTTTTACGGTTGCATAATCTAGAAGCAAAGACCAATACTCTAAAGCACATCTGAAGCCCTGATATGACAAACTTAGGAGCACAGTCATTCAAGACACTTTCTAAAGCTGAAGGACAGAAATCTGCCTATCTAGAAAACATGTCAGTCTACCTAAGACCTAAACCTCTTAGTAGGTACCTGATGGTCTTCTTTCACTTGCCCCTTCTTAGAGGAGCAAAGCAGCATTCACGCCTAGCTCATGCACCTCACTTACATGTCTAATCAGATGTGATGAGCCTGGGCCCTGGCTCTTAACATCTTACAGATCCTATCATTGTTAATGCAGCATCTTCTATTCCTCTGTAAGAGCAAACCTTACTCTTTACAGAAGAGTAAGACAAAGAGCTTATAAAAAGCATAGCTCTCAAACTATATTTCATTTACAATACTTAGCACCTTTTTTACACAGTCTCAGCTATGGGCCCTGCGCGGCCTCAGAAAAGATGACGACATTCAACAAAACAGTGATGTTGAAAAATGGGAATAGAGATATGGCATCTCACTTTGCAGGATTGTCACTTCATGACTATCTCAGAAAGAATATACCTCAGGAGAAAACACAAGCAAAACCCCGTAATTTCTGTTTGAGCTGCTACTTCCTTTACTTCCTTTTTTTTTTTCCTTCATGAAAAACCCTACAAAAAAAACAATATTTGCAGTTCTACTGCTGCAAGTATAAGACCTAACACTAAGCTACTGAGAGAATAATCTAGCATTTAACTGAAATAATTCTGCTCTCATTTACTTCACCAACAGGAAAGAGCAACCTCACAACTGCTAAAATTATTTTTGGAAATGTATGCATTTAAAAATGAGTCAGTCTTTCTAATTGCTGTAATACATCTAGAGGGCAGCTAAATGCCAGACAGGTGTTATTGCCATGAATATATCTTCTGGTATTTGTGACAATTAACATTCTTACTGCATTTGTCTTGTGCGATCACTGACACTACCAAGAGACAAAACTGAGCACAACCTGTTACAAACCTGATGAGAAATTTAAGATAGGAAGAACACTTTGTAACCATCTGAGATTTAAGGTCTCTATTACATATTATTTTACTTGCTAAAAAGCTCAGATAATTTTACTTCACAATAAAGTGTTTAAAATGAAACAAAGTGGAAGGATACGTGGTTTCAGCTTTTTTTTTTTGTTAACACTACAAATAAACATGAATTCATTCCTAATAAGCACTGCAGGAAGTCATCCATACAATCTTAATGATCTTAGAGTCTTTTTCTAAAGTATACAGCTCATAATCTCAAGCAGATTCCAGAATACTATGTCAATTAGATATCATGCAGAGCAACAAAAAAGGCAATGCCAGCTGGAGGCATTCATTGAACCTCATTGTCAATGCAGCAATAAAAGAAATTCTGTTCTACTAAAATGAAAACAATAAAACAAAGATAAGCTGAATTGGGTTAGGAAGTAAAACAATCCTGAGTTGCCAACTTAAAATGGCTGAGTATTAAAGACCTTTAGATAATCTATGATTTAACAGATTTGGGATCATCTATCTGGACGTCACCCCTGGATGTCACTGCTGCTTGAACAAAAAACCACTGCACAAACATTTGTCAGGCTGCACAGCTTGGAAATGGCAGGATTGGGAATTATAAATACTCTCATGCTAACACTTCTTTAGCTTGCTCTTCACTTTTATCATCTGTCCAACTTTCTTTACAAGCTGAAATAGTTCTGTAAGCCTCAGCAACACTTGAAGAAGTGATGGAAGAAAAGGTACTTTTACAGCTAGCAGTTATCCTAGTCCTAACGTCATGTTTTGTTTTGCTTTAAAGTAGGTATACCCGGAATATACTCTGGAATAACATCTTTTGTATTTACTTGTGTCTACTCAGCACAGAGTTGAAAATTTCACTGTTGTATGCTATCATCTTCATGTTTTACTATACCATGAACTTAATACCCAGTTAAAATGGGATGCACACTTACCACAAACCTAAATAGCAAGTTTCTGCAATACAGATGTTCCAACAGCTAAGGCTGGAAACCATCAACATTCAGGTATCTGCTGTCATCTTGTTTCAGAATTCAGCCATGCCACGATCTTACTTTCACCTACAGAGATATAGCTATAATGAAAATGATATCTTTATACTGTTCAGATTATTTACTTCAGTCCAGTGGCATATCTAGAAAGAAGGGAAAAAGCGTAGCAGTACTGAAGCATCCTTCTCTGCTGCCTGAAGCTGTGAAAAAAACAAACCAAGAAACTAGCAAAGCAATGGATACCAGAGATCTGCATGCGGCCTCTGCCCAGACAATGCAGATAGCGGTCCCATGGCAAATATTCTCTCCTCCCAGAATCATTTCTTGTGGTTTAACATGCGTTAAAAGAAGGGAAACAAACTATAGAAATAACGGGTTGGTTTTCACAATGGAACAAGGCTACTGGTGGATCCCTTGGATATTTTGCTGTTTAACATATCCACAAATGGAATGGAAAGGGAGAGAATACCGAGATGAGGAAGACTGCTGAAGATACAACACTTTCCAAGGCAGTAAGATCTAATCTGCCTGGGAAGAATTACAGAAGGATATCACAGTACTACGCAACTGAAGGTTAAATGGTAAAATAGCAGATGCAAGTCACTGCTGACAATAGAAAGTAACAAACACTGGGAAAAATAACCGTATATGCAGAAAAACAGAGACCAGATTAGTCATTACCACTCAAAATACATTTTAGCATGAGTAAATTCTCTGAAAATACCAATCCAGTTTTCAGCCGTGGTCAAAAAGGCAACTACGACTTGGGTCATGCTGCAAGGACTTCTAGATAAAGGCAACAGCAGTTTCAAAATGAGTGATACATCAGAAAGGTGGGAAAAACTAACAAGCTTCCAGACTCTCTAACTCTCCTTTGGCTCTTAGCAGCAGCAGTCTTCAAAGCTTACTACAGGCAGAGAACAATCATTTTGAGTTCAACTTAACTATGTCACACAGTTAAACCACGGTGAGCAGATAGGGGGTGTTAAGTATGCTACCTTTAATGGACAGTTTTAAATGAGCTTTCTGAATGCCATGTGTGAACTTGCTTTGATGTAGAAAGAAGCCTCACACTGTCTTATATCCACAGATGCCACATACAGCCTTCCCAGGAAAGCTATACAGAAAAATCACTTAAGAGTAACAACCCACACGGAAAAACGCTCCTAACTCATGTATTTTTTTTCCAGAACATCTGCTCATGTTGCTCAAGTAATCCCCCAGCTTTGTTAAGCTCCTCATTAGGAGCAGACTCTCCTCACACAAACATCTGCTGCCACTGGAACCAGCTCATACCAGGGCACAATTGATGGACATCTTCACAACAAACCAACCAAAAACAAAAAACAAAAAACAAAAAACAAAAAACAAAACAAAAAAAAAAACTTGATGCAATGGACCAAACCTTATCACACATGCCTATGTGGCTGACACTAAACTACCACGATGCACCAGAACAAATTGTTCTTGATACAGATAGAAACACCTAGTCATCAATGAGAAAACACATCTTACAAAACAACTGCTTCTTCTCTGACGTCTCAGCATTGATGATCTGAGATCTGCCAGACGTCTTCTGAAGATAAGCCTCAGAACAAAAACTCATATACTGAACATCCTGGACTCAATAGGGTTATTATTTTTTAGGGCTACATTAAATTCCCAGCTAGCAAACTCCACCACATTCTTGAAGAAATTGCTTCTCTTTACCCACAACCAGTGAACTCTTCCCTTTTTTTTTTTTTTTTTTTTTTTTTTTGTTAAGTACTCCCACCTTGCACCACAGGTGGGAGTTTTTTCTCCCAGTTAGTCTAATTGATTTAAACACCAAACTTGAATTCAAAACAACTGTTCTCAGCTTGCATTTAGTGTCTAAGACTGACATTTCTAATTCAGGAATTACTATGAAAAGATCTAAGGACAGAAAAAATCATTATGCTCCATGGTAAGTCTGTTCTGTGCCCACAGTTTTATACAGCTGCCGTTATGGCCACTCATTCTAAAAAGGGAAAAAAGGCAGAAATTACAGGGATGGAGAAGAGGACTAGAGGTATGGAACATCTTCCACATAAGTACTGCATAAACCTGTACTTCTTGTTTCGTAAAAGAGGTGGCTGACAACATTAGCAAGTCTATCACCTTGTGAACAATGCAGAGAAAATGAAGAGAATGATTATTTGTAATATAATTTATAATATAATCAGTGATATCATCAAGCACTGGATTTCAAAGAAATATGTAATCAGGGAATTTGTCCTCCCTGAATGTTGAGGAGGCCAAAAGTGCAAACAGACATTCAGTCTGTTGGTGGTTATGGAGAACGATGGTTCGGATGCAACCTCTGGCTGACAATGCCTGGAAGCTGCTAAGAGCGGAAAGATGTGCAGGGAGGATCCGTCCCACGTGCACGCCCCGTTCCTGGCCCTATTGCCCTTACTTCTGTTATCAAACTGGTATAACCAAACCAGAATCTGCATTCTGGCCGGTATTCAATGCGAGATTGTAAAGAGAACAAACACTACCGTCCGGTCATTCCCAGACACTGGACAGGACGCGCCATACAAGGAACACCAGCTACCCACAGTTTACAACTCCTTCGGGTTTTTTTCAGATGGACGACAGGCTACAGGCAAACTCAGCATGCATAGAGAGAGAGATTGCTAAGACTTCTGCTTCCTCATTTAGCAAATGGTTACTCCAATTCTGTAATCTTAATGTTCTTTTGGATTCGTTTGTTTTCTGCTCCTCCAGCAAGGGAACAGCTACTGTTCATTGCAGCCATAGCGGGGTCACTTGCTGCAGACGGGGAAGTGAAAACCGGCTGCAATTACTGGGTGTCAGCACAAGCACTCATTCTCCTCACTTGAGCGACTGAGTTGTTGCTCTCAATTACATCTATTTAGATTTTCCCCAGCACACTAAATGCTCCCATAAAGTAATTACAGCTGCTCCTATGTCCCAACAAGTAAGAGAGGGAAGAAAAATAAATGATAATGTTTTTATTGCTTTTCATTTAAGTTTTATGCTTTCAATTCCACTAATATTAAATTAATACTTCAAAGGTATTTTGATTTTTTTAAGATTTTCTCTAGTGTCTTGTAAATATTGCCCAAAAAACACTGCAGGAAAAAAACTCCTCAAAACCTACTGCATTACTTGTAGACTCAGAATAAATAACTTCAGACACATGACTAAGAATATTAATTGATATAATACACAATAGTTCATTTATATGTATTATGTCTAATAAATTTACCATAACAAATTAATAGAAATACATTAAAATATATTCTTTTGTATTGTAATAAGTTTAGTAGTTAAACCACAGCTGAAATGTAGCACGAGAGGTTTCTTTATAACATTTCTTCATGCACAGATTAAAAACTTAAGTATTTTTATACTCCTTAGGTATTCTATATTCTTTTGCAGCCATTGACACTACATGTTTAGTAAAAGTAAATTAATTATTAGGAATTAATACACAGTACGTCATAGTATAATTTTTTCTTCAAAATACTAAACAAGTTAAGGTATTGATGTATGTTACGACAAAAAGCAGTCAGTTTTCTTCCAAAAATAAAATCTTTTATGGAATAGTAAGTCAATACTGCATATATATTTTTGTAATTTTTTAGGTGTGATATATATATTCTTGTAATTTGTTGTGTGATATATCAGTGAAGATCAGTTGTTTTTTTAACAGGAAATCATGCCTCCCAGCTCTGCTGGAGTCCTTTGAAAGAGCCAACAAGAACGTCAACTCAGTGTTCGTTAACAGTGGAAAACAAATTGCTAAGTGTTACTCGGAAAGAAACACAAAACACACCAGCAAATGTCGCAATGCCATTCCGTAGGTGCCTGATGTCCCCATCCTGAGTACCATGAACAGGTCTGCTCTTTTCATTCCCCTCCTCTCAAAGACGATGTAGGTGGAAAGGAACCAGTGCCAGAATCTGGGTCTGCATCCGAAGCGGTGAGGAAGAGCTGGCGCAAAGGACCTGGTCCCCACACAGCAGGCACTTTTGGGTGTTTCATTCCAAACTAGCTCTCATGTGGTGCCAGAACCGAGCACTCATTGCTGTCAGCACCTCCCTCAACCCAGGGACTCAGCTCTCTGTGAGGGAAGACCTGGTTTAGCACAGCCTGGCGGTGTGACCACAGCTCAGGTTTATTCAAACTGTTAGGAAGGTGTGAAACGGTATGTGCCCTAAAATTATGTTAGAAAAGAGAAGTAAAAGCACAGACAGCAGTGTAATTGTTGAGAAGGTAAAAGACAGCAGCTCTGTGGTTCAAGAGGAAAAGTGGTGATATTGAAAGGTTTAAAACCCAAGACAAAAAGCAGGAATCAGAAGATGGCAACTCAGCAACACTGAAGATCAGTCTGATCCAAGTAAGAAGGGAGGCACATTGCTTCCCTGTATGGCAGACGCCTGCTGTGGAACAGCAGGACACATGGAACATCTTTTTCAGAGGGTAGCTTGTAGCTTTTTAGTCCTATATGTTGCATATATTCAATAATGCTTCATATTCCTTCATTGTGTATATGCTGCTCACAGTCTCTTGAGGACCAGGTTGCTCATGCTAAGTGTCCCAAGAAGAGGCTTCATTTAAAATAAAGATACGTGTGGAGCACAAGTTCCACTTTAGCTTCATCAAAAGAGATTTAGTTTGCGTGCTCCTTGCACCTTTACAGTAAAAGGGGAAAACCTGGGGATCTGCAACGAAAGCTCACTCCATGTTAGCAACATGTGTACTATGGATCTTACTGCTAATTATGTAAGGATGTCAACATTTTTTGAATGAAATCTAAAACAGTTACACAAACATGCAGTAGAGAAGTCTTTAAAATCCTATTAAGCCCAAAGACGGCAGCTGTGATTTGGAAATTCCCAAGTAACAAGTGGCTGGGGACAGACAGACTATCGTAGGAGTATACTATGCTATCTTTTCCCTCTTCTTGTACTCTTTCTTCAGTATATGTTTGAAACTCCCAGAGACAAATACTAGGCCAGATGGACCATTCTTAAAATTATAAGTGCAACTTCTGTTTGTGCTCAGAATTTTACTTATGTGTATTCTCACCGTTCACAAACTAGTAAATCTTATATACATACCCTTTGCATAGAAAAGAAATAAGCAGTAGCTTTGTGCTACCATCTCCTCTCTTCTTCCTATTGCAAAATATGAACTTTTTTGGAAGCTTCTTTGATTTTACTTTATCCTGTAGCACTGCCATTTTACTTACCCAGAGGGATGACTTTGCTCAAGTACTGCATAAACATTAGCTACTGTAATATATATGCTATAAAAAACTGTTTATATACAGTAAAACACTCAAAATGTCAATGTCAGGCAAAGTTAGGATAATCAGGCATCTCGGTTTAGCCACAATCAGAGTGGAATACATTTCTCTTCCCTGACAACTCAAAGACTGTCTTCCAGAGACAATTGCCTTTCAACACGGAATATTGTTATACTCTCCCACTGGCCACTCTGTGCTACAATGAGAAGAACAACTTAACTCTATCCACACGTCCGTGTTCATCATAGGCTTAAATGTCTAGCACCATGACAAAATGTCAGGCATGCAGCATGTTTTTCATCTCTCGAGAACTCAGTCCTGTTACAGGATTTTGTTAAATTTTATTACATGAGCTCTCTGGAAAAGGAAGTATCAGGCAGAGAATAATAGGGCCACGACTCCACCAGGGAACTCTGAGCACTTCTGCATTAAAATAGGAATAATGATGGCTGCATACGGTGTTTCAAATAGTGCTGTATACTGTAAAGCAATCGCAATTATTCTTTGGCTGCGTGAGGCTTATTTGAAGGTGCACAGTATGCCCTTGATTAAGGGCATGCCTTCAGTACAACTTTCACAATGAAATTAGCCATGTATGGACAACATCTTTCTGAAATATGTATTTTGTCTGTCGGAGGAAGGAAAAAACGAATGCTGTTCACTCAGGTAATTTCAAAGTCAATCAAATAAAACCTTTCTTTACCAGGACATTGAAAGTCATTTACTCTGGTAAGAGCCCACTCCTTGAGAACTTCAAATCTGTTCTTCCACCTGTAGAAGATTTAGCACTCTGCCATATTTTTGTAAGGAGAAAAATACGTGTGTTTTTTTTTTTCAGCTTCCTGATTATCAAAGAACAACAAACTTATTTCAGCTCTGAGTGAAGACAAGAGGCAAAGATGTTTGCATTAAAGGGAATTCATGAAAGGAAACATCAGGGAGCTGGCAAGGTGGGAAATGCTTGCTTTGCCCTAGCAGTAAAGCTCACGAATGATCCAGTGTCAGGTATAACATGTAGCTCATGTTTTCGTAAATCTGGGTTCTTCAAAGTAAGTTTAAAATTCACACATGGTCTTTTACATAAAAATGGCTTGTATTTAAACATGACATGCTAGTTCCAATCTGAATAGATATGTAGATGCATGATAGCATGTTTGAAAGCTTGATCCTATTTATTTAATTTACAGAGTTCAGGCTAACGATAGAGGCCCAGGAAAGTTTCTTATTTCTTTTAGTTGCAAATACAATCTCACATACACTTTTTCAGTTGCTAGAAGTTTAAAGGTGACAGAGTAAATTAATTTACATCAGAGACACCCATCACTGTAAGGCTTCCATTTTGTATTTACCACTTCTAGTCTATCAGTTTTCTAATGATGTCTCATATTCTAGTCTGTAGTTTTGGCAATGTTGTTAGATTTGTGTGTAACTCAGAAAATGAATCTTTAACTTACAATTTTAAAGTAGGCACAATTTTGAGTTATTTAAGTTCTGTAACATTTTAATTCCCCAAAGTTTTAGCATCAAGAATATGCATAAATTAGTCTTATGAGCAATTTATAACCCATCCAGCCTGCAATTCTGAGAATAATATACTGATGCACTATTTAATTTGAGATCAGAGAGGAAAATACCCTCATCTGAGCATGTATATAATACTTTGAGGCTCTGTCAGTGCTGGCAGCAGTATAAATCCACAGTTTTGTGATGCAGCAGCTCTGGACTCGAGCCTAGAGAACCTACACAGGGTACAGCAGGGAATAACAGCGAGAGCTTGAAATGCACTGCATGCATAGACACCGTGCAGCCTGGCAACATCGCCCCCACTGACTAGCATCCCCTGGGCATCAGAAACCTTGAACTTGGAGCCCCGTTTGATTCCATTACCACTACAATGAGGGAGGACAACTCAGCTTGAGCTCAACTTCTTGTTAACTTACTTCTGCATATTACTCGGCCATTTGGTGATGTGTGGTGTAGACATGCCCTAAATACTTGATGTCTGAGCACCAGCTAATATTCATAGAAAACAGATGGATTGGAGGAGGTTCCAAATGCCTGAAGCTCTTTTTTTTTTTTTTTGCCTCATCCTGCTCCTGTATGGAGTATCTGGCAGCTGTACTGTAATGTTTTCATTTGTTTTGAATTAAATTTATCTTTGCTCCTGTCCTACCCATTTCTTTTTCATATTCTGCTTGTGACTCTGCACGTGTGCTGTCTGTTGTACCTATGAGTCCTCACCAATGAATCTGAGTAAGGCCAGCTGGATTTGGCCTACCACAATATTTATCAATGTGTGGTCCAGGGAGATTTTTTAAGCAGTGCTTTCAATGATAGATTAACCTCTGTTACCCTCTTTTATACTAGAACTTGCTACAGAAATCCTCTTAAAGGTCTTTAGAACACTATTTTATCCATGATTAAAAATATAACAAAGGGTTTGGGTTTTGCTTTTTTGATGTGGCCCCTGAGTTTAGCTGATGTAGTTAAAAAACATTTTTGTAAACTGCTCCACTTTGTGTAAGACATAAAATAATTCAATCCCTAATGGCTGTTCTCCTATGTCTCAAGAGAATCTTATAGCTCTTGGAACTTGTTTAAAAAAGTCAAATAAATCCAAGAATGGTTCATTAAAAAGTAATATAAAAAATGAATGCAAAGTCCCTAAACTCTTCGTATATGTGTATGTATATATATATACTTCAGTAACATAACTGTAGTAGATGACTATAAAAATTAAAAAGAGCACCTTCGCCTATTCTCTGATTCTGATTCATTGGTTATTCATTATTTGAAGCCTGAATAGTACAGTAGTTTGCTTCACTATCATAAATGAACACTTCTGTTAATGTTTAATTAGGCACAGAAGTTACCAGAAAAATGCCTGACTCCAGCAATATAGAGTTTCTAGAACTAGCATCAAAAAGGAAATGCTTTAAAGATAAACACTTATAATAGAAACTATCAAAGTTCATTTTAAAGTTTTTTCCCATGTTTTTTTCTAAAAACTGAAATGCAGAGTAAGTTCCATCTATTTGCTGTGGTTTATTCCCCAATGTCTTCCCTTACAACCTCTTCCAGTCCTCCCAGTTCAGATACTTCTTCCAATTCAAGAAAGAATAAAGTTGAATCATCTCCTGTTTATATTCCTAATCTCTTATTTTAAGTAAATTCTAATAACAAGTAGCTCAAAGATGAAAATGCATTCCGTGATTTCTTTATCGTTATCTTCTTCCAGGCTTCATCTGCTTCTACCAAATATGACAGTTGCCACTGCAACCACTGCATGATATATTGCTGCCATGGCTTGGCCATGCCAGCAGTCCTGATAACCTGGGAAATCTTACCAAAGGGTTGTGCCAATCTCATTCCCAAGAGCCTTGGATGAAGAGCGGATTCTGCATCCTGCAGAAGAACAATGAAGAGATTTCTTGATGACTCGTTTCCTGCCCCACTCATTTTACCCCTGCCCAGGTAAGGAGGCCACCAGAATTGAGTTAATTCTACGTAAATCTGGAACTGCTTTTTCTTACGAAGGCTGTGCAACAAAGTCTGGATTTTTAGAAGAAACTGGTTAGCCTCACTCAACAAACAATTCAATCAAAGGATGACTTCCTTATGTTACACAACTGAACCATGGCGGCATTTGAATGAGCTGGGTACCAGGAAAGGACACCGCTGTACTTGCATTCATTCACAGAAATCTTCTGAAGGTCGAGTGAGGTGAGCAAACAAACAGAAAAAGAGGCCAGTACTGTGTTGTTTGAGGCTCTGGTACAAACAAGATGGACCAGCTTGCTCAGTTCTGAAGGAATAAAACAAGAGAGACTTGAAGACTGTCCTGGACTTAGAGCCTCCAGAGAAATCTCTAGCCCAAGGGATTTTCATTCTTCTCCATCTCAGAGGCCAGAGGTCACTTTCTGGTGCCCTCTGTGCTGAACCCCAGAACTGCAACAAAGCAAAATACCACAGAGAGGACTCCACCAGATGTTTTTTTGCCCATTTGTTGCTAAATGTGCTTGATAAGCCTTCAAAGCCATGAGACACCCAGACGGTTCACACAAACCTCTTTACTGATATCTGCCTAACGTCACTGGGGTCAGCTGAACCTCAATGGAAACAGCTTAACAAGAAGTATCCCACGAGATGGTTTACGGACATTTACTCACATTAAGCCTGACAAATACTCTAGCTGACATCACCATCCTGAAGATATTTTGTTGATCTGAGATTACCACCGAGCATTTCACCACCCGCTCTCCCCTCAGCTGTGTACTAGGAGAGCAACAGGCAACAGTCAGACTTGTCCCTGCTTGTGCTTTAGAGTAAATGATTCCACAAGGCCCAAGATCTCCGTGACAATGAATTGCAAAGGCAAGAAGAGATGCTAGTTTTATACTGACTAAACTCTAAGGACTTCAGCAGAGTTACTTCTGATCTGCACAAATTAAGGTGGGACTGAAAGGTTACTTGCAACTTTTCTTAACTGAAGTCTTTAAAGATTTGCTCTCCCTAATAAATCCCCCTGTAGGCTCCCATAAAGGAACAGGGTTAGAAGGGCAAGGAAAGGACTTAAAGAAAGTCTCGGTCACTAAACTTGTCACGCTGCACCAAACTGCACTAAAACAATCAGGTATCAATAGGTACATTGAACCTGTGTGTGTACTGCATGTGCGTACTGCATAGCCACAGAAGTATCTGAGGACAATGTTGTTATGTCTGAGAGAAGAAGCAGAAGGAAAGGCCCGGCCTAATGTCTGGCATGTTACATTTTTATGTCTCTGATTTAATGTACAGTGGTAGTAAAAAAAAAAAAAAATCGAAGAGCAGCAAAATTTCCACTCCTGGGCATCTGATAAAAGGCAAGGAAATGCGTACAAGCACTTGATGAGAATAGGGGTGACTGCTAGAAACCACACCGCATAGCCATCTCTTCAGAAAAGTATTTGATTCAGGGGTTAATTTTGAAATAATAAATTAGCTTTACCTAGAATAAAATTTATAGCCATCAGGGGAGCAGATTCAGGAACAACCTTCCAAAGGAGTGGGAACACACAACAATTTTTAAAACTGGAGATATTCATGAACAAAGTTAAAGAACACAATCCTTTCGGACAGGAGAAGGTCTTTTCTTATTCTACAGTCCTTAATTATTAAACAAGTCTATTACCAATAAAGCACTAGAAAATACGATATTAAAAAAATGAATTTGGAAACAACAATTTGCATACAGCAGTGTTTTATGTTTCTGGGCTTTGATTACTTTAAGCCCTTACACAGGCACCCGCTGTTTTCCAGATCACTGCGTCAAACTCCATCCTTACCTGCTATGCACATAATTACATGGAGGTGTTCAACTTGAGATTAAGATGAGCTTGTCATGCATCAAAGGTCTGGGAGGCTTAAGGAAATTATTCATGTCATAATGAAATGTAATGCCATCATTTTTCAAATAATCATAATGAAAGATTGTGCCTTCCCATAGTAAAACTTGCAGATGGGGAACAGAGGACACAGAAAAGTCTGTAAGGTTCACCACTGGGTGTTCTCACAGAGAATCCGAGTGTGGGAGGAAGCAAACAAGGGCTACAAAAATTGTCTTCTGAATTCAGAGCTATGCATCAACGTGGATATCTGCTTCAAGCCCTCTCCGTGGCTGGTCTGCTGCTTCACCAGCCTGGCTGCACAGCTCACATGCAGCCACCAGAGACACTTCTGGCATATGTTAGCACGGTGCAGACACACAGAAATATTATCTCAGAAACACTTCCCATAAGATATATTTAGCATAATCAAGATTACCTATGGATAATAATAATAATAACAATAATAATAATAATAATAATAAAAATAGAGTGGTTATACCACTCTACATATACATCCTTACTTTCAGCTTAATATTTTGGGTTGCTTTCTCAATATACTGGTGCAATATAAAGTACCTTGGACACAGCCAATCTGCTGGAACATCTTCTAAGGAACTAATCTATCTTAAATTACAGCAAGTGAGCAGGACAACCACAACATAAAGTCAGAAAAAATATCCAGGTGACATACTAGGCCACTGCAAAGTAGTTAAGTGATGGTTGATGAGTGGGACTTGTTAATTAATTGATCTAGAGCTACTCCTCTTCCAGAAAGTACTATTAGAGCTGAGAAAATAACAATATTTGTAGCTAACCATATCCCAGGAAAAAAAAAAAATCAGACCAAACCAACATTTTTTTTTTCCTTGGCCCGTAGAAACAATATTTAACTTAATTTCAAGATCTTAACTTTTTTTTATTAAAAATAGCTAAATTTATCATCTAAATAACATTTCAAAATTAAGTGCTGGAGAACAGGATGTTTAAATGAAACATAGTGCATAAATTCCATCCTTCACCCTTTTTTGGGAGAGAAGAAAGAGAATTGCTTGCTGAATATGAAATCAACCCAAGTTTAATTAACTCTATATCAAAAAGAAATTAACAGAGCACAAATAGTGATTCTGATGGTATAAAGCCTTAAAGATGTTCATTGTTCTCAGCTTCATCATAAACAATTTGCATAAATCAACAGATTGTTATTTTTAAGTAGACTGATCAACATTGTAGGGATGTTGCATATTTCAAGAATAATTTCCGTAGAAATTAGCAGGGAAAATCTTAAAACTACTCTTAAAGTTTTAAACTGAATTTAAACAAAACTATCAAAGCGTTGATAATTTCATAATCAACAAATTATCATCCAATTTGAAACATTTCTGAACTGTCAAAGTAAAACATTCAAAAAATTCTATTTTTAGGCCATTTTTACATGTTATAAACTCAAAAGTAACAACAAAATCTGACTGGAACATATGGGAAAATCCTAGATGAACCAACATGCCTCAGACTTTCTTACAGAATGTGCCTATAAGGCTTTTACCATTTTAAATGATAGGGACTCTGTACTCTGCTACTCTCAACTCCCAAATATTTAGAATTTCTAGTTACATTTCCAAGGAAACATAAATGAAACTGTGGTCCACTCATGGACCACATCGCAGGACGCACTGCTTGCCAGCCGTGACCACACAGCACATCTCAACAAGTCTTCAAGCTGCAAAACTGGCCTGTGGCTATCGGATGGAAATGAAGCAATTCAATAGATTTTTTTTTTTTTTTTTCAAACCAAAGTAGTAACTTCACTTATGAGAGGACAGAAATCACATCAAATCTGCAAAAATGTCCAAACCTCAAAATTTAACCCTCACTTTCAAGCTTTCAATTCAGCCCAGAAACTCTTGTCTCAGCCTGCAGCCCAAAGAAATCGCCACTTTCCTTCTCAGTCTGTGACGCCTTTAACTTATTCCTTGATCTTTTGGCTTCCATAAACCACTGCACCTGAACCTGTGGTTTATATACTCCAGCAGGTACACTCCAGCACAGACATTACTGCAGAAGTGTCTCTAAATAATTAGGCACAGTGAGTGGCTTATAGGCTGCCATTGCCAGCTGAGCTCCATGCAGCCAGAAATATTGACAAAGACATACAGAATATCCACAGATTTCTGACATCTTCCACTGCTGGAGGAAGTCATTAAAGTCATGGACACTGTTATCTTCTGTGCTACAGGGAAGTCTTAACTAAGGCTCAAAAGCTGCTGCTCTGGGTACAACAAAAATATAATAGTGTTCCCAAAGAATTTGTATTCCAAATAAACAAGACAAATAAATATGGGAAGTAGGCAGCATTGTTGTTCCCACATTAAACATGATGAATTCAGCTAAAATAAGATCCTTCGCCTTTTTGATTTAGCCTTCACTGAGACAGACAGCAAGGCTCTTTCATTGCATTTACTCCACATGGCATTGCCTTGCTCAGGAAAGAGCAATCACGCTGCACAGCCACACGGCAGCTACATCAAATGACTGGATTCCCAGCAGCAGGCAACTGGGTGAGCAATGTGTCTCGTTTTACCGGTGATAACTTCTGCTAACCTTAGCTGTTGCATTCTCATTTTGCTGGTAGTTCGAGCACCGCTGCTATTAATTACTGAAGGTAACTGCTCCATCAGAAATTTCACCTGAAAATTCATTTAATAGAAGTGAGAGGTTTGGATGTGCACAAAGATCAGGCTAAGGATAAAAGAGAACTATGAGCGGAAACTACTGTATTTCATTTTTCCTTTCACCCCTGAAAAAGCAATCTTTATTGTTTTTCCCAAGGTCATGAAAAAGACCATGGCAGAAGCAAGAATAGAACATCTCTCGTCTAAACCCCACCTTATCTACACAGTAAACTTTCCACAATAACAGAATCTAATAAATGAATGATTATTGCAACAGAATAACATTTATAGAGGCCTTAATTGTATATGCTTCTATCTGGCTAGGAAAGAAAATAAACATGGCAAGCATAGAAATATACAACATACATTTACTTCTCTCCCTCTTTTTTCTGGACTCTATTATAAATAGCTGGCAGCATAAGGAATTCTATAATTCATGACAAGAGGCACACCAGAAGAAGGAAAACAAAGTTACCTGTGAAGCCTCTGCAGTCACAGCAGATACAATAAAAGAGAAGAACTCTTAAAAGAGTCACCTTGAAAAGTACTGAAGCACAGCATTCATCTTCACAGTGGGGAACAAAGAGGAAACAGATTACAGCATCCAATGCCCACAGTGGTAGTTAAGAGAATGAAGTTTCCCTGTGAAAGCACATATTTCAGTTTATAAATTCTTTTATCCTCATACTTTCCCTACTTGACAAAGTTTTGGCATGATTGTCTATACTCCCATTGGGCTGAAAAAGAGAACATACTACAAGCATAGAGATGAGTGTCATGAAAACACTTCTGTGAACATTTGAAGAGATAAAACAGTTCAAAAAGAGACCGAACAAATTCCTGGTGGACACGTTAATCGGTGGCTATTAAACACCCACCGGCTGGCTCCAACTCAGGAGTTCTGCAAACAGCTGAAGGCTGGAAGCTTGGAAGGTAAAGCAGGGGAAGCATTTGTTGGTAGCGACTGCTCAAGGCAGGAGGCTGGAGGAGGTATGGTTCAGTATGGCTTTCCTTATGGCCTTCCAGTATGTCACGCAACAACTCTGCACCATGTCCGCTTTCACTCCAATTATCACGCACTACGTGCCAGTCCTGGGCCCCTCACACAGGTATGGCAACAAGACAGTGAGTGCATACATTTATTTTTCTAAGTAGGTGAACTACATGAGATGTTCTATAGGAAGCATGACAGCAAAGCAGCCCAGTATTACCAGTTCCCTGAATAATACTAAATACTTGGACCCAGCCCTTGGAAAAAGGTTCTTTACCAGCCTCTGGACAATTATGATTCTATTTTTTCTCAACAAAAGCCATTAAAAAAAATCTTCATGGTCTGGGTGGTTACCAGGCCACCAATGGATTTTCCGGTTGCTGTTGCCCAGGCAGATCTTCCTAACACAAATAACAGGTAAAAGGTTTATACTTTATGCCAGATGGTACCCAACAATCTGACAACTCCTTCTTTAATGTGTTAGCTCATTATTGATTGCACTTCAGGTGAAAATTAATGTAGTCTGTTTTATTTTTAAATGTGTCCCAAATGGAGATCCACAGTAGCAGATGNGGGGGGGGGGGCGTGGGTCTGTGCCAATTTGTATTAGTTTATTTTATCGTATTAGTTTATTTTTTCTAACCCTGTGTGTGAAAACATATCCACTTATTTTGTAGAACATACATATATCTACAAGCATTTTTTATTATTTACTTTAAAATCCTTAAGATTATAACAAACAGTGTGTCAAAAAAAAAAAAAAAAAAAAACGATGGGGAAAATGAACCTAAACTGTAATTCCACTGACTAAGTAACAGAAGGTATGATCCCTCTGAAGAAACTACTGCCATGGCCAGCGATAGAAACCTCCTGATTTGGGGCTGTAGTCTTGGCTCATGGCACAACCCAGAAAATCCTGAGGGGTCTGGCTAAGTCCCAGCAGCCTGTGATGACCTGCATATGGACAGCTATACTGCCCAGAGCCTCCAGTATGGGACACACCTCCGGCACAACCTGCACATTAAAATCCGAGAACAACCATACCGATTAATACCATGGTGCTTGTCGCCTGGTAGTCCTGCCTCTGACAGTGCCAAGAGGAGGATGATACAATCCCACTGTTTCCCCAGAACACCCTTTTCTTCTAGAACGGTGGGATCTGTGGACTCCCTGAATCAGAGGCAACACCTTTCTGCCTTTGATGGATTGCACTTCTGTAAATTTGTCTCATTGCTTTTTGAGTCCTTGTGAGAGCGTTTTGCGCCTATGTATCCTGCAGCAATAAGACCAACAGTTTAACCACTCGTTACATGAAAAATACATTCTTTCTTTTACTCTGAACCTTTTCTCACAAAAGAACAAGGGAGCTTCAAATGAAATCCTTATAAGAAAAAGTGAACAGTCATTCCAATTCACCTTCTGCATGACCTTCATAACTTCATAGAGCGCTTTTATATCTTTATCCTCACTCCACTAAAACATCTCTTTCCAAGGCTAAAGACACTTACTCTACATCTACATTATCTCCTAATTTTTGAAGAGCCTGGATAATACATTTCACAAGAAAACTCTTCCAGTTTCTTATTTCCTGCAATGTCACATCAGGCTTTCTCTTTTCAGCAGTACCAAAGAACTAATCAGGCTAGATATGAACAACTGGAATACAGAAAACGATACACAATGAATCAAGCATACATCTCTTTTTGGTGCTTGCTATATGTAAGCAGATGGCCACCGAAACATTCTAAAAGCAAAATGAGAACGACATGTCCTATATGGGTAAAACTCAGGAGGAAAGTGCTATGGTGCACAAGAGCCAGAAACTTAGTCACGCAGCCAATGTACCTACTCAAGAACACCAAATGTCCGCTACCACTAAAATTATGTCTCTTTTTGTAAATTGTACGTATATGCATGCTCTACTGCTATCCGTGTTAGTCCCAGATGGGAGCCAAAAAATCTGGAGGACTTACCCAAAGAACAGCTGAAAAAGGCTGAATTCAGTGTCTTGCATTCAGCAGTGAGCTGAAGTTTTTGAAGCAGATCCCGTCCCTACTCTGCAGGTCCAGCATACATCCTGCTAAGAGAACTAGGGGACGTTCAGCGCCTAGAAGGATCCTTCTCTTGGCAGACAGAAATATCTCGTAAGGGAGCATTCCCCAAAAAGAAAACTGATGTATTCTCTTGCTTTCCTAGGCTTATGAAAATACATTTAAGCCTCCACAGAAAAAAACTTTCTTTACATGGATTTCCTCAAAAATTAACCTGTGTCCATTTTGAAGCTGTGTTATGAGTTGCAGCCATTTGTCCCATTGCCATCAGGTTGCAGACACATGCTTCTTAGAAGAGTTTGCTCTGAAGTGCTGCAGTCCTGCCATTACTGACAATGATGCACAGTATTATCCTTCCAAGGGATGTAAATATCAACACTTGACTGACTTCCCCATCAGGATGAGAACCTGTTCTCCCTTATTTAGTGAATTAATCAATAAACTGCAATTTCATATAGTATATGAGACACCCTTGGGAGGCCAAAAAAAGACTGAATGCTAAATTTACCTTTCTGGATTTTTCCATGCTTCTTACCACCAAAATCATGACGAGAAAATACACAGGACAGTGTCATATGTCCTTGGTGTCGAACTATTAATTAGCTAAGTCTAATTTATCTGATGTGAAAGCTATCTGTAGGTTTCAGAGCAGCTCTGTAGGCTAGGAGGAAGGGAGGAGAGGAGGCGGTAACACTCTTACCCCACTGTGTTGAATCTGCCTAATAGGAGGATGAAGTCCTAAAGCTCCACTGTTGAAATTTCTTGGTGAAAGTGGGGATGAAGTGCCCAAGCCCCAGTACCGACGCTGTGGGGCGCTTTGGAGGCTGAGGTGAGGTTACACCACCTGACCCCTGGGACAGGGACGTCAAGGAGGCAGAGAGCAGAGACAGCCAGCTAGCTCTCCAGAAAGCTAGCATGTTACAAGGATGACAGGACATTTAGAGTAAGGAACTACTGCAGCACCTCTACCAGTAAAAGAAAGATATATGGACAGCTTTCATGTAGATTTCTATCCCTTCCAAGCCCTTCCTAGTGTTTCAGGAGCCCAACTCACTGGCTTCTGGGCTAAAGATGGTTCTTGGGCTGACTGGGCCTTGAGAGACGAGGAGAAGGAAGGAAGGAGGAAAGAGAAACTCACCAGGGAACTGATGTACCCTTTTTTCCTGGAGACTTAGCTCTGCTGGAGCATACTTCCATTCCCACGGCAGGATGGACAGATGTCTCAGCAGGTTAAATGGAATCAACCCACATATTCCCTGCTGGAAAGCACTGAGTGCTTAGTCAGCACGAGTGGAGTAAAAGGGAAGGGAAAAAAAAAACAAAAAAACATCATCACCAGAGTGGTGAAGAACACCATCACACACCCCTTGCTTGCATAAACACCTTGTTCCAAAGTGGTCTGGTATTGCACATATTTAGTCATAAACAATAACAAATAAACTTTTCTCTAAGATGAGCAGCACTGATGTCCTCTCTTCCTTCTTCAGATACCTTTCAACTGCATCCTTCAAATCAGGCAAGGGAACAGCCAGGAAAGAAAACTGCTCTAAGTTTGAAGCTCTAAAGGGTAAACAGTAGAGCAATCCTACTACCATTACAGTGCGCGTTTCTGGTAAAAGACAAAGTATTTGTACCCAGTCAGCAAAAGTAGTGTTTCATTATGGAACAGTAACAGAACAATATATCTGTTTTCCAGTACAGCTTTCACTGCTTCAAGCTGAGTTTGAAACCAGTAATAAGATGAAGTACAAAAGTAATTCTACAAATGTATCCACAATTAATACAATGCTACATTACTATCACAACTTTAATTATAGGAATTCCTAGCTCTTATGTGGTAAAAAAATATTCAGGAATCTGAAACACAAATTTGGACCAACTTATATATGGGCAAAACTCTGTGACATTGCCGACAAATGCAGAAATGGCAGAAAGATAAAAACTTACGCACATTTGTCATGAATACAGTAATGATTCACAAGTTCAGATCATTTGTCCTTCTCTCTTTTTTGCCATGTAGTTGTTCAGGAGAGAAAAAAAGATGGCTTAAAATGCTATTGGGGGATTTTCTTGGGTCCTAAGATATGAAAAGCATTTATTTACGCAAGTTAGCATCAGCAATTCTCTTGTTTTCCATGAGAAAATCTGCATAATTGTCAACATATGGTTTTACTGCAGGTAAGAAAAGACATTAGCAACTACAGTGTCGGCAGTAGTAACCAATGTGAAGTTCTTGAGCTGTGTGTAATTCATAAGCTCAAGTACAGCTCCTGTGCACAGCTAAAGGATTCTAATGATGATTTGGTTTCTGGATTACCTGAAACCTGGGCTATGTGAGAAACAACCAACAGGTTGGGTTGAGGCCGTCAGTGCCAGCTTATAACGAGCCCCATGAATCCAGGTGCAGGGAAGCTGAGGAGTTTACATTTCCATGCTATTATTTCTATTCATATTAAACTTCCTTTTAAAGTTACTATATCGTGTGAGATGTAATATTCATATAAGGTATGATTGCTTGGGTTGCTTAGTCAAATCACAGTTTATATAAATATGATTCTGCATAACTAAATATCTGATCAGCAGCATCAAATCCTAATCAATACTGTCAGTAAGCTGATGTACTCCTCATCTGGGATCATAAATTCATATGAGAAGATGGCAAGGCTGTGATTAAATGGCCCTCACTATACCCAGATACTGCAAGATGAGAAGGCTCCTTACAAGAGCTTCAAACCCTATGTCAACATAAATAATCCTCCAGACACTCCAAACAGACCACCCCCGGCAGGATGCTAAGAGTCTGGAGAAGCTCTTACTTTTCCTCCCAAGGGTTCCCCTTCTCCATCCCATGCCCTCTTCTTCCTGTATCCCACTGAAAGTCACTGCAGAAACAATGTCAGTGGAAATTTCCGTTGGTTTCATTCCCATTAAATTATGTGTGAATGTAGCAGAAAGGATTAAACTTGAGTCACTTAAGTGACTTAAACTTGAGTTCACTCAAGAAACGGGTTTCCTGAAGGATGTCAGAAAAGTAAAATCAAGAAGAAATACTACTGATACCCTCTCCCATATGGCACAAGAGAACAGTCTGCCAGTTCCCAGCTTGCAGCCCTTGGCCATTCCCCTGCCTTCCTTCAGCTCTCTTGGTGAGACTTCTCCCCATGCCTGTCTCTGAAGTTTTCCCATCAAAGACAGAGAGGGAACAGCATGCTCTGCCCCAGGAGGAGCACAAACACTGGCCAAATTTGTGACCGCTCTGCAGTCATTCTCTGCAGCTATGAAATCCTGCTTGTCACCCACTATGAACATTTTCAAAAGGGCTCAGTCTTCAAAACACAGAAACTTAAATCATGTTTAGGAAGAGTCCAGCTCCAGACCCACCACAAAAGACTACATACTTTGGTCCCTAAAAACATCTGAACCTCCTTCACACGGCTTAAATTAGCATTTGGCACAGGTTGGATACAAGTTGTTCAAGTTTGTAAAGCGCTTTGTGATAATGGTCTCTAACCATAAGCTCATTATTTTGCTCATCTACTCAGCTAAACAATTCCAGTTATACAGATTTCAGTGTTTCTTCTATAAGGAAATACGGTCTATGCTTTCCCAAAGTGACTGCCGAGATATTGAAGTAATCGTTATTACTGTGGCCAGGTCTGTACACTTATTAATTAACAGTTCTTCATTTCTATTGGTTAATTCAATCAAATTTTTATTTCATTTCTAACATCATTTTCCTGTCGGTAACAACCAGTATGAAGCCTTGTGACACAAAAATGTCAAGCTACTGGTATTCACCTGACGTCAAGACTACTTGCGAAACTTTTTGAGATTGCTTGGTTCTTCACAAGGAAACAAACAAACAGCCTCAGGATAATTTCATCCTGCAATAGGGTGCTATACAGCCTTATAGCTAATATACCGTTCCCCTTTGAAGAAGGACTTGGGATAGGAAATAAGTTGCTGGCCCGAAGAGGGAAGAACGCTGCGGTCAGGTAGGATTCCCACACCCTAACGAAGAGCCTGTGCTTGAACTCCCCATATTGAAAGGTCTGCAAATTTCTGTGCAATTATGTTAATGTATTCTATCTGCTATAAACACTAAATCTTGAGGAACAGATTTTGCTGTCTACAACTGTTTTATTTTCAGCCACATTGTGTCACCAGTTAACATGACCCTTGTGCACAGCTGCTGTTGGAGGCACAAGGAATATCTGTTCCAAATCAATGTTTTAAGACACTAAATCAATTTTTAAGCTAAGGAAAGAGATGTGGTTCAAAAAGCTAGGCTGAAAAACTCTATATAGCTTCACTGACCTACATTAATCAACGAACCTTCCACCTCAAAAGGCAGGTGAATAATTATTTTTACAAAGTAATCTTTAGTGTGCCAGCACTTTTTTTAGTAAAAACATTGTTACTTGTAAGAATCCTAAGGCACTGTCTCCTCTCAGCAGTTTCTCCTAAGAGATTAAAGAGCTTGTTTCCAGCCTACTGAAATATTACTGTACTCTGATCAATGGCTTTGGCAAATGGGATAAAGGAGTTTCAGTTCTCTTGCTTCTCAGCTCAACCACGTCAAATGAGTTTGTAGGGCTATCAGTGGGTGACGTTTGCCAGAACTCACCTCAGTCATCCCTTCCACGTTACTTACAGGGAAATGCTAACAGAAGTAAAAAGTACCCGTTCCTGAAAAACTAGAGGTAAGGGAACAGATTTGTTGAGTAAGCAGGTACCAAAGACTGGCGTACACACATACATATATATGCACATACAGACATACTTTTCCTGATGATGCACTGACGATGTATTCATAGGTTACTTGCTTAAAAGGATTATATGCAATTACCATTTTTTTACCTCTCTGAAGATGTATTCAGTCAGTCATAAGCAATCTGTTTTTTCTCAGTGATCTCTTCCCTACTACAGTAGGAAATGCAAAAATAAATAAATGACTAGTAACAGTGTATATAACACAGTAATCTACACCCCCCAAAAAAGTACTATTTACCATGTTATTAATACCTTACATGCATTCGTCTGATAGGAAAGATATTTTTAATTGCTAACGTACTACTTTGCTACTATTTTTTTGGAACAATTCTTACTACATGATCAATTAGTATGCATTAATTCCTGATAATTTTTGCCAATACCTTCTCTCCTGCTTTCTCTCTCCTACGACAAATGAAAAACAATAGAAACCAGAAAAGCAAACCTTTCATTTTATTTCTCATAGAGGCTTATCTCAAAAGTACGGCAATGCCACTCTACTACAACTGGGACTGAGAACTGATTTGTGTCATTAGTGTTCACATGCTGCCTTAGCATCAGCTCTTGAACCTTCTGATTTTCATAAATAGTCACCCCTTCAGTTATTAACTGTACTGTATTGGTCTGCTCTGCAGCTCAGAGCAAGAACAAAATCGATAAGCTCTGGTAGCAAGCATCAATTCTCTGATTGCAGATGTATTTATAACAAGACAATTTCCCAGAATTAGGTCTGTATTAGTTAAAATATGCAAAGTCAGGACTTGAGAAAGCCATGTTCTGTTATTCAATCTTTGACGTTAGAATGAGAATGAGACAGAGAATATTCTAACAGGTTAACAACCGCGACTTCTGTCCCCATTAAACTGTATTTTTCCAACAACATCCCTCACTAGTAAGATACTTGCAAGATTGTCCCTTCTTAACCCTTTTCTCTGTATTGTACCCTGAATTGTTTCTTAATATTTTTAATGATATAATTACACAGTTATTGGAGAAAATAGGGGAGAAGAACAACAAAAAAAAATCTGATCTTCCTCTTATTACCTATATTAACAGCAAGGAGTTGTTGGCCTGCCTTTGTTTTCCTTGCTTCTTATTCAAGCTGTTTTCTCTGTAGTCACTAAAATATTTATATATGCTTCTCTAAAAATCTCAGCCTAAGGGATTTAAGATCACAGTCCCCAGCGAATTTCAGCGGACCCTGACTACCTGTTTCAAATGCCTTGGAAAATCCTAGTCATTATTTCTTACAGAAAATTAGTATCTCCACTTTTTTACCATTTATTAATATATCTGTTTCCTTTTAAAACATAGACAATTTAAGTACCTTTGTCTGCATGGGTAAAAAAATGAGGCCAGAGAAAAAAATGAGGCTGTTACAAGATTAACATTAGTCTGCATCACTGCGACTGTGGCTGTAGCAGCTTTTTATATAAGATTGCTGAAGAAGAGAAGTATCATGTTTATTCACTGATACATCTGGAAAAACTAACAAGGCACTGAAACAGCTGAGCCATATTTCAGTAAGCCATATATGCTCTGAATTCAGTATTTGAATGTGCAACCCGTAGCTATATGCATGTGTCATTCTCTCTCACAGAAGCAGTCTCCATTATTTTACTTAGATACTATGATACACTGTTAGATATTCCCCGATTACCAAATGTGAGGAGTTTAGGAAGTTTTTTCCTCCTGTTAGTTATTCTTTTTATATCTCTTTTCATTCTTCAAAGTCTGGCTTATCTGTGAATTCTGCATTTCAGGTGATATTAAATGGCAGAGGTGGAGAAACTATAATCAATCCTCCACGGCAAATGCAGAATGACTAGCACATTTGCAAGCGGCCCACTGACAAATACATCCTTCGTGTTACTACTGTGTGAGCTCTTCCCTTATGTCACCGTTATCCCCCCCAAGGGTTTCCAGCCTGGCGTTCGCACGCCCAGCGACGTGTTTGCACTCACCACGCTCGAGACGTGGCGTTTGCCAGCGAGGATTTCTAACGCTTCCCCCTCTTTCTTCGCCCTGAGTGCTCCTTGCCCCGAGCCGCGCGTTTGCCTTCTGCAGGCTTCGCCCGGCTGCCTCAGCTGATGTGCCTCCGGGCGGGGGGCTGGCGAGCACCTCTCCGGCTCCGTGCTCCGTGACTCAGCATCCAGGAGGCCTTCAGGAGCCCGCAGACCAGGGGCTGAACACATCCTACAGCCCTCGGCCGCCGCCAGCTTCCCCCGGTGGGTGCAGGGACACAGCCCCGTGTGGAGCAGGCAGGGCACAGCTTGTGAAAGCAGCAGGGGAACCGCTAACCGGGGGGCTGCCCAACAGCGCGCGCCTTCCCGCGCGGGAGGCTGCGAACACGCCGCCTCGGTCTGGTGATTGCTTGATGGTTTTTTAGTGGAACACGAGTAAGTAATGCTAATGTCCTCTCTGCTGAAATGGGCAATATCAGCACTGTATTTTTCCAGCTGATTGTTCAGTTCCTCATATACTCCTTAAGGACCTTTATCGGGTAATTAATAACCCACCGCAAGCTGTTCTTGGAGGCAGGAGTCCAGATGTGTTGCTGTACAACGGGACATAAGGACCGGCATCCTAACCGGACCATCAGGTGTTATCAAGTGCAAATGTCAGATAACAACGTAAATGCGAAGAAAAAAGGCATCTACCCAAGGAAGGGCAGCACATGGCATTCCTGGTGTGACCGTCTGTAATACTTACTGGTAGCACCTCGTTAATTCCGAGCACAGAGCAAACAGCTTTCAGGTTTATTAAACCAGCTATTTCCCAATGCTCTCTGACAATATGCCTGTTTGAAAGTATGGCTATATCTTCAAGTTGCAGAACACAGAATATGAAGTATTTCTACTGTATTTTCCAAAATACAGTGCTTTCTAAAATATAAAATCTTTCATATACACAAAATATTAATGATATATACATTTTAAAGCATTTATTGTGTTAAATCGTTTAATAAGCAAAAATTATGTAATTTAACTGCTCTTCTTTTAAAAGGTGGTATCTCTACTGTTTACCTACAATGATTAGACAACAATTTTCTTGAATATACCAAAGCCGTCAAATGTGCAAATGAAAAGAATATAAATGCTTTATTTTTTTTCCTTTATTTCCATCAAATGACAATTAGAAACAGCTGCCTTTGTATGTAAAATCTCAGATGGTACTTAGTTTTCTGAAGGACAATAAGGACAGGTTTGTCTCTTCCCTGGGTAGCCTAGTCTTTTATCCAAAATTAAACAGTTTGATCATAGTTATTTACAGGACAGTCAAGCAATAGATTCTGGGACCTTGTTTGCCAGACACACATTTCACTGCAGCTTGCAAATGTTACAGAGAATTTACAAACAGAGGAATAAAAGTCAATGAAACTCCATTGTCATTATTTGGTTAGGATCTCTAATGAAATAGATCGTGTTATTATATTGATTAAGCTCGGTGACTGTCCTGCCCCTCCCCACAATGCAGTCATCTATAGCAGATAAAAATTGATCAGCAATGCACGCTCTCGAACAAACTGCAGGATTCAAAAAGTATAACAGTATTTATTCTCAGCAACATTTAAACAACCATTTTACAACACCCACGCTGGCAGGATCCATGCAGCCATATCCACCCGAGAATCCTGACGCTGCATTCCAGCACAGCTATCTGAGTCAATGTAACCACACTGCATCATCATAATCCTGCCTCAGCATATTCCCTCTTCTGCACTCCAATGTACAAAGAAAAAATACCCCGTTTTACCTTAGGTGGTGAATTCTTCCTTGTCCTTTTGTTCATAATAACTATTCCAAGTTTGTATCTTTGAAAAAATACAAGGATGGTTGCACCAATAAACTTCCCAGATCCTCTCCTGCGGCAGAAAGCAAATTAAAAAAAAAAAAAAAAAGACTTCAAGCTGTGACCTCAGAGCAAAGCACAGCCGTTAGCATCCCTCAGCCAACCTTCGGCAGAAAGCAGGTTAGACAGCAGGAAAACTGGCTCTGTACATGGCTGCAATGCTTTCAAATCAAGCATTCTGTGCTGTAAGCTCAGGGATTTATATCTTTGTAAATAGGCCGTCCCACTCAATGCTGCTTGTGTGCATGAAAATATGAAGCTTTTCACTGCAGTCACTTTATGCAAGAAACTATCCCAGTCATCTTTACAATCTCTGTCCCTCTGCTCTGAGACTAAAGAATGAGCACAGCATGCATAATTCATGCATTAAAATCTTCTGTGCACTTCCTGCAGGAACCGTTACATCCAGTAATGGGGTATTGATCAGCTCATCACTAAAACAATTGGGCTAGGCAATTGGTTTACTGCAACAAACAAATGGGATGCAGACACAGGCTTTCCACCCCTGCAGCACTCAAGCGCAACTCCGACATACGTGGTGTGGCATTTACATATTGCAGAGTGTTTAATCTGGACTCTGCATTTCTTTGACCTTCGAAAAATGCTGCATTATCTGAGCCTTGTAGTTGCAATCTGTATGCCCTGCAGCCTGCTTCTCCTCTTAACTCTGAGAAGTGACTGTGATTTCCTAACCCCACGTTCAAAGTCCAGCCAACCTCCAAAAGCAAAGAGCAAATATTCAGCCCTTCTACCCCTGATGCAGTCATTGACCCATATACACCTGTTTGTTTGTACCAAGGGATTAAACCACTCTCACCGAGTCCCTTTATTACAACATATATATCCCATTCAATCTGAACAGAGATGCACAGATGCATCATTTTTGTCTAGCACAACTCACATAATTTGTATCTGGCAGATCAATTAAAACAACATAAGTCCCAAAGTTTCTGCTTCTTCCCACAGATCTGAACATCTTCCAGCTTTTTCAGCACACTCCCCTTCCTTGCACCCCTAGCACTTAAACAAGCTTCACCAACAGTTCGTCAGCTCCGGCTCCAGCCGCTGCCTTCAGCAGCTTCTCGGCACCCCACCCTTTGACTGCCACGTGCTTCTCCCTCCACACACACAAAACCAGGGCTCACGCAGTTTCAGAAGAAAAAGACAAGAGGTAGACATAAGGAAAACTCGAGAGCCAGGACTGGGGCAAAGCTCCAAACTAATACTGAACAATAAAATAACAGGAATCTCCGTAGTCACCCTGGTGCTGACCAACAGCATAGTCACCTGAGTTTGCACCACACAAATCTGTAGCTTCCTCAAATCTATGGAATTATTCCTTAGTCTTGGTGGAGATTGGGTTTGAGCTTTTAACACAAAAATACATCATTAACACTAAAATAAAGAACTGTTATTGATGTTTATTTGAAAAGAAATTCAAGAGGTTAGTAAGACCTTCTTCCTGGGACTAAATGGGGTACAATTGGCTAAAACAAAAAATCTTGGTAGGACTGCAGGATGAACAGGAACACCACACATACCGATGAAAACCTGAAGCTGGGCTAAACTACCTCCTCTATTGCAATTGTATGTTCAGAGTCCTCCCAAGTGAGTTAAGGGAAAATTGTCTGGAGTAGCAGGATTCGGCATACTGTCTGGAAACCAGAATGAATAGAGGCTTTTTCAGAGGAAAATCAAGAATAAGTTTTGCTTGGTTTGTGTCTCACCAAAGCAATAGCCTTTCAGTATATCCAGTATCTACTGCTTTCCCTTCCGCTAAAGCATTCCCATACATTTCAGTGAGCTGGCAAAGGTGTCACCAAGAAACTACCATATGCCTTTCTGGTACGTCCCTTCTCAACAGCTACAAGGGCTGTAATATAACAGCAGCTAATCTCCTCTTTGTGATAAAGCAAAGACACAAGCAAAACCATCTTCAGCCATTACTATATCCCGAGTGCTGGGTCACAATCATCTCTGACAAGCATTAAACTAGGAGTTACAAGCCACATTAAAAAACATGATATTGTGAACCTGACTGCCTAATTAATCAGATTAAAATAGGAAGAAACCTCAGAGAGATGAGATTCATGCCCCAGGCCATACAATTCCCATGAGCTCACTCTGATCGTACTCTAATCAGTTATAAGTGGGAAATTTACTAGGAAAAAATGCTCACATAAAGCACTGCAGACTAGCTCAACCTACGCTCACCATTGCAGTGGGCATCTGCCACTTGCTGCTATATTGAGACTGTGCTCCAGATAAAGATGTCTAAATCTGGATACGTAGCTAGATGCAAGCAAGATGCCCATCGTCTGTCAGAAGATTCACCAAACCTGTTCAGCTGTCCAGATCTGCTATTTAAGGGTGAGCTGAAGCATTCTCACCTGCGTTGACTGTACTGACTAGATTTCTACTGATTGTGATTGACTGAGGACATTTAGGTCCCATATAGGTACCAACATATAGACCACTCAATTTAGACACCTACATCTGGCACTGTAACCACCCTGCATGTAGTTTAACAGAATACTTCCCTAGGCACAGGGCGGAGACATGGTAATTTGGGGCAATTATATATACTTTGACATCTCCTACTCTCCCTACTCCAGCTATGTTTGGGATACCCCAGAGCTTTTGAGCAATTGCTTAAAACTGGTTTCATATGTAAATGCTGTGACTTCAGTGCCATTGCAGACAGTTCTGCTCAGAATACAAATTTTGATTACTGGTTCAAAAATGAACTTTTTGTTCCACAATCTATAAGATTTCTACATCTTATGAAGAGCTAAAGGTAAATTACACATTAAATTAAGAGTTAATACTCCTATTTGAAATGGAAAACGTCTCCATGTGGATGTCATTGGTTTTGTAATAAATCATTCTCAGTTATTTTTATGTAGAAAAAAAACACCTCTTGGAATTTCTGCAACGTTTGCCTGGTATTTTGGAATTCATATGGGTTCCTCAAAGCAAGACTAGAAGCTTTGGTGAATAAAGGGTCAGTAGGTCTTCCCTCCATCAGAGATCTTCAGAAGAAGCACAGACAATAAGAAGAGAAATTGTTGCCACTTTCCTTGGAAGATCACAAAGATAAAAAGGGGTTTTTACCATTCAGATGGGTAAGGTCTAAAACCAGGGTAAATTAGTGCTTTGTTGAAGTTACTGGTATTAGGAAACACACATATGAGTGCAAATATAGATGCATTTTATTACATTGAAATACCGCCTATGGATTCACTGTGTTAGGCACATACCCCAAAGAAATCTGACAATCCATGCTCATAAACATGAGCCTTGTGTGCGTATTTACCTGCATTTTTTAACATTTCATGATTTGCCAGTGCTGAAAAACATGTAATGAAAATGCCCTGCTCTCCTTGCTTTATTACTCTGGTCACACGCTTCTCATATAAATGAACGTATCAGGTGTTCACACTCTTACTATGTCTGAGTAGAAATCAGAAGCTTATAGGCATAAACACTAAGATACATTCTTCACCACAACTACCAGTTTCAGCACACTACGCCCAGCCTCCCAGCCCTCCCAGCACATTACCCTGTCAAAGCAGAAACTCCAGACTTGGGAACCTTCTGCCCAGTTTGAAATGGGAAAGTGCTCATGGGTCTGGAAGGTTTTAGGATGTGCTATACAGCAGACTGTCAGGTACTCTCAATCACAGGATCCCACTTTTAAAAGAGCAGAAAGCCATTTAGTGCAGCCGTTTCACGCAGACATTTCATGAATCTTCATTTTATTTCAGTAACTAGTTGTTCAAATCCCCCTGTTTCATGTCCCTCTTTATATTATTCTTTTGTTATTCTCCCTTATTGTGGTCTAACCCCAGCCTTGGTTTATCATCAACATCTTCCTCTTCTGCTCCTCTTCTCACACTGAGAAAAAGCTCTGTTCTTCCACAACAAACTAATTCTGTCCTCCTTCACTTTTCCTAGGTAGATAACTTATTCTACTGTCTATTTATCACATCCACAATGACTGTCACCTGCTTGACTCAGCTCTCAAATCCTACTGTCTCTACTTTTCTTCTTACATACCTATTTCTCCATCAGAAATCTAACAGCAACATGAATTTTTCTTCCTTTGCTTTCGCTTCTTTCCCTGCCTCATTCTTGAAACACAGAAAATGCTTGTGCTTGGACCTGCTATATCTTCCACCTTCCTAAGAGCCACAGCCATCTCCCCCAGTTTCATGATTTCCTTCAGAATCTCTCATTTCCCCATCATGTCTGCTTTCATTCCTCTCCCATTCTCATCTGTTTTCCTTTCACAACGCAAAAATTCCCGTCTTTCCCTTAACTTCATTTGTTTTTGCAGTCACCCTTACATCCACCTCCTGTCCTTTGATGTTACATAATGGCTTTAGTACTACTGCATGAAGTTCTTCTGTTCCTTTCTTGCTGGCTTTTATCTTTTGCATTCAAATGGAACAACTCTTGAAACCTCTAGCATTTGTACTTATCCATACTTCAGGAAACGGGCTCATTCTTCATTCTTTCTGACATGCCAACAGTTTTTAGTGGTTAGGAGGCCAAAGTTTCTATTTTGGAAGTTTTGACTTCCTTGATACAGTCTTAACCTGATCTCTCTAACTGCTGCTCTAGACGTCTTTCAGAGGAACAACTTCATGCTTTCTTCTATGTTCTGCAGAGATTTTTTGGTCTTCTTTCCTCTTAAAATTGTACTTAGGTGTAATCTCATCTGTAAACACAGTGTCAACTACCAACTCCTCTTTGGATGCTACGCCTCTACTCCCTTACTACTACACTCCTTTCAAATCAGTATCTCAGCCAATATTTCTGATACTGATTTCTGATATTTCTATTCAGGCATCAGCCTGAGCTCAGCGTAGCCAAATTAGGGTTCTTATTACCCGCCTCCACAAACTTGTCCTGATAGATCCTTCCTGAATCACTGTGTACAGTGGCACCATCTAGCCCAACATTTAAGACACGTGCCTGAATGCTGTCTTGAATTCAGATCATCTTTCTGGTCATCAAATCCAGCCCAAGTCTTGCAGAACCTTTCTGCACAATATTGCTTATATATAATCTTTTAATATGCACTTAATGAATACCCTTCTCCAGACCCGCATAATCTCAGGACTAGATCAGTTCAAAATCTTTTTCTCTGTGGGACAGACACAGCACCTAATCAGTGTGCTGCTGCAAAGACTGTTCTTCCAGACCATCACCCTCACTGCGTGACCTCTCTCCTTGCATCCCTCCATTCCCTTCCTTGGTATACCAAACACAAGGAACTTCATGTTCCCTTCCATGGAGTGCTCTCATTATTATTCTCAGTTAGTACTGAACAGCCAACTTACAATTAGTCTGTAAGTTATTTTTCATTAGCCCCTTGTTAAGTTTTCAGTCAAGCACTTCTGTGCTTCCTTCCATTACACTTCATACTTTGGAAGAACCCTCTGCAACACCTGCAAAGTCACTGCTTTGCCCTCCTTCAAATCCTTTCTAAATCTCATTTGCTATGATAATTACAAAAAAATTGACAGCATGTAGGCTGCTCAGGAAAGCTGAGACCACTATCTATCCTCATGGCTGATTTTTTTTTTCACCATTTCTTTGCAATTCCCCATCTGTCTTTGTCTTTTATGTTATACTTTCACTCATAATTACTTATGAGTAATTGTCACTGGGAGAGGGACAGACTTTTATTTTGTTTGTTCAAAGGGGTCTCTTGTTGATGACTGTGGCTTTTCAGTACTACACTAATCAACATTACCGGAGGGCATATAGCACTCAGCAGACTGGGAATCTAACAAGGGTTATCTAAGAGAACCTGGGGAGTCAGGAATAGAATTTTTGCTGGCCCACGTTTCCTGCTGAGGAGTTGTACAAGGCTGAGAGAAATCAAGGACGGTAGTTCAGTCATTTAAGCTGAAAACATTTTTTTTTCCTGTATGGAGCACTTTGCTACCAATACCTAAACACGTTCCTCAATAAAACAACTGCATGTTCTGCTTTGCTGTTTAAGTCAGTGTTCCGAGATATCAAAGATACTAATTAATATTGAAATTACTTCTTTAATCATTGTTTTGGAACAATGAAATTACTTGATAGAATGATATAAATTGCATGCAAATATAATTGTCTCTACCATATATACTACACTGTATCTTTCTATCTAGTAAGATATACTAGATATTATATAGCATATGTTAGTATAGTTATTACAATAGACTACAGTCTACTATATATATATCTGCCATACTTTAGATGTTTAAGAGAGTCCGTATATACTGACGAAATGCTACTCTGTGTACGTTCGTATGTTCTATACAAAGTCTAAGCGGTTTTTCTCCTTCTGTGGAGGTCTATGAGGCAGTTGTTACTCGGGATGTCAGCTGCCTTTCTAGCTACACATACAGAGCTGGAGAGAGTACTACTTTCATGTTCTCGTAGAGCTTTGGTTGCAACAGCAACAAAGGTTGTATCCAAGATAACATGCAAACTTCCCTCCAAATGCTTCCCCACACTTGCAGAGTGATTTACTTCAAAGTGCTACTGCTCCAAAACTGGCACAAAGTGCAGCATGACTTAAAGTATATATATCCCTAGACAGAGTGGCCATAACATTGATGGGAAAATTCTGTTTTTCTTTTCTTCTCTTCACCCGATTCTATGATCACATCAGTCTCATTGGGCCTACAGCCCAAGCCCACTACAGCACTGAACCTCTGCATACATTTTCAGTTCTTGGGCTTAGCAAAAAATCTGTTTGATAGGATCTTTTCCTACATCCTCATTACTCCTGGTTTTGCACTCTACTGTGTGTGCTTCCTCTAAGAAGCTTCTGACGTCTGGATTGATTTTCTTATCCATCATTAGTTAAGAACTCTCTTTCAGTTTCCTCCACACCAAAGTTTATTGGTTCTCATTCATCACCCCAACAACTTACATTACTGGATAAACAAAGAAAGCCCTTATACTTGACCCAGCAGCAATTCCCTGTTGGGTTGCCTGGCTTTAAAGCCATGCCTTTCTGATATTCTTATCCAAAGACCCACAGAAGTGCAGGGAACACCACAGGAATCAACTGAATTATGTGTTTTGGTGAAAAGTGGAACAAGCCAAGCATCCATCAGTGCGAGCAGAAATGCAAGCCCACTGCCTGCACATAGCAACATGCTCACGGCTGCCAGCTCTGTAAGCGCGCGCCTCAAGCCAATGAATGTTTCCACTTGACTGAAATGCTTTCACTACAAGCAGTTTACCATACAAACAAGAGGCGAATTGCAGCATCCAGAGATCTTACTGGGGTTATTCTGGAAAGGGCTGGGCGGGAGGAGGCCGCTGGTGAGGACAGGGGAACCAAGGGCAGCGGGCGGCAGGGCAGCCCCTCAGCCCCGGGGCACAAGCCCATGGCCCTGGAACAAGCAGCACGGAGCCGGGCTGAGGGCAACCAGGGTGGCCGCAGGCCTGGATCACCGGACAAGGCCACAGTGATGGTGCAAGCCCCGCGTCCTGCCAAGAAGATGGCAGCGCAGGGGCAGCAAGGCACCTGAGCGGGCACAAGCACAGCCGAAGCACAGCTCAGGCAAGGACCAGGGCAGGGCCTGCCCTACAAGCAGCAGGGGAAAGGGGGAGGCCCCCGTAAAGGCTTCTCACAGCCCTCATACAAATCTGATCCCACAGATTTAACTCATTTTAACTGGATTTAACTCACTGGTCTGAGAGCCAACAGAGGGCTTAAAACGAGGTGGTTGAGGCTGAGGAGAGGAGCAAGGATTCAAGGCAGCAGAGCGGCCCGTCATGCAGTTTATTTTATTTCGCCTCCCGATTCCAGGCAATGGAGGTGGTGAATTTTCTGACGGGTGGGCCCCGCTGCCCAGACTGCCTGGTGTGGTGTGCAGGCTGCTCGGGGGGGCACGTCGCGCAGCTACACCCCAGCACGGCCTGCTGCCCTCCCCATGGGAGTGATGCAGGAAACCGGGGTGCTCTCTCCCGTAACAGCCCCCTGATCCCTGCCAGCTCTGCCCGTCACACCACCGTTCGAATGAAGAAAATGTCAGTGTGTTCCCCGATACGCACCATGGGATAGCATTTGGCTGCATGCAAATGACAGGAAAACTGAGGTGGGAGGCCAGTATTTAATTCTCATCCTCATGTCAAACATACTTACCAGTCAGTACCACCCAGTGTTTTCAAACGCAGGTCAACTTAGATCAGCAGCTTGTCAGTAAAGAAGCAAAAGTGACATAAAATAAATGGAATGCCTCCTACTTTCCTGACACCAACAGCCTGCGCTGTCAGTGACAATCGTCCTCTGCTACTCACCACCAGCACGCAGCCTGCACTCGGCTTTGCCAGAGCATGGCTTTTGACTTTGTCATCTCCATTTGTTCACAGTTCTCTGAATCAACAGATGCTCTACCACGCAACACACACCATTAGTCCTATCTGACCAGAGAAAAAATAAACATACAAATACAAACCGCAAAAGCGGTTCTTTTTAGCTTTTGATCAACTACACTCCTCCAAATAAAAACCGAAGCAGATACTCAGGTTCTGCCAGGAAGGATCCACCCTACAGTAATATCCATTCCTGGGTGCAAGAGCAATTGTGTTTTTAATCCTCCACTCTCTCCTTAATGATCTCTGAGAAATCACTAACTGCAAACCCACAGACAACATAAAATGAGCAGTTCTCAATATGCATCATATATTGCAGGGAGCAGAGCCTAGTAATTAATGGAAGTAGAAAACTCTCAGTTGCCAGTGAGAATTTAGTGTGAAATCAATTAAATCTGTAAACTTTACTGCTTTGGGGGAAAAAACAAAACTAAACCAAACCAGGATTGTCGGTTGCTTAAAATGTGGAGCAGTCTTTCCTTTAACTCCTATTCTCTAACCTATACCAGTGCCATTGGTTTACACAGCTTTTAGAATTACTCCCTCCTCCCCAAACTAATTCTGCATAAACTTTTTTTTTTTAATGTGACTTTTTTTTTTTTTTCGAGAAAAGGCAGATTTCATCAACACTTAGAGAACAGGATATTTCCTTTGGCTGATAAAGGAAACTGAATGAACAGACTAATATCTAAAATTTTGTACTAACAGATAAAGGAATAGTAGGCAACACTTGACAAATACAACACATGATATGGACTGGAAACCATGAAGGACCTTAAGCATCACATGGGCTACGTAAGCTGTTTTGCACGTTTTAAATGAAATAACAATGCTAATAAAAAGAAATTCCTAACTGGGACAATAGCTAGTCACCTATCTGGAAATAGGAGCTCAATTTCAAGTCCCACAGAGAAATGTTGTCATGTAAGGGACACACTGAGGAAACATTGTTTTGGAATGAGTAAATAGTAAGTATGTAAATTACAAATGAAGGAAACCTTTGAATAGGTGTCACTTGTTTCTGAAAGAATAATACTTTCTGGTCAAATGACTAACATTGCAGTTTTCATGATTTTGGTAGTAGAAATCAAAAGAAAAAAAAAGGGATAAACAAATCTAAGTGACTTATATAGTATCACACACACATCTCATGTACACAAATGTAAATGTTCACTAACTTTTAATACACAAAAACTAAGCTAACCATTTAACAGATATGAAGAAATACCTGTGCAATTTAAGGTAAATTAAGTATTTCTAGTCACTTGCAAACTCTTTTCTCTGCCACAGTTCCAAGACTAAACTTTTTCTTTTCATGGGGGGTGGCAAATGATGGGATGGCTGAAGGACTGCAACATTCGTCCCTGGAGGTCTTCAAAAAACGTGTACGTGTAGAGCTCAGTGACATGGCTTAATGGTGGACTAGGCAATGCTAGGTTAAAGGTTGGACTTGATGATCTTAGAGGTCTTTTCCAACCTAAATGACTATGATTCTATGATTCTATGACTCTCCCTGTGGAGACACTCACATAGCTTCACTGCAGTGTGGATGGTCCTATGAAGAGTAATTAAAGAAAATTTCCAGAAAGTCCTTCTTTCAATTACTGAGGTCTGCAAAAAGTAACAGCACCTCCTTGGCAAATATGCGGAATATGTTCCATATAAGCTATAATACTATTTAAGACTAAATACTGTGTCATATGGGATACACCAGCTAAAAGACAGCAAAAAATATAGTTCTCCATCTCTTTTTATAGCTCTCCATCCAACTAGCCAGGTAAATAATTGAAAATTAACTGTTTGGGACTTTAACTTTACAGAAGTTAACCTGTATCTCCTTATTTTCCAGCTGAAGTATTAACAAGCAACAGACACTAGTTCTTCGGCAGAAAAAGCACAACGCGTTCCAAAGAAAGGGAAGCTGTGATAAGTAGCTTTATGGACATCTACAGGAACCCACCATACTGTCTGTGAAGATACGTAGCAACATTAATAAAAAGTCCAATCTGTATCAAAATACCCAATAAAAACAATCCCAGGTGAAGATTTTAACTTCTGAGGAATTCGATAAAATACTATTTTCATATGTTAGCTTCGTTGTATATTTGGGGTTACAATTTTTAGGGTTTACATCAAGTGACGGACTCCTTTCTGTACACAAAGCTTTTACTTAAAACAGCAGTATAAGCTAAGGGAACTGACAAATAATGAATCTGTGATCATATCCTGAAATACAGTTGCAAATATACCATCTGGCACTTTAGATTTCACTAAAGCTGATTGATACAACCCAACTGTTCAGTAGCAGCTTCATTACATAGAAGCTTCACCAAATTTCACAAAGTATTAATCTGTTCAAGCATGACAATGTCCTAAAATAAAAGAACTGCAGGCATACAGCTTTAAAAATAAAGAACAGAATTTATCCATTACAGTATGAAATATAGATGTATTTAGTGCTCTCTAAAGAGGAAAAAATTAAATAACTAAGTCTTGAACTCTTAAAAGTGGAACTGGCCACGTTCCATCTATTTACCCTGTTTTCAAGTGTATTTTCTGCCAAAAAGGATATAAAAGGTTTTGTCCCTATCAGATTGAATAATGTCCTAAGATAACCTAACAAGAAAAATGGACAGGAATCTTCTGGGCAATTCAATTATGATCTTACCAGGGTATTTTCAGACTACTGATATGTTATCACCTCTTAAAAAGCTCGCAATCTTTTGTGATAGGAGCACAGAAATTGCTAGATGTCTCTTAATGGAGTGTTCATCTCATTTCCTAACATAAAACAAAACCGCTGCTATGCTGCTCAAAAGATGGAGCACAAATTAGTGACATTTAAATGACCTATGCAAGCTTATAAACTGTGGTCAGAGTTTGAAAAATCACTTTTTACCTACAGGTTCCAAACCTTTCTTAAGGGTATAGGCAGTTTCTGTTAACTTTAGCAAGACTGAAATGTTATTCAAGTGCAGGAAATTTTTGTTCCTTAGTAATTAGTTATGTTCATCACGAAGACATACAAAAACTTCTGCTATCACCATAAAAACAAGTTGAGATATCAATAAATGCCATGGTTTCTTTAAAAGAAAGTATGACTTTAACTGTGGCTACTGAGGGACACACAAGAATACTTTCTTGTAGCTCACGCCTATCTAAAGCTAGATGGAGAGGCTGGGTTACACCACCAGGCAGTAAATACTGTACTGCACCATGGGCAGTGACTAAGCTGTTCTGACAAAAATCCATGTAAGGGACACCCTGCAAGAAGGAAAACACAGTCTGTCAAAAACAAACTCTATGTAACTCGCTGATGACCAAGGTTTCACCACCTCCTCTGTCTCCACCTCTAGTTCCTCAGTGATGTATGTGTATCCTGAAGGATGGTATGGCATTTTAATCTGTATGTTTTCTGTAAAACTCATGTGTGTGATGTATTCTATACAGCAGGGCAGAAAGGATTTGGATCGGCTGTCTGTGCTGCCTGAGCACTGGAGACTGGGACCAAAAACCTTCAGAGGGAGCAAAAGAACTCGACTCCTCCTTGGGCTTTGCTTCCCAAGCTGAGCGAGCTCACATTGTGCCCTCTGCACTCCCAGGGAAGTCTCTCTCCCAGGGTTTCACCCATCCAGAAGCAGCTTGTCAGGGCTGCGTGACCTGAGCTGGTAGGAGGGGTGCAGGAAGCTGGGACCCAATAGCTCTGGGTTAAGTAGGAAGCCCCTGAGAGGATCAGGGACTTGCTTGCAGTGAGGAGCAGGTCTGCAACCAGCCCTCAGTTGTCCCTCCCAAAAGCGGGGGCAATTGGAAGGGACTACATGCAGTCTGTTCCACCTTACAAGCAAAGCTGGAGGAAAGAGCTAGCTCTGCAAGGACACAAAGGCAAGGATTTCTTTTCAAAGCCTTTTATCTTAATCCTTTTACTCGAATGTGTTTCACCTATGTTTTTTCCTATTTACCGAGATACCTGTTCCAGTTTATTGATTTGTGTCCTAATGAAACCTATCTTACAAATCCCTTCTGGCACATTTGAGTATGCTGTTACATAGGAAAAAAGATAAAGCTCTATTACCTCAGTTTTCCAAATAAACATAAGCTCATCATATACATTACACACACGTTACAAAAAAAGCCTCTGACTTCTCAGTCCATCTTTTTGTTACCAAGGAACGTTCCACAGAAATAAGTAAGTATGCTTGATGGCTTGCTTAATTTGACATATAGTTAGTCTCATCCAAGAGAAGAAGCATGAAAGTGATATCAGAGGAAACCAATAAGCACTATCAAGTGCTCTGCAGTGTTGGACTTGTCAGAAAGAGGGTACAGACCATGATTTTATCTGTTACAACAGGAGGAAAACCAAAGAACATAACCACCAGAGGTGAACTGGAGACTCTTTGACTCTCTGTACAGTGCTGCAAGGTGGCTGAAAAGTACCTACAATGTTAATTGTGAAAGAATACTTGAAAAACCTGTCTGGATATACAGCAATATAAATAGCTCATACATTGCTCTGTGGTAGCCTTTGCCATTCAACCAAACCAAGTCACTTTTTTGATTTTTCCTTTAAAAATTCAGACTTCTACTATTCTAATGCAAAAAATACAAATAAAAATATTGTAGCATCTCCAGTTTCCGTGGTTCCCTACTCACTGCCCACTTCAGTCTGTGCATCATGCTACAACACATGCCATTTACTTCACATGGGCCACGCTCTCCATACCTTTCCCAGCTTCCCTTCAGCCATGGCATCACGCTTCTCCTCTTGGACACCAATCAGTCCTGCAGTGGGAGCTGTGCTAGAACAGGAAACGAAGAGGCAGTGCTTGTGATCAGACCCGTGGCCAGCACAGACACAGAAGGCACCCCAGACTCGGATTTTATTGGAAACTGCTGCCGCCAGGAAAAAGGGCTTCAGCTCCATGTTACCCGACTGGATGAGGAGAAGAGATGAGTTGTCCTGGGTGCTGATGTTCACAAGTTTCACTTCAATGCTCCTAATATTCAGTCTATTCAAATAATTAAAAAAAAAAAAAAAAAAGACTACCAAAGGGCATTTCATTATAGATATGCAGCTACAAACAAGCAGAATGAGCCCTATCCTGGACTGCTTCAGCATTCAAAATTGCCACCGATGGCAATGGATGCCTGCAGCACCTCAGCTGAGACTCCTCCTGAGCATGTTCAGCGCAGCAGAGATGTAAGACACAAGGATGCAGAACTCACCAGGAAGGATCAAGGGCCTTAGTACTACCATATTTCTTCAACATTCAACTCTAAGAGCTGTAGAAATGCTTACAGAAAAGCAGGAAAAGCTTGTCAAAATGACCAGTGCTTGATTTTGTCACTTACTGAAGTCATTTTTGTTTTAAAATTCTCTTCTTTACTGACACAAAGATCTAGATCCAAGGTCCTTATTTAGGTCCCTAACTTCTCAGTCTCTACTGCTTTTCTCCCTAGATTTGAAAAGATTTTACCCCATTAAAGGGTAATTTTCAAAAATCAGCTCAGATTGTCTTGTCTTCTTTTTCTCAACACAGGCAGTTTGGAAGAGTAATTATCTAATGTAACCTTCGAGTCACGAAGGATTTCTCTTTATTGGAAATAGTAATAAGAGAAATGTACTATCAGTGGGCAACAAAGTAAATAAATTGCATTAAGATTGCTAAAGTACATTTTTGAAATACTGGAACTAATGCTCTAATTCCTGTATGCAGTTAGATTCACAGAGGAATTTACAGAGTAATACTATTCATTAATAATCATTGGTAAAATTCCCCTATTATTATGATCAAGGAAGCTTTAATACACTAATTTGAAAGAGGTAACAATCATCTGGGCCCTGATCCAGCAAAGCACTTAAAAATGTTAATTTTCATCATGAAAATAATGACCTGGATTTGAACAGGAGTGACATGCCTAAGTTAAGATAATCTTGACGTTGTTAAGCCTATAATGGGAAGATCAACTAGAAGCATTATAAAAGTAATCCATGAAATCATGCCAGAACTTTGCCTCAATACTATACCATTATCAGACATTCTCCAAGGGGCTGCTTTCTCCTGGGAGACTACCAAGTAAAAGCTCTTATAGAAACTAATTTGGGAAAAAAAAAAATCTATTGCAGACCCAAGCACATTTAAAACCAATATATAACAAATATAGATGGTTACAAAATCCATAGCTGGTATGGAAGGCCAAGATTCAAGCGTTTGACCTAAACCCAAACCCTGAACCTGGTCTTCCACATCTGAATTGCAATGCATTTTCTTCTTTATTCATATTCTTCAGTAAGATAAAAGAGACTGGAGCAGGATGCAGGCAGAATCCCTTCCAGAAAGTTTACAGAATCTGGGCAGGCTTTTTGTCCAAAGACACAGGCTTGGGCTAGGTATATGGGCACTCAGTTGTAATTTGCAGAAGAAAAGGAAGAAATATTGGAGCACATTTTATTGTTCATCTGTGTGATGCTTGTCTTTGGAGTGGATAGGAGCTCATCACAGGAGTTTGTGGACAAAAAAACTGCCCAGATCCTGTAATCTTTCTGGAGGGGATTGCATCCGGCTCCAGTCCCTTTTTTCTTACCTGATGAAGAGAGGCTGCCTCTAAGGCTGTGAGCTTGTCACAGCTTGTCTGGACTCCCAGAAGCTACTTACCCATCTGCTTAAAAGAAGCAGTGCCCCTCTCTAGAATCCCTTATGGAAATGTGTTCTGTTTTGACCAAAGACTTTCCTCAGCTCACTGAAAACTTAAAAAAAGAATTATGGTATTCAGCCTGAAATGCAGACAGGGCTTTATGGAAGCATATATCTTCCTCTCTTTTTTCCACTAATTGTGAAAACAACAGTGGTCAAGGAAGAGTTTCTTTGAAGTTCTGTAATATAATTTAAACTGGGTTTAGCTGCGGCAGAATGAATTCTGAACAACCCAAATACATTGATCTTCAGCAATTTTTAGAGAACAACATGAATCATTTGCTCTCTTTTTATTCTACAACATCTGATTATGTTCTCCTTATACTTCTTAAGTTATTTTTGCTCTTATTTCAGAATTTTTTTTATCTGTATAGATATTTAAAGTATTTCATTTTACATATATTGAGTCCAGTAAACTCATCAACAGCATCTGATAATAAAACCTCTGCCTACACCACTTAGCTGTCACTTGCATTATGCTAGAAAAGACTTCTCCTTCTAAATGAATTCAGAACAATGAAGAATGAAACAAGATGATTATTTTCACATAAAATCACATTTCAAATACTCTGTCCACATTCCAGATACTTTTATATTGTAATCTACCAAATTCTTAGTACAGGTTCTTACCTGTCATCTCCTCCCCCTGAACTGCCGGTTCACATTCTACTCCAGTGCACACACCATTCAGAAGACACCCATTTCCCTTCTCTCCACCCACTGCACATTTATACAAAATATATTTTAATTAACCTTGAAGATTACCTTTATGCTCGATTATTAGTGTTCCTAAAATAATATCTATGGGTTTCAACATTAAATACTTATAAACTTCAATCTCAAATCATACCACCTCCTCCTGTCTGCTATTGATGTGAAGGAGCATGCAAGACAAGGACAACAAAAGGGCATCATATGCAGGACTCAAAAAACTAAGCAAAGATGTCAGGGCCATTTTATCGTTTATGTGTTGCATGATGTTTTAACTCTATTAAATACAACTCAGTAGCAGAAAAGATGACTGAAATATCATTAACTGTATTAAAACAAATTATATTTGAGTTACTGAAAAGATGGACTTCCAGTGCACTGCTGGTGGAACTTAAATGGATTGCCAGACTCATTCAGGCTGAAGGTTAGTCCTCGAGGTTTAGAAACCAAACATAAGAATAAGCAAAAAATCCGCACAACACCACGTCATTAATTATATGCACTTCTACATGCTCCCAAACTTGAAGCAAACACTTTACAAGGAAAAATAGGATGACAGTCTATATTGTGAAGTTTATCTATATGCCATGCGGAGCAGGATTGTGCAGAGATGCTCAGGTAGCTCTAAGACCAGCAGGAGTAGAGCTGTGCCCAGCCTTACACCTAACAGTCCTTCTGACATCTGAACAGGTGGCACAGACATATCAGACCTCTCTACCATGCCATGGCATTGCATAGGCTGGCTCATGCTATAGAAGCTATAAAGGAACAGAGCAGGGAAACAAGAGATGAGGACGGAATGGATGTAATGAATGGCAGGTGTGGCAGCAATTAGATGACACAAAGGATTTTCCATATTATGTGGCTATGCGGATATTATGTGCCACATTCCAGCTACGTCCTGATTTGAGATGAGAGTGGAATGATATCTCCTCCCTCCTCTCCGCTCTCTTCTCAGTGTGCACCAGTTTCCTTTCACATGAAGCCTGAGAAGAAGCTGTGCTGTATTTAATGAGATCCACTAACATGCAAGGCTAGGAAATAAGGGCTGTTAGAGTGCACAAACATCCCAAGATCAGGATTTTGGGCTGATGGCACTTGTCCTGAAGACATCCAGAACTTAGTTTCATCCACTCCAATCTCCTATTCGACAGCAGCAAGTAGGAGCCTGAACAGGAAAGTGTTTGGATGTCCATAATGAACACCCCTGTCCTCAACCTCTTCCAAGCTCACGTCCTGAAACACAAATGAATGCATCTCTTTTATCCTCTCCAAGGGAATAATCATTGAATGTTCCTTGGAATTTTATTAACCTTTTTAGATATACTGCGGTGATGACTCCCATAAAAAAAATTATGAAGTAAAATATGTTTCCTTGTATTAATTTTAAATTACTTATTTTATAATTCTATTACCATGTCACTTATTTTTAAGTATTATTTGAAAGGATAAGTGAAACTTTATACACGTATATACACTTCCATTGACCATATTACAGATTTCCAGCCTGTAGAAGGCACGTTATTTGATTATTCTTAGTTTCATGCCCGAAGCCACTCAAGGTTTTATAAAAGCAAGACTTCTGAACTAATTTTATGTTTTGTTTTTAGAAATTATTTACAGTACCAAATCCTTTTGTCACAATAAAGTAAGTAAATATATTTATATTAATGCAAATACAAACATGAATGATTAGTTCTGAGAATAACAACCAATAGCTAAGTGTTAAATACCCTGCGACTCCATACTGAAATCTGATTTTTTGGAAATGATCTTCTGAAGTTACATGCTTCACATATTTCAGTGAGCAATAACGCAAATCTGCTAAAAGACCAATGAACAAGATTTCTGAAGCTGCAAGCCAGACTAGTGTCAGAGAACAAAACCAAAAAATGGCTCATAGCTAATAATTCTAAAGATAAAGAATGAAGCACAATAGCTTTAGCTGTATTAAGCATACTATAAAAAGACTGCCAATATTCCATTCATTCTCATCTCAGAGGCATCTTATCTCTAAAGCTGTGTATTTGGTGAATTCAGTAATTACATTACCTGAAAATGGAGGTATGAATGGTGAAATGAAAAAAAAAAAAAATTAGAGTTGTTCTGCAACTGACAGATGTAATGAAACACGATTTCCTACAGATTTGAATCCTACGTCTCTCACACCCCTTAACCAATATAATTTCAGCCTCTCTCCTCATCGCATATACTTTCTGACATCTCTTCTGGGCAGGAGACAGTACCTGCTGTGCTTAGCCTGGAGGTATGTATATATTGATCGCTGCCAAAGAGAATATATAACAGCTTTCCACTCAGTAGGACACTGATTTGGATTTTTCCTCTTTACTGAGCTACAGATATAATGAAACTTGTAAGAACTTAATTATCTTCAAGACTGGCATACTTCCTTCCCATGTTGCAGGAGCAAGAACAGCAGTTCAAGCTACAAAGAGGACTGACAGACAGAAAGTGATTGCATAATCCTTGTTTCCTTAGGAAAGAAGCTAAAATGTTACACCAAATTAAAGCTACATTACATTAGTGGTGCTGGCAACACAAGTTCTATGAAAATTTTAGCAGCTTATCAAATTTATTGATGTATGTAACATAAATACCTGGCTCGATATAATTAAAATATATTAAAAGTGTGTTTTAGAATGTATGTTTTTAATTTTATATATAACTTACATACGATAGTTTTTATATATAAAGAGTAAATGTGTACATAACTATATACAAAGCATGAAATAAAGCCCAAAAAGAAAGTATTAGAATTGCATATATATATATTTTTTTAACTCTAGGCCCTCATCTAAATAGAAACCAATCTAAATGGGCGATTAGATGCTTCTGATCCTTTTGTGAGCTTCTGATGTTCATATGCTTCTGGGACTCAGCAGTTTGAACAAAAGCTGAGTGCTGTTTCTACATAGCTACCTCTGGACGCAACAGACAGACCAGAGAACATCAGTAGCTCACAAGCCAGCTAAGAGACCCATGTTATTAGTTACTCTGTAATGAGTCTCTCCCTTGGGTTTCACTACTTTCTTAAATTTTACCATGAATATAAACAAGTTTTAGTTTTAGTCTGTATGGAAAGAGAAAGTCAAACAGGACTCCTATCTTACCCATCCTAACGTAAGGATGTTGCCTCTTTCATGCATTCCCCAAGGGTGGACTGCTTTGGACTTGAACAAAAGTATCTGAAATGCTCCTGTTTAAAATCTAGAGTTGCATAAATATTTTCCTCCTACACCTCACCTGAAAGTTTATTCCTTCCTTAGTTATGCCCCTGAGGAACAGCTGGTCCAGGGCTTGGCCTGAGCACTTTGGATGGACAACTCTCCTTGTTGTGCTTTGCTTGGCTCCCGGTCAGGGAAAACCTCTCTCAAAAAGCCCTCCGACGCTATTCTCCTCCCAGCACCTCTCATGGGGAATTTCCACCTTCCCTGGCCCAGTCCCACTCTGAAAGGCATCATTCAAAGCTGAGCAATATTGCTGGCAATAAGCTTCTTGTTTTACCCGTGAAGTCACTCACTGTGTGATTGCTCCTGTCACAATTTCCCAGACACAGTTTGGCTATTACATGCAAATTCCTTTCACAAAATGAATGTACAAAGCTAAATTAAAGTCTCCTGTCAAAACAGAGGTTGTGATAAAGATGATGCTCACGGAACCAACATCAATTTCACACTCCCAACCTGCAAAAACATCACTTACTTTAAAAAGTATATTTTTCCATTGTTCTATAAAGCAAAAGGGGAAGATAGCTCAGAAACATACAGGTTGCTTCTTACACCTTAAATATGATTATTTTTTTTTGCAAGAATTGGTTATCAGTAGTGAAATAACTCACAGCAAGCTAATGCAGCTCAGTAACTTACTCTCTAATAACTCACCAAAGCACCTAAGTCAATGTGGTGCTTTAATACTTGAATTATTTTAACAGTAGGCCTGAAATCTCAGCAACGTATCTTCTACTCTTCAAGGACTTCTCCACAAACGAAGAAGTGTTTGGTCCAATACTGCTTGGCTGAATTTCACTACAGAAACTGATAAAAGGAATTTCATGAAGCCCAGAAGATAAACAGTGCTGCAGGCCCAAAAATGCACACACACACATATACACAGAATGTACATAACACATGGGCACAGCCACAAAACAGGAGCACAATTCAATAGCCTAAGCTATAGGTAGACTTCAACTATAAACCACAACTTTCATGTAAGTTTAAACTTCAAAATATATTTAAACGACAAATAAAGCTGAATCTCCTTAGCCACAATAAAATGAAACATACACCACTTTTCCAGTGTATGTATATGGACTGTGGCAATCTGCTGCCATTTTCTGTTTTTCCTATCCTGACTTGGTCGAGAGATGTGGTAAACAGTGGGCCTGTCATCCCCACTGCTTTGCTCCAGCCACTTTTACACAGGCAGATTGCTCACTGGTTATCGGATTACTGCGCTGGGCACTTTTTGGTAGGGTTACGAGCAGGCTGGTGGGAACCCACAAAAACTGTAAGAGGCAGACGTGGTGAAAGAGCTTCTACCTTCTACCTTTTTTGCCTTCTTAAACAAGCCCAAGAGAAGAAGAGAACAGCTGCTGGCTGGAAAGACAAGAAAGATCCTGGCTAAAATCCTGTTTCTAATGTGAGGTTAATGACCACTGGGTTTCAGTGGAACTAATTACTCCAGAACGAAGGAAATGGCAAGAGAGAAAAAAAATGAGCTAAGAAAATTGGAGCGCTATGGAAAAGAGGAGAATGAAGTAAAAACCCCAAAGGGATTTTTAGAGATAAGAAACAGTTGTATCATCTAGATCAGTTTGCCTCTGAAAGCAGTATACGTAAATCATCCTGCACCATTTCATACTTTGAATATCTATTTTTGACAGTTCTAGAAATAAATTTAAGTTTCAAAATGAAGTTGTCTCTAGTAAAAGCAAGCTGCCCCTGCATGCCACTGCCCCTCATGCCTCTGCAGTGAAAAGACCACTGCTAACAACATTTCTTTGGCTGAGCAGATTTCCTTTGCCACTACTGAGATGAGAAACGTGTCCAGCTCTCCAGAAACACTCTACAGTTCGAGTTTCTGGTGACACTGGACTCTAGTCTATTAAGAACATCAGAAGATCCAGCTAACACAAGTCTCGCCCATAGATGCAGAAGCCAGCTTTCTGATTCATCAGCTAGCAGCTGACCTGACTGCTGCCAGAACAGACTCACCTCTTTTCCCATCAGCTGCCAACACAGTTCTTCTCACCATGAGAACAGCGCAGAGCAGACAGCAGATGGCCTCTCTCCTGATGGGTATCATAACCCATAACTCATAGCACTATTTTTCAAACTAATATTAGATTTTTCTGAGTTACTTCAGTAGCAGCACAGTGATCTCTAATCTAATTTGCAGTAGTCACCACTGAAATCTTTACATTGTTTTGCCACTGACTGCTTTCATGGCATTTGCCACACATATGACAAAAAAAAAAAGAGATAAGGGAAAGTTAACACTGCTGCTTAAATTATGACGGAAGTTTAGCAGAGCACTTGTAACAGTAACTGTCATACTCCATCAGGTGGGCACTAGTGAATCATTTATAATTCATATTTGGATCAAATTTTTAACCAGTTACCAAGAAATATGTTTCTGCTAACCTTTTTCAATTTTAGAAAGGTATTGTTTTAAAGAATTAACACAAAATCTGATTTACCGAATGGAGAGCTGTATCCCAAAAAGCCCTGAAGGAAACTCAGCAAGGATCAGGCAGCTAGCTGAACATACGCTTCTGGTGTGAAGTTTTAGCACAAATGGTGACTGCCATCCCTGGAGACATAAGTAAAAGAATTACATGCTAATACATAATTATTCTCAGAATTATATGGAAGTTATCTTTGTATTTGGTATAATTAGGACCATGATGTTAGCGAAGTCATTACTAGTATTCTGTATTTGGTCCTTGGATCAACACCTCAAAAGGATGTTAAAGACTAAAGAATATTTAGAGACACTAGATTGTCACATTCTTGAAACTTGCCTCAGGCAAGATCTCAAGTACTTCAGCCTATCTGCTTTATCCAAAAGAAAGTTAAGATGAAATAGCATATTCCACAAGTACCTGCAGACAAAAATAGTTTTTATATTATCGATAATGTTTTAATGTTTAATTTTTTTTAAATTTTATTTTATTTTAACACAGGGTGGGATTCATCTAACATTGTTTAAAAAATCTGTAGTGTAAACATTAATCTCCAATCTCTTCATCTAGAGTCCCTGTATAGTTAATAAGCATTTTTAATAGTGCAAGAATCAACAACTGGAGCATCTTACTGAGACGTTATTAAAAAAAACCATGCAGTTCCAATGAGTGTCTGTATCTGCAGAAATGACTGGGCAAAGTACTGTGGTTTATATCATTTGCAAATAATACAAACATCCCAAAATGCTGGGATTGTTTCTGTGCCTTAAAATCTATGAATTGCTGTTTTGCATAATTCTAGGAAGCTCTAGTAAGCAATTTTGCATAGTTAGTCTATTTTTAATGAAAAACACACATATCCAAGATGCTAGAGTCCTGCAAGGCCATTTGGCACATGTCACATATACTCCACAAGATGTGGAGCCCAGCCTACTACTGAAGTATTATGGGCACAGCTAGAAAAAGGATACAGGGACACAGCTGTAGTTTAACACAACCAAAAATTTCTGGAATTCTTTTAAAGGAATAACTTCTGTGGGTTTGCTACTTTCTAGCTACAAAACTAACTAATTTATACTTTGTGCTCCAAATCCATGCATCAGAAGAAAAAGCAGATGGGAAAATTGGAGGAACTAAGACAATTGAATTCCTTAATGCAACAGGGAAAGCATCTTTATTATAGACATTTAATGTGGTACTGCATAATATCCCGATCTTTGGCTACAGATACAATGAAAGAGCTGAGCTTACCCATTTGTAAGACTAATAACGATCTATCATTTGGGGTCTGATTTTGTCTCCCTGTTGCAGGAGACAGGACTGGGATGCCCCTCAATGTTAACACAAAGAATAACTTCTCTGGTGTCTCTATTTTCAGCCATACGAATCTCTTCTCATTTATTTGGGAAAGTGGCAACACGTAGAAATAACTGCCTTAAATTCTTGCCTTGATTCAAATAGCTTTCAACACATCTGTGATGTAAGTGCCTGACACAGGTCCTTCCTTCCTCAAGAATAAGAGGTTATATCTGTTAAGCAACCCCAGCATTAACACCAGAAGTTGGCTAAACAAACATTTGGATCATCTTCCTTCAGCTGGCTCTGCCTAGGGAGCACAGAGTGCTGAGAGGTGAACAAGGGAAGCTTCTGATCATCTGCAGAGATCCAGCTCCTAATCTAAAACAAATTATGTTTATCTAACAAGTACTTCCTCTGAGCTAGACACCAGATTAATATCCCTTCACAAATGAAGGGCTATAGATTATTTCAGGGACTTGCATACACAGTCTCTGTCATTCCACGTACTTTGTTTCCTCTGAGGTATTGGCTTTTGTGACCCAGCCTAGAAAACACTCCTCTGCACTCCCCTGATTAAGATGTGTATGCTTCACCCTCTGTAGTTACTGCTGCTTTGATAATGATTCTATCCAATGCGTCACTATAGCTATGCATACGGTTCAATATCGTTCCTACTAAAATCAAAGGGATTCATTGCCAGTGGCAGTGGCACTCAGGAGGTGCCTTTCAGTAGCATGCCAGTCATATTTTAACCCCAAGGGGTCAAGTCTGCATTGAAGCAGTACTGAGGTGTGTTAAGAAACTGCAGTGGAAACCACATTTAAAAACCTACTGAGCTGCAGATACAAACTTTTTAAGAAGATTAATTGTAGGAGGCCAGTAGTGCTACGTACCTCACAGTAAAATATCTTTAAGACAGAAATACACTTGTATCAAGTGATCTTAGTTGGAAGTATGTTTTCCAGTCCCTGTTGTACCAACCAACAGAGGAAATGAGAGCATTAGAGGAAATTTTCTGAACAGAAAAATGGCAAGATAAATGAAGTGGAGTATTGAAATGTATCAATGGATAGCACAAATTCACAACAGTTTCAAGAGACACCACTATGCATAGTGCTATTTGTTGAAAACGAGCTGTTAAAAAATCTGTTAGCTTTCTTAAAAAAAAAAAAAAAAGGCACAATTAACTACAGTGTTGGGAAAACTGGTACATATCCAAAAGAGCTCACAGGTGAAGACCTTTCATGAAGAAGACAGTGCTATACATTTACATTTCTGCCAGTTGCACTAGAAGAATGTTCTCTTTTCAGAGGCTGCTCAGTGAGGAGTAGTAGGCCACTTCAACAATGCAATTCAAGGGTAAGAATGTGGAGCAGCAGGAGCTGAGGCAGTTGAGTAATTCATCACTCTTGAGAGGAGTAAGACACGATTGCACTCTCTGTACTGGCTGGCACAAACTCTTCAACAACAATCTACTATGTGGAAACAGACCGGCCTTTGTACTTTGTTTATGCCTTACTAAGAGCATCGCTCTTCCAATACTTCAGTAATTTGAAAATAATGCCTACCATATAAAAGGCAGCTGCACAGATATAAAAATTAATGTACAATAAGTGGTATGTATCCTGTGAAGGCCCTTCCAGGAAAATGTTGATTTGAACTGCTTCTACTCACTCAGACACATTCAAATTGAAATCTGCAAGATTGTCAAGAAGTGTTTAGTGTGAAGCAAGTTCCATCTGCACACAGGCCTAACTCTTTCATACTTTTGGGGCATTACACTGCTTTACTGCACCATAGAAATACAGGTATATGGAAAGCATTCCCTTTGAATGTCTGGATATTTCATTAGCTTACAGCATCCTTCAAAAAGCTCTGTTGGATGAGATTCTACAGCTGCTGCAATAATTAAGAGAACACGTCACAGCCCCGTAACTCCCGCTGAACACCCACCGAACAGCACACTTGCCTCTCAACTTTCCCTTCGAGCAGATGAGGGCCATCCTGCCTGGTCACATCACAGAGTCACGTCTGCACCTCGGCCCATGGCCAAGGTGCTTGTCAGGCACCTCGCACTGCCTGCGGCCAGCCAGTGAGCCCTACCAGACCGCAACCCGCTGCCACAGCTCAGCACGGCTCCGCACCTCTCCCGGGCCTGAGCCCGACACAGACGCCTGGCAGGTCCTACATTAGAGGCTGTCTAATCCCATCAGGTCACTGAGCAAAAGGCAGGCTGCGACGATGGTGCCTTATGGCTACGCTGCCCTCCCCCAGCCTCTCTGCTGTCTTACACGACAGGCACTGTCGAAAGCCGGCCATCTGAACTGTATGCTTACCGTGTGGCCTGCTCCCTCTCTGCAAGCCTGGGGGACAGCCCTGCAGGAGAGCAGCCGCCTACCCCCTGGGGAAAAGAACCGGCTGGGACCTGCACACCAGACCTTGCACCCGACCTGCAGGCTTGCTGCAGTGGCCCAGGCCCGCCACATGACCTGAGGGACCGGCGGGCAGGTGCTCCAGCCGGCAGGAGCACAGGTAATGCTCTCTGCCACTGCAGTGAAGGGCAGGATCCTCCATTTCCACCTCCCACTCCTCCGTAAGGACCTTCATCCTTCATTTTGCTTCTTTTTCAGCCAAAGAATAAAAGTAATATTCATTTATACTGATGGCAGTTATAAATTAGAAACAGCAGGAGATGGTGGCCATTTTGAATGAAGACAAAAAGCATCAGGTATATCCAGCTGTTTCTGGGATCGCAAGCTCATTCGTACAGAACAATAAGCAGGGGAATGGTTGTGCTTTAATAAGAGAGTAACAGCATGTGCCATGCCAATTATGGGGTTGCCAGTAAGGAAGGTATGACGACATGTACATGGAACAATTGAGCGTGAGCAACACTGCAACAGGGTTGGGCAAAACCTTTCTCAAACAGAGAAGGAGCATGAGTGAGATTTGATGGACCTCGTCTCAGATGAAAAACAGGATTCAGGAATGAAAGATCTGTCTCATGAACACCTCTCCCGTGGAAACAAAGATAGAATAAGGTGTATTTATAAGTGCAGAGGGCAGAACCCCTGTGAAAGTCTGCTTGTCATGTGTGATCTACATGAATTTGTTCATTATATTAAAATTAACTGAAGCAATATGTGAAATAGAAATGCATGGAGGTATTTCACAAAAAAAGCAATGCATAAGAAGAATTAGTGTTATTTGTGCATATTGCACAGATCCCCTGGGTTCAGTACTATACAAATGTCCAACAGAAACACCTGTCAATATATTACCAAGGTTTAGACTCCCCAGAAGATTAGGATTAGAGGTAGGTACCTTCAGGATTCACCAAAGCACTACTCTGAGCTCATGCTTTCCTTGTCTAGCAGCAGAAAATTAATGACGTTAGATAAGGTAAAAGATGCCGAAGTTAAAAGTGTCAGTGCTAAATAACTTTAAGCCAAGGAAGTGTATTTTGCCATTAGGAGCCATGACTTCCTCTGGTCCTGTTCTACTACAGGAGAGTGTATTTCACTTCAAGCATATACTGAAAACTCTTTCCAAAATTGGATTAAAATGTCTCCTGTTCATGTTCTTACTTGAATGATACTCTTAGGAATATTACATTAACTTAATGCAATCTTTAAGTGATCTAAAGGGGAAAAAAATCACACCTGCCTACTACCCCTAATGAAAATCTAAGCACACTCCTATATACAGACTAGCTGGATTAGAAATCACTATGTCCTGATGAGCTGCCACTGTTATTTCAACTGTCCATCTTACCAGACTAGCTTCACCAGAGACACATAATGTTGCTTACTGCAGTGTAACATGATTTTATAGGTAGCCCAAGGTTAGTCTACCTTCATATAGTGAATACAGCCATCACTGAGCTAAGGGCTTCCTATTGCCCAGCAATATGTACACACAGACAGGTCAGGAGGGGCTTCATCCTGCTCTGACCTGATCACCAGGTACCACCTTACATTTTTCAAACGTATTTTGTAGAGCTTAATAGGTCATTTCTGAATAATCAACAAAAGTACAGATCAGGTCCTATGCTTCTGTGGTATATATACAAAAAGTTCCTTTGGTGTGGCTTTCACGGTAGATCCCATCGCAGAAGTACAGACTACTCCAACCTTCAAGTAGGAACTGTTAAATATACATATCAAATACCAATTCAAGCCAGAGAAGTCTTTGAATCAAAAAACCTTGCATGCAGACCTGATGCCAAAATGTTGTATGTCGATATTGCTAACATTTACAAATTAATCATGTTAAGGTCAGAAGTACTGCTTCTGCACATTACTCCAGTATAAATTTCTGATTTAGCAATGTTTTTACCACATTTTTCATTAATAAGAAGATCCTATATTTCACTTTCTTACTTAAACTTGATAATAAATTGGATATGGATATTGGAAAAAAAAAGAGAAGCCACCAACCTCTAATAAGGTGGAGTCTGTTTCAGTGCAGATCCAGAGGCAGTATCTAGGATTGAATAAAGACAGAGTTCAGTCTGGTTGCTCAAAACTCGACATAATTGTTCAATTACTGGTTATGTTGGAATTTGTTATGCATACTTTCATAACATGCTCTTACAATCAGGTTTTCGCAGATGTTTCCTGCAATTCATAAACATATTGCTTTCTAGTTAGTCACTATCTTGCACAAAACTAAGATATATTAATAAAATCCTAGCAAAATTAAACTTTAAAAGCAGAGTGAGCTCGTATTTCCTGACTACTTGATTGACAAGCTGTAAGAGATTGCTTTTGAAAATAAATTTAGATGTACATTTAGCTATTTTTGACAAAGTCATTAATACCTTAACACAAAAACTAGATCCTAAAGCTCTCTCCTGCAGTAAATTACACTGAGATGCCAGCTCAGACACATTCTCAGTTATACGATCACCAAACTTCAGCTTTCTCTAACACATTTAATTCTTCCTTTTATAGTATGCCTTCTGATCCCTCCCTATACTTGTCCCCACCCAGTAGATTTTGCCATGCCCTTCCAGAACGATTCAAAAATCTTTACTCAAATTCTGCTTTGATTTCTTCTTTCCAAACATTCTCTGATTCGCAGCTGCAGATACCATCTACCTACTTCCAAATCTGCATTTCTTCTTTTAGCAGTTCAGGTGTAATGTCCCCAATATGTTTGGATCAGTGGACCCGAGGCAGTAACTACACAATACTGGCATTACTTGCAATTTTTCAACTGCTTCCAAGATCGAGTATAACCCAAACACAAAATATAATGCAGAGTACTCACTTCAGAAGTTGGCTACATAAACTAAATAAACTGATTTACAGCTCCCTCCCATGCCTGTATTTCCTAACTGTAGTTCTTCCCTACTGTATGAAAGATTTCTAAGTTGTGCTAATTGCCAAATGGACAATGATTTAGGTAGGTGAATATGAGGTAAGGAATCTTTTAGATATATAAGGCCCAACTGCTAATTCCATGGGTGACAAATGATCCAACCAGCACTCAGGCTCCAAGCTATACTACTTTGTAGGTAGCTTCTTCAAAGCACGCGTGATACTCAGTTTGTTTCTATTGTGCTCTGATTTTTTGTAACACAAAATTAGATCTGTCTTCATTGGTTTGAGAACACTTTACAAGATTGGAAATGTAATAATTTCTCTCAAGGCTTCATTAAGTGGTGAAATTCCACTTCTTTCCACACAACACATCTATGCAAACTGACACAACATTCTTGTGGCCTTTGCAACATTCTCATTAAATGGCATGTTATCTCTAAAAGTTTAATGTCACAAGCATTCCACTATGCTGAGAGGAGAAGAAAAATAATGACTGTACTTCCAGGCTCATTCTTTCTCCCTCATAAAATAAGTAGGTGTTCCTGTTAATATATGGTGATTTAATCCTTCTGCTCCTGCTGACCTGGACAGAATATCAGAATATTCTCACCTATAAAGAACATTTCTATTATTTTTACCTCCTTGTAAACTATTCTTGAGAGTCCATGGACAAAAATAATTTAAACTAATCTTACAGAACCACATACACAAAAGGACTTACTCTGTCATAACTAAATTTTAGTCTCTATTCACTCCCTTGCTAAGTACATATTTGCATGTTCATAAATCTTAGTAACTCTGAAAACTGATTTCCAAGCAACACATTTATCTTGAGTAGGAAGTTTCTGGGGTAACAAGTTGTACAGTACATCATCAGGATAATACAAGATATTCTATCCTTCTTTCAACATTTAACAGGAAGGTTTAAATGTTTGCTTCATAACGTATTATCTGGGATGGAAAATAAACTAAAGCACAGAAAGAACAACCTCAAGGTTCTGAACAGTTTTATAAAATTATGAGCATTTAAAGAATGCCAACTGAGTTCCCTCGGTTAACAACATATTTTTCTAAAGTAAAGGCTTGAGAACTATTCCCTACCACATTCAGTGAAACACCCTAATATTAAAATACATTATTCACAGAATCACAGAATGGTTGAGGTTGGAAGGGACCTCTGGGGGCCACCTGGTCCAACCCCCTGCTCAAGCAGGGACACCCAGAGCAGGGTGCCCAGCACCACGTCCAGGTGGGTTTTGAAGATCTCCAAGGAGGAGACCCCACAGCCTCTCTGGGCAACCAGTGCCAGTGCTCAGGCACCCGCACAGCACAGCAGTGCTGCCTGGTGTTCAGAGGGAACATCCTGTGTTCCAGTTTGTGCCCATTGCCTCTTGTCCTGTTACTGGGCACCACGGAAAAGAGCCTGGCTCCATGTTCTTTGCACCCTCCCTTCAGCTATTAATATATGCTGATAAGGTCCCCCTGAGCCTCCTCTTCTCCAGGCTGAACAGCCCCACCTCTCTCAGCCTGTCCACACAGGAGAGGGGCTCCAGTCCCTTGATCATCTTGGTGGCCCTACATTGGACTCTCTACAGTATGTCCATGTCTCTCTTGTACTGGGGGACCCAAAACTGGACAAAGTACTGTAGGTGCGGCCTCACCAGTGCTGAGCAGAGGGTAAGGATCACCTCCCTCAACCTCCTGGCGATCCTTTGCCCAATGCAGCCAGGAATACTGTTAGGCTTCTTAGTGGTAAGTGTACTTGCTGACTCGTGTTCAACTTGGTGCCCACCAGGACTCCTAGATCCTTTTCTTCAGAACTGGTTTCCATCGGGGTGACCCTCAGCATGTCCTGGTGCCTGGGGTTGTTCTTCCCCAGGTGTAGGACTTTGCACTCCTTCTTGTTGAACTTCATGAGATTCTTGTCAGCCCACCTCTCCAGCCTGCTGAGGTCCCTCTGGATGGCAGCACGCCTCTCAGGTGAATCAGCCACTCCCCCCAGCTTTGTGTTTCCCCCCATATTCTTTCTATAACTTTCTACACATTATTTTCAAAGATCCATTTGTGTTATACCAAATTCTGCACTTTTTGTAATAGCTTTAGGTTTGTCTGCTTCAACTGAAACTTTCCACTGCTGCGTACCATAAGAAGAAAAAGCAATATTAAATAAATCAGCAGACGTTAATTTCATCTTTAACAGGGCAACACTTGGTTAGAAGTAAACTGTGATAAATGTTACACTTTCTTTCCCTTTTATCAGTAACTCTGGATATTACTAATCCATCATTTGTGAGTATTTCACCTCTGTAAATTTTAACTTTACGTTTGGTAAGTAATGTATTATGGAAAAGCCTGTCAAACCTGTAGGCAGCTGCTAAAATAAAAAAACAGACTGCAGATATTAGGGAACTAGAAATGCATTTTCCAAGTGTGAAATGTAGGAGGACAACAGAACAAAATATAAGCCATAGAAATGTGTAATTTTGTTTAAAACCAAAACACAGTATCTAGAGTGGTGCTATTACTGGAGGAAAAGAAATATCCAAGAATAGTCTGGGAAACTGCCAATTAAATGTTTGTCCTTGCAAGTTTAGAACCGAACATAAAACTTTCTTGGTTATATGGCTAGCAGAGGATGATCACAATTTTTAAGCTAGTTTGGTGAAGAATACAGAACACAGAGGCACAGGGCAAGAGGAGGGGTCTATCTAGCTCAGTATATTGACGTGGATAATGGCAACTACTGGATGCTTATGAACAGAATATAGGGAATGGGATGAACAATTCTTCCTCTACTCTACATGACTTAAATGTGAAAGAAAAAAACACATCATTTAAACCATACAGAGATTCAGAGAGGTCTAAAAGTGGGAGCTCTGTAGGTCTTTAGCTCACAAATATAAGGGAGGCAGGCCCAGAAACTTCGGTATTGTTTCCCTCTTTTATGCCCTAGAAAGAGAATTTGTTTACACCTATAAAAAATAGTATACCACAATAGCAAACCAGAGAAGCCCTGACAGTTTGAACATGCCTAAGAAAAACCCAGGCCTGGACTGGCAGGGATGTCCCATGGGATGCCCTGCTCCTGCTCCTTGATGGCAGCTCACATCATTCACAGGACTTGCTGCTCAGCTCTTCCCTGCTCACCACAGGCGCAGAGGAAGGACGGACGTGCTCCAGAAGTATTCACTTGTGGTGACAAAATAAGCTGTCTTCCACAGAAGACTCTGGGAGCCTCCATAGCACATTCTTCTTCCATAGTTAAGCAATGACACTGGAAGTGTCT